>JARBWK010000008.1:145015121-145036598 GCA_030556195.1 Anolis apletophallus | reverse complement strand
CTAAGCATGAGTGAATGAAGGACAGGGATTCAGAGAAAGAGCTCATGTGGTGGAAGCACCTCTAAGTATTGGAAGGTCTCAGATTCAGGGTTGTATTGCATGTCTGGGATGGAGAGAGGCTGTTCACTTTACAAAGCCCAGATTCTTAAAACCACAGCACTCCATAACTGGATACCTAAGTTAGCCCCTCAGAAAAGAGGAGAACAATGATAGATCTATGGTTTGCAGAAGTTATATGATGGAGGAATGGCTTCTATTCAAGCCCACAGATTCAAGACCCCAGAGTCATTTTGTGAATCCCTTTGTGGATGATTCTTTTCCAGAGCTTCCCCCGACTCCAGAGCTGAAGAGAGATCCTCCATCTGGAGTGATAGTGGAAGGGCACACCCTGCTAATCACTTGTTCATCTAATGGGAACCACACGGAGAAGAGTTTCCATTTCTACAAGGATGGAGCTGAGCTTGGGATTCCCAAGCAAGCATCTCCGAATGGCTCCAAAGAGTCTGGTGATGCCCCTTCCAAGGTCTCTCGGAGCATCTGCCTACAAGCGCAGCCCAACCACACAGGGGAATATACCTGCAGGTATGAAGAAAGCATGAGTGGCAGGTGGATCATGTCTCCCTGGAGCCAGAAGGTCAATGTCACAGGTGAGTCCTTTTGGGGAGGATGGCTGCCTTGCCTCCTAGTGGACAGAACTTTCTTCTGAATGTGGATTTTCAGTTTTTGTGTTTTGTTTGAAATCAGAGAACCTGGTGAAGGGAGGAAAAAACTGGTAGACAGGGAGCATTGAGAATGAAGATACATTGGTTGGGGAATACCAGCAATCTGGATTGTGGGCTCCATACTTCTGGATTAGTCTCTTGCTTCACTTCCAGGTGTAAATACTGCTTCTTTTCACAAAAAGGGAATGCTTTAAGAAAAACAACTCTGGGAAACAGTAAACTCTGCTTGTTCTTTTCTTTTATCAGTTTCCAGTTGGATGCAAATTTCCTACATGCCATGGTGGGCTGTTCGATTTATACTGTTGCTGATGATTCCCATCCCTTTCTGCTACTTGCGGAAGATTAATGGTATGTAAATAAGCGCTTGTGGGTTCCTCTTTTCATGGTTTTAATAAAATTCCCAGAGGAGGGAGGAATGAACAGGAATATTCTGTTTGAACTATATAGAGAGCAGGAAAATAAAGGATTATTGTAGAAAGAAGCTTCTGGATTGGTATTTATGAATAGATATATTATTTATGGATACCCCGAAGTGTGGTGTAGGCTCCTTCTATGGAGGCTTTTAAACAGAGGCTGGATGGCCATCTGTTGGGGGTGCTTTGAACGGATTTTCCTGCTTCTTGGCAGAATGGGGTTGGACTGGTTGGCCTACGAGGTCTCTTCCAACTCTATGATTCTATGGTTCTATGACTGCCTCCTTGCCACATGAGGCGTCCCCAAATCCGAGATCTTCAGAGGAGGCCCTGTTGTGTGTCCCAACATCTGATGGAGTTGGGTTGGTGGATACATGGGATAGAGCCTTCTCTGTGGCAGCTCATCAATGGAAGAACCCCCTGCGCCAGGAAGTTAGGCTGGACCTATCCTTTGTAATCTTCCGCCAGACAGCAAAAAAAGGTTGTTCCACATTGCATTCAATGTTTGAAACTGCTGCATCCGCTGCTTCAAAACCGGATTGTAGAATTGTTTTGAGGATCCACAAAAATGGGGCCTGGAGACTGCATGCAACCCTTGGTCCACACTGCACCCTCACATGAGCTACATAGTAAATCTATTATATAAAGGAGGTCCCGTCATGGAACGACCGTCCTAGGCAGAGAAACCTTACAAGGCAGAGACACCAAACTTGGCAACAAAATTAGGCCTCAGGCAATGTAGGTTTTTAGCAAATAAACTCCCCCCCAAAAAAACCTAGAGGGCCCCTGAAACAACGATACAAAAAACCCTACATTTCCCAGCGACCTCCGCGGCTGCGAATCTCCCGGCCTCTACATTCTGACAACATGATTGGCTGCCAATGGGACTATTTGCATAACGCCTCTTTGGCCAGCCAACATGAACATTCCGACCCATAATAAACTGGCAGAGGAGGATAAGGCAAAGGCCTGAGGCAGTCGCCAACACAAACACCCAATTCACTTCCCACAGTAAACCCTACAAATCACAGACCACACCCAAAATTGACAGTGAGGCTTCATTAACTTGATTTCCCTGACTAGGCCTGACTTAATGGGATGCTGTGCTGAATTGACAGTAAGGTTTCATTAACTCCAGGCATTGCTCATGGGGGAGGCCTGAATTGACAGTAAGGCTTCATTAACTTGATTTTCCTGATTGGTCAGATGGGACATTGTGTATGGCCTGAATTTACAGTAACCTACCTTGGCACACAGGTTTTGTGTCTTCACTGCAGTTTGGAGGAGGGTGGACCACTGGAAGATTTGATGTACCTCCATGGATTATGGGAGCAGTTCTGTCAAGCCCTCATTCCCCACAGACCACTGTGGCCCAGAACCAATTGATAAAGACCCAACTTGGCACACAGTGGTTGTTCCACTGCATTGCATTCAATGTTTGAAACTCACTGCATCACCCGCTGCTTCTAAAACCAAACGGAAAGACAAAAAGAATTGTTTTGAGGATCCACAAAAATGGGGCCTGGAGACTGCATGCAACCCCTGGTCCACACTGCACCCTCCCATGAGCTACATAGTAAATATTAAGGAAAACAGCTCTGTGGTTTCATTCCTGATAGCCCTTTCCTTTCTATGACTTCTTTAGGAGCATCAAAAGAACACCAGGAAGAACTGGAGTCAGGAGAAAGGGAAAGGATATCACTCATGATTTTGGACCATGAAACCCTACAGGACACTTCCCCTTGCTCCCAACCCACAGAATCTCAACCGTGTCCCTGATTTTCCTGCAGAACCTTAACGGTGTCCCTAAGCATTGTGAGGCTACAAAGCTCTTCCTTCTTTCATGAACTGCCATTGCCTCTCTGTTTGGTATCATGTTGGTTTGGAAATAAAGAGATTCAAATTTAGTTTTTAAAGTAGAGGCGCATTGAATGTCAACAAGATCTTCATGCTCTGCCATAGCCGCAGGCTTTAAAAAGTTTTTAAAAATTGTTTTAGAGATATTTTCATGGAAGCCCCATGATACTTCCAGTGTGCAGCCCAAACGCATACTTGTCTCACAATAAAGGAAAATACACAGGTACAGAGATTTCTGTTGGGATTGAACTGGTTCCGATTGGGCCATTACATAGAATTTTCTCCTTGCGTTGTGGACTTCAAAGCCACATGTCCTAAGTTTTGAGATTCCCCCAAGGTTACTTTTAAATTCCCATTAGTATCCATGGTGTCACCCACCTGGATTTGACATCATCTCACTGTTCTAGGAATTGTTTAAATGCCTTCTAGGCAATTCTGCGGTATGCTTCTGTTGGCAGATATTGTGCTGGAAAATTTGGAAAATCCCTAGAGGTGATACGTTTTTCATTTCAAAGTTGTCCTTGTGCCTTTTTCAGTCTCTGAGTTTTATTTCCATTTTCAGTGTTGCACTGCTTTGCTCTTTTCCTCAAAAGTTAGTTTGCTTTACCACATGCTATTGGTTTAGGAAATGTTTTTAATGTCTTTGTACATCAGGAAAACCTGGCTAAAGAGTGTCAAGAATTGAAAGAGATAAAATAAAATACACAATTTTGTGCATGAAACAAAAGCATTCTGCATCCACCTCCTCTGAGGTCTAAAGCGAACTGCGAACACTGAAGTCACGAAGCATACTGATAACAAATTGGAGTCTTGAGTCTGAACATGCTCAGTACAACCACATGTCTGTAACCCCTCCCACACCAAATCAATATATACATACAATACAAGTGAGCAAATATATACATTAACAAATAGTGAAGGCTTGGGAGGTTTCTATTTCCAACAGCACATGCCCTTGTCATTGTTAGATTGTGCTCAATAGTTAGAAACTTTAATATAAGGAGGAAACACGCCAATGATTTAGAGAAGGAAACTAAACTTTATGTAGGAACTCCATTCTGAGAGAGGAAAGTTACTCAGGGTGTGAATCTAACCTAGTTAGCTTGTCCGATTGGGCCAGCATCGCTGGGAATGTGGGCACAGCAGCATACATCACACTGCACCAACTTCGTCCCTCCCAGTAAACCCGGCCACCATTACCTCCCATCTCCACATTTACAACACTTCATACAGCACATAGTATGGAAGACATTTTGGCCCCACGTTACAAAACAATAAATAAACACTCTGCCATTTCTCCCATCGTTTCCTTCTCTCTTCCTCTCTCCCTATCCTTTCTCCGGCCTGGGGGAAGCATATCCCAGCTCAAAAAACGACAGCTTTTGGGGCAGTTCAGGGGGGGTGGGTGATGGGCAGAGATTGATGCCAAAAAGAAGATCTAGTTCTCCCAAGTACTGTGCCCCTATTTGCCTTTTTCTGATTGTTTTTCTTCTCCTGGACTGCTCCTGACGCTTCTCCCCTGGCTGATTGAGCCAAGAAGCGTCGCTATTCATCATGGACCCTCCCTGCTCTGGGAAAGATAGTTTCATCAAGGACCCTGAAGCGAACTCAAGATCCCTTCCTGGCTGGAAGCAGCCAGAGAGCCAAAAATACATCTATGGGCTTTTGAGGGTTTTGAACTTGCAGCCCAAGCCTTTGCAGGCTGGGATATGTAGTTCGCCCAAGGACACGGATCATAGACTCATTTCTGTACCCCTGTATCCCTGTACATACAGTGTGGCTTCATAAGTTTTCCCTTTGACTCCTTGTAACCCTTCCCTTCCCCTCCTTGCCCTTGGTTAAGAAAGATTGCCTTGAGGGTGTTTACTATGTTTGTCAAGAGGAAATGCAACTGAACCCTGTTCCCAAAACCTTTATTGACCACCATTTCATATTGCATGCGTTGCCCGGTCAGAGTCTTGATATGGAAATTGAACTCTTGTTTCAACTCCACGTCTGGCCGGATCCGGAGGCAGCTTCGCCGGTCTGAGTCGTCAAGCTTAGCTTGCCTTTGGAACCTGGACAATGAAAGTTTGTTCTTCACAGCGGGTGTCACAGCTGGCTTCGGAACCCAGGTGTGCCCCAAAATAAGTCCTTTTGTCACCAAAGGGGTCTGAGTGAATCACCAGGTCTTTCTTCTTCTTCTTCCCCATTCACATACGGATGGGACACATCAACTCAATGATTTCATCACTCCCAGATGTCACCCCAGGTCGTTTACCTGGCCAGGATTCTTTTGTTTTATTCATATGCCATATTGACAGCGATTTCCGTCTAAGCTTCCCTTCCTGGAACTCCATATAGGGCCACAGACCTCTGATTGGCGAAGCCGGCAAATGGGAGCGGCGCTGATAGGCTCCCTGGAACTGACCGGCCTCCCGCCCATCAGCTGGCCTCAAACGTTCCAACCAATCACCAGCAGAGACGGCCCAGAAGAAGGCGGGCGGGAAGTTCAATTGTTTTGACAGTTCTGTAACCTTTAAAAGCCAATGTTTTCAATGTATAAGCATGCGTTCTTTGCGGGAATCAGGGTATTGCGGTTCGCATCCTCTCAGCTGAGCAGAATAAACAATTTCATGGCATCTACCTTGCAGCATTGGTGAGCATAATTGGACCTAAACAGCAGCAGCTTCAACTAAAAAAATCTCCTTTTGTCCTGCTTTGCCTTGCTTTCTTCCCCTCACCCTAGCATTGTAACAAATCTCCCAATAAAGTATCATCAAATTGTAACTTTTACCTCTCCATAGTGATATATTGTGTCCTTTTACTGTCTCTCACTCTCTCCAGCATGAACTTTCCCTCCCCCGAGCCACAGATCACTGCTGGCTCACCCGGGATGCCTTCCCAGCATCCCGGAGAGGCTGAAACTGCGTTCCTCTGAACTGTGGATACGGAGACCCATGGGGCCCTCATATCCATGGGTCAATGGATCATGTTCAAATCGGTGCCATTTTTCTCCTGGACTAATTCTAAGGCTAGCTGTTGTGCCAGCTCCACTGGCTGCCAGTTTGCTACCGGGCACAATTCAAAGTGCTGGCTTTAGCCTTTAAAGCCCTAAACGGTTCGGGTCCAACTTACCTGTCCGAACGCATCTCTCCCTATGAACCATCGAGATGTTTAAGATCATCTGGAGAGGCCCTGCTCTCGGTCCCGCCTTCTTCACAGGCGCGACTGGCGGGGACGAGAGACAGGGCCTTTTCAGTGGTGGCTCCTCGGCTTTGGAACGCCTCCCTAAAGACATCAGATCGGCCCCCTCCTCCTGACATTTCGCAAGAAAGTCAAGACCTGGCTATTTGAGCAGGCATTTGCTGATGAAATATAAGGCTTAATGAGATATATGGAATGACGACGATGCGATGGAAACTGATTTCAACATGACGCTGAGGCTGCAATTGTATGTTTTTAATTGTTAAATTGTTATTATATGTTTTTTTTCTGGGGGGGGGGGTTGACTTGTTGCTGTGTTGTATTGAGGGCAGAGACTGCCTGTGTAAACCGTCCCGAGTCGCCTTCGGGCTGAGAGGGGCGGTATAGAAACGTGACAAATAAATGACAAATAAATAAATAGCTGCTATCTCGCTGTTGCCTTCTGGGCCCCTATGCCCCGGGAATAAACTTTTTCACCTCAAAACTTCATGAGGAGACCAGCTGATTGCGATCCACGGCTCCCTGCTACAACGTTGTTTCTGCTGCCATCTCATTCATGTCCAATAGCCTGTGACCTGGGGAACCTGCTGGGGTCACCCCTTGGGACTCCCCCCCCCCCCCGAGGAGCAGACAAGCCATCCTGGCCCCTTGACAAGATGGTAGTTATAGTTTTCATCTCCCAGATGGATGAATCCCAGCTCTCAGTGTTTGCAATGATCTCAGTGTGAAACTAATGGGCTTACAGAACCCGCACTTATACAAACCAATTCATCTTTTCTCCTGGTTCATTGTTTTCCACCTGGACCACCTCCTTTCTTCCCATTGGCCAAGAGGTTGAAACAGCGCTGGCTCTCAGATTGGCTGAGATGCTGCTGAGCCGGCCGTGTCTCCGCTCCAGCTGATGACTCTAACCAATCAGCGTGAAGCCGGCGAGGGGGGCGGGAGCAGGAAATTCAAATTTGACAGCTCTGTGTTATTTAATTTTTTAAAAAACTGTTATTTCACTTCGAAAGTATGTCGGCTTTTGGCAAATGTTTGCAGCTTGACATCCGCTCCAGTGGAACGAAATAAACAACTCGGTGGCATTTTCTTCAAATTTGGTGAGATTTTATTTGGGAAAATCAGGGAAAATTCATTGGGCACTTCCTTCTCACCAGGGTTATATTGGATCCTCTTTGGTGGGTCTGACTGGTCTCTGCCTTCCTGGCAAGACCCCCAAATTCGTGCTCGATATCAGTGCTGTCCACTATGAGGCACTCTTCACTCTTCACTGCTAAGTGTTGTTGCACTTCCAAAAGAAGCCACTCCTGACCAAGTACATTACACTATACAAACTTGTGATTCATAGATCTTATTCTCTCCAGACTCTGGTTTGTCAGCATGAGAGCCTCAAATCTCTCTCTTTCCCTAAATAAAGTTGTGTCTTTGCTATACTATGCCCAGTCATTTCTTAGAATGGCAGAAGAAGAACAAAATCCATCTTTAAAGAGAGAGTTGGCCTGCCCTTTTCCTGCTCAAAGGATTTCCTCCTTCCACAGCTGCAGGCCTGGTCTTTCAGGGAAGCACAACACTCTCCTCCATTGTGCCAGTTGGCATGTTTCTCCCACTATAGGGACCTTGGGAAGTCCATCTGTATCTGGCAGAAGGATGAATTTATCATGACATCCCATATAGTGTCCTGCTCTCTTGGGTGCAGCCAATCCTTGGTTTTCTTTCTCCAGTGTAGAAACAATGCTCTGTGGGTTTGTATTAAGAGGAACTGGAGATAAACCTGTTTGTTGTATTGTGTTTATTGGGAATCATGGCCTGGGATTTGACTCATAAGACATGGGCAAAGCTCCTTGACATTGGGCAGGAATGGGGTTCCCTGGTTGCAGGAGGAAGTCTTGGAAGCTGGAACCCAATAAAGATGCAAAGTGTTGAAAACCAATTGCTCACCTGTTCCTTTGCTTTCTCACCTCTGGCCCCACACTGCAACTTTTTGATTATTGTTAAGCACTGGTTTACAAGAAAGGCCCAGAGGAAAAAGAACAAAGCCGGATGCGGTCAGCTATGCATTAGAGCTTGAAACCATGCCTTTGGTGTGGCCAAGTGGGGCCAGGAGCCTATAGCTTGAGAAGTGCGCTTGGCTGGAGGTGTGAAGATGGGGTGCTGGTTGGAGGAAAGAGCAAATGACGCAGTTCCTGTCTTAATTCTTGCTGTCTGAGCTTCTGGTGGATGGGCCAGGCACTCCCGGCTGTTTTGGAAGAGAAAGGAAGGCAGTGGAGGATCAGAGGACCACTGTTGGAGGCATCACGGCATCTTGGTTGAGAATGGACTCCTTGGCTTTGGTGGCAGGTTGGACATCCCCTTTTTCAATTCTGATCACCATCCTTTTCTTGTTCTACATCCCATTCTCTTCTTGCTCTCCTCCCGTGTCTTTTCCTTAGGTTTCTCAGGGGTAGTCTCTCTCTGGGGCTTGGGGGACTGTCTGGATCTACAACAAGACTCTGGTGGTCTCAAAGTACCCTGATAGAAAACATTTTAAGGAACCCTTAGTGATGCCTTGTCATTCTCAGTTGTTCTGAGGGCATTACATATGGATATATCTTTCATTGTCAGTATATGGATGCACCATAAAATGTAGGGTTTTCTTCAACAAGGATTCCCCAGGATGGGTTTGCCAGTTCATTGCTCCAAAACAGAACCAACTGCAACTGGCATTTGTAGGCGTTTCCTCATCCTTTCCAGAGGATTTTCTGACGCTTTGCTTGTCCTCCTTGATCTCTCAAAGATGCATAGACTCCCAAAGGCCACTCTGTCCAACCACATTCTACACTCCAAGGCTTCTCAAAGGAATGGCCATCCAGCCTTTGTTTCAAACATCCAAAGAAGGAGACACCACTGGAACTCCTGGGCAGCATATTCCACTGCCAAAGAGCTCTTATCGTCAGGAAGTTCTTCCTAATGTTTGGGTGGGCTGTCTTTCTCTGAAATTCAAGTCCATTGCTCTTTGTTCTAGTCTCTAGATCAGCAGAAAACAAGCTTGTCTACGTAACATGCCTTCAAATATGTAAGCATGGCTATCATGTCTTTGCTTAGCCTTCTCTTCTCTAAGGTGAACATACCCAGTTCCCTAAGCCACTCCTTGTAGGGATTGGCTTCTGGACATTTCACCATTCTCTGGCCATTCTCTGGACACCTTCCATCTGGTCCATGTCCCAGAACTGGTCACAGTACTATTCCTTCTTCTTTTTTCCCCAAAATAAGTCTTTATTAGGTTTTTCACAAATTAAAAGGAACAGTATAATAAAAGCAAAACCCAGCACCATAGATAGCAAAGTTCAAGAAAAGAGCTAGATAGCTAAGAATATCCGCATCTTGCGGATAGAATAGAAAACGAAATGGAAATGGGATAGTAGTGCACCGTAAATTTTTCAGAGAGGTGATACATCTTCTTATTATTTAATCTAATAAAGTCTTATTGCAATATTATCGTTATTCTTGTCTTTCTGATTCCCGGCGCATCCTTATACATCCTATGATAGGAAAACACATTATCAGCAAACAAAAGCAACAAGCAAGGTCCAGACATTTCTATTTCTTGTTGTTTCTTAGTTTTTTACATCTCTATGTCTACATTGCATTCTATTTTGCAGTATTTTTTTGAGTAATTCCCAATCCCATTTGGAATTTCCCTTTTCCCGTTACCTCTCTTTCTTATTGCCTCCATTAGTTTTTCCATTTGGCAGGTTTCTAAAATTTTCTGCCTCCACTTCCCCACCGATGGGATGCTTGCCGACCTCCATTGACTTGCAAACAATATCTTGGCAGTACTATTCCTGATGAAGTCTGACCAAGTAGAGTAGAATTGTTCTATGACTTCCTTTGCTCTAGACACTATGCTTTATGCAGCCTGAATCACCTTTCCTTCCTCCTTCTGTCCTCTTTGTCTGCACCCAGCAGAGGATGGAAGGGGAAGGTGACCAACTCCTTTTCTCCTTCTTTTCTTTTCCAGTGGCATTCTCAGTTCTTTGCTGGAAAGGGCCACATGCAGGTAAGAAGCAGGATTTCATGCAGAGGGTCAGTGCTCCAACGCTGGGTTGTGAGATCTCAGGAGGGCCTGGCCCTGAGTCTTGGGGCTTGGATCCCATCTCCGGCCTCTGGTTGAGGGGGAAGAATCCCTAAGAGAGAGTGCTCCTTTGAAAGATAGGAAAAGTGTTTCTACCCTCATTACTGCAGAGTTTTGGTTTATTTTCAACTGTTGGTCAGAAGGTCAGGGCTAATGGATACCTTTTTATTTACCTTCCTAAGGTGCTTCTCTTCCAGCCCCTACACTCTCCTTGACTTCTCAATTCAGTACCTTTGTGAGAGGAGAGTTGGTCCAATTGAAATGCAAAGCCCCAGCAGCACAGACAGGACTGCGGTTCTACTTCTGTCGAGTGAAGGGACAAGATCCATGTGCCATACACAAGGGCCAGAATACAAATGATTTGCTATATATCTTCACCAGAGAGCTGCAATCAAAGGAATCTTTTGCTTGTTTTTACAAAAAAGAAGATATAACAGGAAAAACGTTTGGGTCTCAAAGGAGTAATCACATAAACTTCTTCATCATAGGTAAATCTTCAAAAAAAATTACGAATGCATTCCCCTGTTCTCAAGGCTAACCAGGTCTGGAGGTTGCAGGAGCAAATACTGACATGTGTCCTTCAATAACATGCCCACAGTCCAAATGTGTGTATACACAAATCATGGCTTCTCAAGGAATTTGGTTGTTGTGCTTCTATGAGAGTTGGGGACAGTGATGTCTGATATTCTCTTACTGGCTGGATGGTTTTCCCTCCTTCTTTTCTGTGGGGATCTGCAGAGAGACCTCAAGCTCCAGTTCTCTCCCTGGACCCTCTGCACCCTGTTTACACCCCGGGAGAAGAGCTCAGCCTGAACTGCGTGGCTCCTGAGGGACAAGACGTGGTGGGATACAGAGTCTACAAGGGAGAACAAAACCAGAGTCTACCATTATATGAAGTGGAAGGACCCCACAGAACTCTCCAAGTGGATGAAAATACTTCTGGGTGGTACTCCTGCCAGTATCGCATTCGGACCCAGGAAAGGGGTCCGATTCAATCCCCGAGAAGTAACGCCACCCTCATAGTTGTAAGAGGTGAGTCGTTGGTGCTGCAGTGGAGTTACAATGTTGTTGTTGACTTCATGGGAAGCAAAGAAAGGAGGCCGTCTGAGAATGGTATGACTGTAAGCAACAGCCTTATATTTATATATGTGATTTAGATGCCTTCTTTCTCGAGACAGGGAAAGAATTCAGATGGCTTTCAATTAGGGCTGTAAAGACTGTCATTGAGTTGGAGTGTGATTTCATTTTGATTTGCTTCTTCTGATCTTTGGTCTTGTTTTATAGACTGGTGTTGTGGGAGGGAGGTGAAATTGCTCTCCTTATGGCAGCTCCACTGTTTCTGGTGATGGTGGTTGAACTGGAAATTATGTATGCAAAATATCTGGGAGACCAGGTTATTTTGTGAAACTGTATTCACAGTAAAACTGGGTATCTAAGCATATGGTTTTGGCCTACAACTCCCAGAAATCCTAACAGCTGGTAAATTGGCTGGGATTTCTGGGAGTTGTAGGCCAAAACTTTAATAAACCACACTGAATTCTAGATGGGACTCTCCAAATAGGAAGGAGGGAGGGAAGGAGGAAGGGAGGGAGGGGGGTATTCTATTCTTGGAAGCAGCAAAAGAAAAGGAGGAGGAGCCCCCTCGCTCCTCGCTGCCTCTCTCTCACCCCGATCCTGAGGGAGCGAGGGCCCAAGTTTGCCCAGGCTGAGAGGAAAAGGAAGAGGCCTGAGGCTGTGAGGAATGGTGGGAGTTGAAGTCCAAAACACGTACCTGGAGGGCTGAAGCTGGCCCCTGCAATGACGTAAACAACCGACTTCTGTTTATATATGTGATTTAGATCCCTTCTTTCTCGAGACAGGGAAAGAATTCAGATGGCTTTCAGTTAGGGCTGTAAAGATTGTCATTGAGTTGGAGTGTGATTTCATTTTGATTTGCTTCTTCTGATCTTTGGTCTTGTTTTATAGACTGGTGTTGTGGGAGGGAGGTGAAATTGCTCTCAGAAAAGCCTTTCCTTATGGCAGCTCCACTGTTTCTGGTGATGGTGGTTGAACTGGAAATTATGTATGCAAAATATCTGGGAGACCAAATTATTATTCAAACTGTATTCATTGTTAAACTGGGTATCTAAGCATGAGTGAATGAAGGACAGGGATTCAGAGAAAGAGCTCGTGTGGTGGAAGCACCTCTAAGTATTGGAAGGTCTCAGATTCAGGATTGTATTGCATGGCTGGGATGGAGAGAGGCTGCTATCTAGGGCTAGTTGAGCCAATTTAAAAAATGGTTCAAAACTCGCTGCAGATGTAGCAGGTGGTGGCGCTTCAAATTTTAAATGATTTCCAAAATTTTCTGGGGAAATTCTTCAAAATTACCAAAACTATGGAAATTTCGGAAATGCTTTGTTAATGGCTGCAGGAAGGAAAACCGCATCCAAAGCTTTCCTTCCCCCCGCAGGGCCGTTCAGATCCAGAGGGAAAGCATGGGCTTGGAAGCCTATGGCTTCCTTCCGGATCTGAACGGCCCCGTGTTTTAATCCGCTCCCCCCCCCCTGCTATTTCTCGGAAGTCAGTCGGAAATGATTCAGAAAGCCACTTCCAAACCGCCCATTTTGGCCGCGGCTTCCTCTCCCTCCCAGGCGGCTCCCTGCCAGGCGCCTGGGAGGGAAATGAACCCGGCTTTCTTTCCCTCCCAGGCCGGAGGGGAAGGAACCCGGGTTCAAAACGGGTTAAAAGACCCACTTTGGACCCAGCTTTCTTTCCCTCCCAGGCGCCTGGCAGGGAGCCGCCTGGGAGGGAAAGGAAGCCGCGTCTAAAGTGGGTGGTTTGGAAGCGGCTTTCTGAATCATTTCTGACTGACTTCCAAGAAATGGCAGAAAAGCTTCAAAATTACAAATACACTTCCGGGTTGCTTAAAGAGCTTAGAAACCGGTTTAGAAGTGAATTCAATCCGAATTCATTCCGAATTCAGAATCATTCCGACGAACCTAACCAGGCCTACTGTTAACTTTACAAAGCCCAGATTCTTAAAATCACAGCATTTCATAACTGGATATCTAAATTAGCCCCTCAGAAAAGAGGAGAACAATGATAGATCTATGGTTTGATGAAGTTACCTGATGGAGGCATATTCGCTTCAATTCAAGCCCACAGATTCAAGGCCCCAGAGTCATTTTATGAATCCCTTTGTGGATGATTCTTTTCCAGAGCTTCCCCCGACTCCAGAGCTGAAGAGAGATCCTCCATCTGGAGTGATAGCGGAAGGGCAAACCCTGATAATCACTTGCTCATCTAATGGGAAGCACACGGAGAAGAGTTTCCATTTCTACAAGGATGGAGCTGAGATTGGGGTTCCCAAGCAGGCGTCTCTGAATTGCTCCAAAGGGTCTGGTGATGCCCCTTCCAAGGTCTCTCTGAGCATCTGCCTACAAGCTCAGCCCAACCACACAGGGGAATATACCTGCAGGTATGAAGAAAGCATGAGTGGCAGGTGGATCATGTCTCCCTGGAGTCAGAAGGTCAATGTCACAGGTGAGTCCTTTTAGGGAGGGAGGCTGCAGTGCTAACTAGTGATTAGAGTTTGTACTGAAAGGGGATTCTTGTTATTGTCTTTTGATTGAAATCAAAGAACCCGGTGTCCATGAAGGGAGAAGAAAAGCTGGTTGCCTTCAGGTAGCCCTGACTGCTACACAAAGGAATTTGGACCATTGTTGGGGATTATCATCAATTTGGATGGAGGGTTTCATAGCCTTGTTCTGTGGGATCCCAGTTCCAGCCATAAATGCTGCTTATTCCTCTTTGATATTCAGCTCATTGGGATTACTTGGCTCTCTCCTGTGATAATGGGTTTCATGTGAGGAAAGATGGGAACCCATTCCTGGATTTAGTGCAAACCGCAGGAATGGAACTCATTGCTGAATGTAGTCCAAAGCTGAAACAAGCTTCTGAAAGGGTTGGGTTATATAGTCTGTAGTTTCAATATCTCATTTGAAGCATAGGCATTCCTCCTTTGATCTGTTAGCCATCCAATACCATTAGGTCTTGTCCCAGGGAGGGAAGATGGTTGAAGTAAATGTGTAATGTGTTGTGCATTTCATTCTATTTATTTCAAGCAAAAAATGGATAACTGGGTGAGACTGCAGTAGCTTCATTTTTTTCTTTTTACAAAAAGCCAATTTGTATTTCAAACACAAGATGTATTTTTGGCACAAATGAATTTTAACAAAAAGTTATTCCTAATGTGTGTGAAAGATCTCGCGACAGTTTACCATTTTCTTCATGCGTTATTTTCACGTGTTTGTGAAAAAAAAAGTGACTCAGACGGGCAAAATCCTTTGTAATCTTTTGACTTTCACTTTCTGGAATCTGTCTATATGACAGTGTTTCTCAGCCTTCCTAATGCCACGACCCCTTAATACAATTCCTCATGTTGTGGTGACCCCCAACCATAAAATTATTTTCGTTGCTACTTCATAATTGTAATTTAGCTACTATTATGAATTGTAAATGTCGGATATGCAGGATGTATTTTCATTCACTAGACCAAATTGGCATAAATATCCAATATGCCCAAATTTGAATATTGGTGGGGTTGGGGGTGGGGGTGGAATTGATTTTGCCATTTGGGAATTTTAGTTGCTGGGATTTATAGTTCACCTACAATCAAAGAGTATTCTGAACTCCACCATTGATGGAACTGAACCAAACTTGACACATAGAACTCCCATGACCAACAGAAAATACTGGAATGATTTGGTGGGCCTTGACCTTGAGTTTTGGAGTTGTAGTTCACCTACATCCCGAGAGTGCTGTGGACTCAAACAATGATAGATCCGGAACAAACTTGGCACAAATACTCAATATGCCCAAATGTGAACACTGGTGGAGTTGGGGTGGGGGAATAGACCTTGGCATTTGGGAGTTGCAGTTGCTGGGATTTATAGTTCACCTACAATCAAAGAGCATTCTGAACCCCACCAACGATAGAATTGGGCCATATTTCCCACACAGAATCCCAATGACCAACAGAAAATACGGTGTTTTCTCGTGGTTTTTGACAATCCCTTTGACACCCCCCTCACGACCCCCCCCCCCAGGTTGAGAAATGCTGGTCTCTAAAAGCCTGATACAAGTTACTTTCTGAAAGTCACACAGGAAGATCCTTTTTCCAGGAGAAGGAACTGGAGGCATGATGTTTTGGTGGGCATTTTAACAGGTAACCTTAAGGGTCTCTAAACTAAAAGTATTGTTACTCATCCACTCAGAATCTTTAAGAAAATGCTAACATTTCAGACAAAGAATGCACAAGGGACATTAGACATTTTGCTCATATGTTTCTTTTGTGTTTCCAGTCCATTGCATGAATTCCCAGTTCAAAAGTCACGTGGCATGGTTTGCGGTTGCATTTCTCATCCTGTTGGTGATTCCCTTGGCTTTCTGCATCAGGCGAAAGAACTGTGGTACGTGATAGAGCTGGTGGGGGTCTCTTTCATAGTTTTCATCAAGTAACCAAGGGTCTCTGTAACTTTCCTAGAATCCATCTTCTTGCTGAACTTGTTGGGAATTTGCCCAACAAGACAATGAAAATGACATCACAGATAACTTGTCTTCTCTTTTCTCTGAGAAGTATCAAGATCTCATCAAGAAGGTGATTCTGGAGAAAACAAGAAGAATCGGAAGGAACTTCATAGGCTGGAATCCAAAGAACCAACAGACGGAGACTTAGAGGTAGCGACAGACAGATTGGTCGGTTGGATTTTCTGTAAGATGTAGCCTCCCATCGCTGCAACATTTGCAATTATGTATCAGTCCAGTCACTATGGATGAAGTTTGATATAATTTTTGCATGGGCTTTTGAGACTCATAATTGTAAGGTGTGTGTTTCTCCCAAATTGGGATATAGTTTGTTCTTCTTCTGTATTCCCAGGGTCCAAAAAGACTTTAAACTAGGACACGAGCAAGCTTTGACCCTGGGGACAGAATTAAGGTCTTCCCAAGTGCAGGAGGCCTTGGACCTCTATAAAAGGAATGCTAAACTCAGGATGGGGTGAACCAAAGCAAGATTTATTGGATTACAATCAGCCAAAACTGATGGTTCAAAGCTTAGTTGGTTTCAAAGTCCTTATAAGAAAGGGAATCTACCACAATGCCAGAAAGAGCATTGTGATGGTACCTCTATTAAAGTCCAAGGCGTCCCGTTGTCCTGTGGCTTGCAGGTCCGAAGTCCTGTAGCAGGCCCCAAAATCCCAGTCTCTGGTGAAGACGGATCTTCCTATATGCTGACGATTCCGGTTGAAGATGTGCGTAAACCAGCAGGTAAAAAGAGGTTGCCCTTTGCAGCAACCTAGCTTCCAAACGCTGCTTGTCCTTGTGATCTTTGGCAAAAGAGGAAGTGGAAGGGACGTCCGGCCCTTAAATAGACTCCGGAAAGGGGTGGAGTTGAAGGCAGGTCACCAGGTAAGAGCCAGGATGCAGCTTTTCCCCAAGTGGCCGCATGTTAGGACAAAAGATCGCATGGCAAAGCAGAGAACAAAGATCCAATACAGGTAAATGGTAATCCAAAACCAGATAAAACAGCCCTCTAGAGGGCATCACAGCTCTCCTTGGTTTCCATGGCTGGGCTGCAAGTCAACCTGCTGCAGGGCTTCAAATGAGAGATCCAAAGGGCTGAAACTTATGACAGTCATCGCCTATTCATAATGTTCAGCACTTTGGATAGCTTTTATATGTCCTATTGATGAAGCTTAGCTCATTGGATAGCATACAAAAACCCTATTTATTTGATTCAGTGCTGAAGTCCAGCTGTCCCTGATGTTCATCCTCAGTGTATTTATGTCTTTTTGCTTCTGCAGAGTTCAGAGGTGGCCTATGCCCATCTCACTTTCCTGTCTGCTTCCCCTCCTTCTGGAGCAGCGATTGAGCATGTGAATCCATTGGTGCCACAGAAGGCAGTTGTGTATGGCGAGATTCCCACCAACAGAGCAGCAAAATAAAGATCTAGAGCAGAAAGAACCTACTGCATGAGACATCTCGAACCCAGGATGCACTATTGCTTCAGCACAAATGAATCCCATTCGTGCCTAAGAGAGAATAATTCCACTGGTGCCCAAAAGAGAAGAATGTGTCAACCAAGAGTCCATCCGCATTGTGTGTATCTGCCATACTGAATGGTTATTTGGAGATCTGAATCATTGTATTACAATAGTCAAGATAAAACTACAGTGTGTTTTAATGTGTTTTAGAATTTTTAACATCTTTGTATTATTTTAATTATTTCTTATTTGTTCATCACCCTTATAGGTTGGCATGGGAAACAGAAGTACTTAATAAATAAATGTACAGTTTGCATGGATTTTGCTTTGAAAATGTCTTGAATTCTAGTGAATGGTTAAGTATGTTATACTTATTTTGCACAAGTTGCCATTTGAATATAGATCTAGACACGTTTCATTATTTTTGAATGTATATTTTCCTGATTGTATATTAGATTGCTTATGTCAAATAATTAACAAAATAATTCCTAAATAAATAAATAAATAAATATTAAACAATAAAATAAATAAAAGTTAATTGTATTTACTTGTAGCCTAAGATCTGATGGTATAGGACAGGATGGAAATATTTAATACACTATTATAAACAGGACGAGAATTCTGTTGGCCTCATATGTGTGTATAATTTCCTCTACTGCTTTCTGACTATATGGTGCCGTCATTCTTAAATACAGCCCAGTCCCACAATTTCTTCCATCGATGTGGAAAGAAACCTTCTGATGGTTCATATTAAAAGGAACAGGAGATCTATTATTATTATCACTAATGGGCCAGCATTTGGGTCATAACACATGTGTATAGTGTCCTGACTTTTCGGCAGGAGTGGTGCCTGGGTCCTCTGCTTGAAACGGTCATCCTGGGGTTTGATTGAATCCATCCAGGTGCTGCGGAGGTCTCTGAAGGAGGCTGGAGGTCAAACCCCAAACCAACGTGCAGACTGATGAAAAACAATTACTCATTTGTTCCTTTGTTTTCTCACCTCCAGGCCTCACAGTGCAACTGTCTGGTTATTTTGAAGCCCTGTGTCAGGCAAAAGTTCTCCGTCTTCCAATGGTGATTTATTGTAGTACAGCAAACTTGTAAAGCTAAGACAGTAAATACCAACCCCTTGCAACATCCTGTAAAGATTACATCAGCCACCCTGACTCAGCATACCCAGTAGTCCTTTTCCCACCCAGAGTCCTCTTGGATATTACTTCATATCCTCCTGGTAACTGGAGCAAAGTTCACAACCCCATTGTGATCCTCAGCAGAGAAGTGGAGCAAAGTTCATGGCTGCAGTCCTATCCTTCTGGCTCAGCTGAACATCAACAAAGCAAGGCATAGAGATTCCATTCCTGACACCCTGTTTTGCACAAAAGGCCAGGAGGCGGGTAGAACAAAGCCGGATGCGGTCAGCTGCACCATGGAGCTGGAAACCACCTCTTTGGTGTGGCCAAGCAGGGCCAGGAGCCCATAGGCTGAGAGTGTGCCTGGCTGGCTGGAGGTGTGAACCTGGGGGGCTGGTGGGCAGAGGGAGAGGAGGTGATGCAGTTCCTGCCTTGGTCTCTGCTGCAAAAGCTTCTTGCCGATGGGCTGGACAGCCTGGCTCTGTCTGGAGGGAAAGTAAGGTGGTGGAGAATCGGAGGAGCAGTGCTGGAGGCATCTGGGCATCTTGGCTGAGGATGAGGTCTATGGCCTTGGTTACAGGTTTGGATATCCGACCTTTCACTTCTCACCACCCTGCATCACATTATCATATCATTGCTCTACTTTCCCTCAGCTTCTTTATGTGGATCAGAGCTATTTCTGGCACTTGGAGCTACCTGAAATCTTTCGTGGTCCTGTTACACCCCTATAACAACATTTTTGAGGAACCATTACTATTGCTTTGTCATTCTCTGTTGTGTCTGAGGTTATTGCACCAGTGATGAGCTTTCAATTTGCCATTAATCCATGGCAACCCAACGGGTTTTCTTAGACAAGAAATAAACCCTACAGCACCTGGGATTTGTCGCCAGTGTCCCATAAAAATACAAAGTAGGGATACAAAGTCCTTTGTTTTCTTTCTCCAGTGTAGAAACATCCCTCTGTGGGTTTGTATTAAGAGGAACTGGAGATAAACCTGTTTGTTGTATTGTGTTTATTGGGAATCATGGCCTGGGATTTGGCTCATAAGACACGGGCAGAGCTCCTTGACATTGGGCAGGAATGGGGTTCCCTGGTTGCAGGAGGAAGTCTTGGAAGCTGAATCCCAATAAAGACGCAAAGTGTTGAAAACCAATTGCTCATCTGTTCCTTTGCTTTCTCACCTCTGGCCCCACACTGCAACGTTTTGATTATTGTTAAGCACTGGTTTACAAGAAAGGCCCAACGTAAAAAGAACAAAGCCGGATGCGGTCAGCTATGCATTAGAGCTTGAAACCATGCCTTTGGTGTGGCCAAGTGGGGCTAGGAACCTATACGTAGCTTGAGAGCCTGAAGATAGCTGGTTGAGAAGTGCGCTTAATTTTTGGCTGGAGGTGTGAAGCTGTTTTGGGGTGCTGGTTGGAGGAAAGAGCAAATGACGCAGTTCCTGTCTTAATTCTTGCTGTTTGAGCTTCTGGTGGGTGGGCCAGGCACTCCCGGCTGTTTTGGAAGAGAAAGGAAGGCAGCGGAGGATGAGAGGACAGAACCTACTGCAAGTAGTAAGGAAGATTATGGAAGGTGAACAACTGCTTTTCGTCTTTTTTTCTATTCAAGCAGCACTCTCAGTTCTTTGCTGGAAAGGGCCACATGCAGGTAAGAAGCAGGACTTCATGCAGAGGGTCAGTGCTCCAACGTTGAGTTGTGAGATCTCAGGAGGGCCTGGCACTGAGTCTTGGACCTTGGATCCCATCTCCGGCCTATGGTTGAGGGAGAAGAATCCCTAAGAGAGAGTGCTCCTTTGAAAGATGGGGAACGTATTTCTACGCTCATTACTGTGACTTTCATTTTGTTTTCAACTGTTGGTCTGAAGGACAGGGCTAACGGACACCTTTTTATTCACCTTCCTAAGGTGCTTCTCTTCCAGCCCCTACACTCTCCTTGACTTCTCCATTCAGTATCTTTGTGAGAGGAGAGTTGGTCCAATTGAAATGCAAAGCCCCAGCAGCACAGAGAGGACTGCCGTTCTACTTCTGTCGAGTGAAGAGAAGAGATCCATGTGCCATATACAAAGACCAGAATACAAATGATTTGCTATATATCTCCACCAGAGAGCTGAAATCAAATGAATCTTTTGCTTGTTTTTACACAAAAGAAGACATAACAGGAAGAACTTGGAAGTCTCAAAGGAGTAATCGCATAGTCTTCTTCATCATAGGTAAATCTTAAAAAAAATGGTGAATTCCCCTGTTCTCAAGACTAACCAGGTCTGGAGGTTGCAGGAGCAAATACTGGTATGTGTCCTTCAATAACATGCCTAAAGTCCAAATGTGTGCATACACAAAGCATAGCTTCTCAAGGAATTTGGTTGGTGTGTTTCTATGGGAGTTGGGGACAGTGATGTCTGATATTCTCTTACTGGCTGGATGGTTTTCCCTCCTTCTTTTCTGTGGGGATCTGCAGAGAAACCTCAAGCTCCAGTTCTCTCCCTGGACCCTCTGCACCCTGTTTACACCCCGGGAGAAGAGCTCAGCCTGAACTGCGTGGCTCCTGAGGGACAAGACGTGGCGGGATACAGAATCTACAAGGAAGAACAAAACCTGAGTCTACTATTATATGAAGTGGAAGGACCCCACACAACTCTCCAAGTGGATGAAAATACTTCTGGGTGGTACTCCTGCCAGTATGGCATTCGGACCCAGGAAAGGGGTCCGATTCAATCCCCGAGAAGTAACGCCACCCTCATAGTTGTAAGAGGTGAGTCGTTGGTGCTGCAGTGGAGTTCCAATGTTGTTGTTGACTTCATGGGAAGCAAAGGAAGGAGGCCGTCTGAGAATGGTATGACGTAAGCAACAGACTTATATTTAGATATGTGATTTAGAACCCTTCTTTCCTGAGACAGGGAAAGAATTCAGATGGCTTTCAGTTAGGGCTGTAAAGAGTGTCATTGAGTTGGAGTGTGATTTCATTTTGATTTGCTTCTTCTGATCTTTGGTCTTGTTTTATAGACTGGTGTTGTGGGAGGGAGGTGAAATTGC
>JARBWK010000008.1:144497538-145003080 GCA_030556195.1 Anolis apletophallus | reverse complement strand
GGTCACGCCATCTTGGATTCGCTCAGATGCGGCTAAGTAATCAGCTCGGCATCCATTGCTGGAAAGGACATGACTTTAAAGGAGCAAGAGGAACTCATTGAACTGGAACAAGATCGTAGTTTAAAGCTAAAATTTGCTGATCTTCCTTTGGACAGTTTTTGGTTATCTGTTGCTTGGGAGTTCCCTATTCTGGCCAGCAAAGCAATTTTGACATTCCTCCCCTTTTCAACTACATATCTGTGTGAGATGAGCTTCTCTAGCTTGCCTGCGATAAAAACTAAAAACAGAGAGAGACTGACAGCTGTTGAGCAAGAGCTTCGTGTCTGTCTTTCTGCCATTCTTGCCAGGATATCTATTTTGTTTTCATTTAAACAGGCCCAGGTTTCACACTAAGTGAGTGTATAAATATATTCTAAAACATATTAACTATATGTATTACTGTGTTAGAGTGTCATTTTATGTCATTTTGGTTGGTGGTGTGCCCCAGGACTTTGTAAATGTAAAAAATGTGCCGTGGCTCAAAAAAAGGTTGAAAATCACTGATCTAGAGAGTAGAACAAAGAGCCCAGCTAAATATTAGGAAGAACTTCTTGACGATAAGAGCTATCTCTTGAGAAGCCTTGGAGTGTAGAATGTGGTTGGACAGAGTGGCCTTTGGGAGTCTATGAATATTTGAGATATCAAGGAGGACAAACAAAGCATCAGAAAATCCTTTTGAAAGGATGAAGAAAAGCCTTCAAATGCCAGTTGCAGTAGGTTCTGTTTTGGAGCAATGAACTGGCAAACCCATCCTGAGGAATCCTTGTCGAAGAAAACCCTACATTTTATGGGGCATCCAAATACTGACAAGGGAAGATGTCTGTAATGCCCTCACAACAACTGAGAATGACAAGGCATCACTAAGGGTTCCTTAAAATGTTTTCTATCAGGGTACTTTGAGGCCACCAGAGTCTTGTTGTAGATCCAGACAGTCCCCCAAGCCCCAGAGAGAGACTACCCCTGAGAAACCTAAGGAAAAGACACGGGAGGAGAGCAAGAAGAGAATGGGATGTAGAACAAGAAAAGGATGGTGATCAGAAATGAAAAAGGGGGTGTCCAACCTGCCACCAAAGCCAAGGATTCCATTCTCAACCAAGATGCCTTGATGCCTCCAACAGTGGTCCTCTGATCCCCCACTGCCTTCCTTTCTCTTCCAATACAGCCGGGAGTGCCTGGCCCACCCACCAGAAACTCAGACAGCAAGACTTAAGACAGGAACTGCGTCATTTGCTCTTTCCTCCAACCAGCTCCTCATCTTCACACCTCCAGCCAAGCGCACTTCTCAAGCTATAGACTCCTGGCCACACTTGACCACACCAAAGGCATGGTTTCAAGCTCTAATGCATAGCTGACCACATCCGGCTTTGTTCTTTTTCCACTGGGCCTTTCTTGTAAACCAGTGCTTAACAATAATCAAAAAGTGGCAGTGTGGGGCCAGAGGTGAGAAAGCAAAGGAACAGATGAGCAATTGGTTTTCAACAGTTTGCATCTTTATTGGGTTTCACCTTCCAAGACTTCCTTCTGCAACCAGGAGACACCATACCCCATTCCTGCCCAAGTCTTATGAGCTAAATCCCAGGCCATGATTACCAATAAACACAATTCAAAAAAACAGGTTTATCTCCAGTTCCTCTTAATACAAACCCACACTGGAGAAAGAAAACAAAGGACTGGGCTGGATCTAAGAGAGCAGGACACTACGTAGTCACTGTGTTTGAATACAACATGGATGTTGCCATTGGAGAGAGGTGATTCTGAGAAATGTGTTCCCAAAACAACGGCTGGAGATCCAGAGAAATGTCTATAAGATCAATGAATCACAAGTTTGTATAGTGCAATGTCCTTAGTCAGGAGTGGTTTCTGTTGGAAGTTTTGGGGTGAAAAGGTTATTCCCGGGGCGTAGGGGTGCAGAAGGCAAAAGCGAGATAGCAGCTTGCTTTAAAATTAGTCCAGGAGAAAAATGGCACCGGTTTGAACGTGATCCGTTGACCCATGGATATGGGGGCCCCATGGGTCTCCGTATCCACGGTCCAGAGGAACACAGTTTCAGCCTCCCTGGGACACTGGGAAGGCATCCCGGGTGAGCCGGCAGTGATCTGCAGCTCAGGAGAGGGAAAGTCCATGCTGGATAGAGTTAGAGACAGTAAAAGGACACAATGTATCACTATGGAGAGGTTTGATTATACTTTATTGGGGGATTTGTTACAATGTTAGGGTGAGGGGAAGAAAGCAAGGCAAAGCAAGAACAAAATGAGGTTTTTAGTTGAGGCTGCTGCTGTGCCCACATTCCCAGTGATGCTGGCCCAATCGGACAACCAAGAACTGCTGAACTCCCTGCTGCAGGTCAGATCTGCTTGAATGCAAGGGGCTGTCTGTCGCTCGTCATTAACACTAATGAAGTTCGATAGTTTGAGTCACATGAAGCACCCTCTTTCTTTGTCTACCTATCCCGGTCTCATTGTGATGTAAACCGATATCCTGAAAAATGTTTCTCACCAGTTCTTCCTCCCATGAGTCCTTTTTTGATCTTCCAAAATGTAACTAGGTTAGATTCACACCCTGAGTAACTTTCCTCTCTCAGAATGGAGTTTCCTTCTCGAAATCATTGGCGTGTTTCCTCCTTAAATTAAAGTTTCTAACTATGGAGCATAATCTAACAATGACAAGCGCATGTGCTGTTGGAAATAGAAACCTCCCAAGCCTTCACTATTTGTTAATGTATATGTTTGCTAACCTGTATTGTATGTATATATTGATTTGGTGTGGGAAGGGTTACAGACATGTGATTGTACTGAGCATGTTCTTACTCAAGGCTCCAATTTGTTATCAGTCTGCTTCTGGACTTCAGTGTTAGCAGTTTGCTTTAGACCTCAGAGGAGGTGGATGCAGAATGCTTTTGGACTTCAATGGAAGCAGTTTGTATTTGGACTTACACAGGAACAGTTTACTATATGTTTGCCTTGAGAAGCAGTGAGTACAGTTATACAGTTTGGACTTTCATAAGATGTATACTTAAAGACTTTGGACTAAGGACTTTTGGTTAAGAATGATGCCCTGTGTTCTCAACACAGAAACTGCATCCTATCTATAACTGAACTTCACTAAGAAATGTGCCTGTATGCTGAATTAAAACAAGATGTTTGTGAGTCAACAAAATATGTTATGTTTTTAAAAAAGACTTTTTTCTCTCTGAATGCATATTTTTAACGTCAACTTCAAAGAAACATTTTTTAAAAAATTGCTAGCTAAGTATATATTTGTTTTGTGCAGTGACATGTCTATATCCCTGGCAGTTCAAAGACATGTTTAGTGAGAGTTGGAGACCGTAAAAGCACACAATGTATCACTATGGAGAGCAAAATGTTGCAGTTAAAGGTACTTTTATTGGGGGATTTGTTACAATATTAAGGTCAGGGGGGGAAAGCAAAATGAAGAAGGATTGCATGTTGAAGCTGCTGCTGTAGCAAAAACACAGCAAAGAGAAAACATAAAACAATATATGTCCACCAATGTTGTAAAATATGAAGTGTGCTGGGCATAGCTAAATATTATCCTGATGATATACTATCCAAGGGCAAAATGGGCTTTCAAACCTCTAGTATGGATAGAAAGTCCCTGCTATAGATAACCCAAAGTAAATGAAAACAAACCTTCAATGTAATGGCAATTGCGAGAAATATCTAGTCCAATCACCCTCCGTTGATTCGAAATGATGTGCCTCCCTCCGTGGTAAAGAGGGAACTCCAAAATAGGAGGAAAAAGGTCCCCCAGCAGATGTAAAGAGAGCAGACTGGTGTGTGCAGCTCTAGGACCTCCGAGCGTGGAAGCGCAGTATGATAAATTCATCGCCGGGATGATCGATGGCTGGTTTGTAGGCTTGGACCATAGATATACAATGACTCAGAGGGTCTGATTGAAAGTCCCAGCGGCCGATGGCCCAGCCGATCAATGAGGTCATCCCTAGAGCATAGTAGGCTTGTATCAATTTAGAGGAAGTTCGAGCCTCAATGGATGCTGGCCCAACAGGGCATCCAGGAACTGCGGAACTCCCTGCTGCAGGTCAGATCAACTTGAATACAAGAGGCCCTCGGTTGGTCGCCCACAGCTGGATGTTGCAAGATGCACTAACATGATCTCCTTTCCCTTTGCTCAAGTTCTTGCTGGTATTCTTTTGATGCCTCTAAAGCAGAAATGGAAAAGAAAGGACAAAAGAGATAAGGAATGAAACCACAAAGCTGTTTCCCTGGTTCTATACAATCCAGCTCAGGCATGGGCAAATTTGGGCCCTCTGGGTGTTTTGGACTTCAACTCCCACCATTGCTACCAGCCTCAGGCCCTTTCTTTTTCCCCCTCAGCCGCTTAAGCCTTTGTTTCCATTCAGAAGGACAAAAGGAGGGACTTCCTTTCCAAATCCCGGATGAGGCCCCATTATTCGCTTAAGCAGCTGAGAGACAAAAGGAAGGGCTCGTATACTACCACACAACAACAATGGGTATCACCATTTGACTAACCACAAAATACACCAGAAGGGTATAAAATAAACAAACTCTCTCAAAAATCTGTAACCAATATATATAATATTTAAGAAATGCAGATTGATCTAGGGTAATCTCACCTACAATGTCCATAATCATGTATATCAAACATCCAAAAATGAGTGTCCCAAAGCACACAGTTGCATAAAAGCACCCATGGTTCAGTACCTTCTTCAACGTGTCCGTTCTTCGTAGGTATCCAGAAAGTAAACAATGTTGTGTAGTTGACAAACCACAGTCCAATCGAATACCCAAGGATATAAATAATCCAATTGGAGTGGAAAAAGATCTTTCAAAAGACCATACGGTGCATATCCAAAGCGTAAATGAGGTTGGGAAATGATCATCAGGATGGATATGGCTGTCTTCCAGACTTAAGGAAGATTTTCTAATGATTGTATATTTATGGGGACGCCAGCATGCTGCACATTAGCCCTGAGGAAGTTTCGGGAACGAGACGAAATGGCCCGGAAAAGCCGGCTCCGGAGAGCACTTCAGCCGTCGGCAGCATGGAGTTCTGTTACGTTGGTGCCTTGTGATACTGCCTGAGCGGGAGCTCATTTAGCTCCAATCTCATTTACGCTTTGGATATGCACCATATGGTCTTTTGAAAGATCTTTTTCTACTCCAATTGGATTATTGATATCCTTGGGTATTTGATTGGATTGTGATTCATCAACTACACAACATTGTTTACTTTCTGGATATCTATGAAGAACGGACATGTTGAAGAAGGTACTGAACCTTGGGTGTTTTTATGCAACTGTGTGCTTTGGGACACTCACTTTTGGATGTTTGATATACATATGATTATGGACATTGTAGATGAAATTACCCTAGATTGATGTGCATTTCTTAAAGATTATATATATTGATTACAGATTTTTGAGAGAGTTTGTTTATTTGATACCCTTTTGGTGTATTTTGTGATTAGAGAAAAGGAAAGGGCCTGAGGCTGTTAGGAATGGTGAGGGGGGTGGCCGGATTCAAATTAAATAAAAAGAAGACAAAAATCTTAACTAAGAACATAAATAAGCAAGGCCAAAACTTTTTGCAAGAAATGACAGGAATTGAAGTTACATCAAAAATTAAATATCTGGGGATCTGGCTATCGGCAAGGAACTTGCACTTATTAAAAAATAACTATACAATTCAATGGACGAAGATAAAAGAAGAGATAGAGAAATGGAAGAAACTAAACCTTTCGCTACTAGGAAGAATCGCGGCTATTAAGATGAACCTACTACCAAAGATGTTGTACCTCTTTCAAAATTTACCGATAATAAGGAATATGGATATTATTAAAAAGTGGAAAAAGGACATTATGAGCTTTGTTTGGAAAGGCAAGAAACCAAGAATAAATTATAATGTAATGACCATGCAAAAAGAAAAGGGAGGCTTTGCCCTACCAGATTTGAAGCTTTACTATGAAGCCTGTGCATTATCATGGATCAAGGATTGGATAACCTTAACCAAAAGTAAAATTCTAATTTTAGAAGGCTTTGATCTACTTAAAGGGGTGGCACTCCTACCTATGGTATGGAGGAACCCAAAAGGAGAAGAATTTCGGTAACCATTTTATACGCTCCTCTCTGATGAAAGTCTGGAATAAATATAAAGAATATATATATGTCAAGACTCCGACATGGTTATCACCCTTAGAAGCAAACCAGAGACGGCTGCTGGGATGGACGGAATGGCCAAAGTATAAAGATATCATAATGAAGAAAGAAGGAATTTTTATATTAAAAACTCAAGAGGAAATTGCAAGGAAATTTAGTAACGTAAGATGGCTCCACTACTTCCAGATCAGAGAATGGTTTAATATTGATAGGACTAAAGGGTTTAGTGATACTGATGGACCCTGGGACTTAATATTGAGAATGGAGAAGAAGATAATATCCAAAACATACTCCATGTTGCTGAACTGGGCGACGGAGACGGATGTAATTAAACAATCAATGATAAAATGGGCACAAAATATCGGGAGGCCAATTCAGTTTAAGGAATGGGAAAAATTTGGTGCAAGCACCTGAAAATTACCTATGCGACTGACTTAAAGGAGAACTGGTTAAAGATGATACACCGTTGGTATATTACCCCCCAAAAATTAAACTTAATGTATAAAAATGTAGAAAATAAGTGCTGGAAATGTAAGAACCAGGAGGGCACCTTCTTCCATACGTGGTGGACGTGCCCCAAAACGAAAGAATATTGGCAAATGATACATGAGGAATGTAAAAAATACTGAAAATTGAATATAAGATAAGACCAGAATTATATTTACTAGGCTTGATCGAAGACGATACTTTTGTTAATGACAACATAGAAAAACTCTTCATATTCCTGACAACCGCAGCTAGGATAGAATTTGCAAAGATTTGGAAACAAAACCTCATACCCACTAAGGAGCAGTGGATATGTAAAATAATTGAAATAAAAGACATGGATGAATTAACGTATTGGTTGAGACAGAATAATGGCAAAGGCGTTATAAAGACAGATTGGACCTTGATTGATGAATATATGAAAAATGTATAAGAAAAGAAAGGAACACTGTCAGTAATAGACTAGGAAGATTAAGAGCATCAGGGATGCCTCGAACAAAATATTGATTATTGTAATGAAATATATGAATAGCGTGAAATGAGAACGGAAGTCAATGTATTCCCCATTCCCCATTGGACCCCTTCCTCCCCCTTACCCATACCCGATTACTCCCTATTGTTATCATGTATGTTTGGAAAAATGAAAACTGTTCAATAAAAATATTTACAAAAAAAAAAAAGGAATGGTGAGGGGGGGGGGTTGAAGTCCAACTTTGCCCATGCCTGACCTAGCTGATACATGGGTACAGTGTGGACCATGGGCTGCATGCAGCCTCATTATTGTGCATTGTGCATTCTTGCATGGCTAAACAGAGCTCCACTGGATGGCTTTTGAGTTCTCTTTCAGATCTATCATTCTACAACTCTTGTTTAACACATTATTTTGGACTTCTGAAGGCATCCCTTTGCCCTCAAGCCATGCCTTGTGTTGGGTTAGCAACATCACAACACCCCATGTAGTAGCTTCTTCCTGTTTGAAGGACCAAAACAGAATCTTCCTGTTCATTACTGCCTCGTCTGGGGAACGTTAATAAAACCACCGAAAGTGATACCAGCAAGCTCTTTCACATACCATTGATCTTTCTCCTGAAGCAGAAAGGGAAGGGAAGCACCAGCAAGATTATGAATCGAATAGTCCACCATGGCACGTATGAATTTTGGGTCAAACTGGCCACTGATAAAAGAAAAGAATAGGTGGAATGATTATTATTCCCCAGTTGTTTTTCTTAAAGCATATCAACTTTGTGGCTGAAACATGAATCCCACAAAACATGAGCCTAATCCAGATTGTTGATCTTCCCCAGCCATTGTCACTTCATTGGCAATGCCCCATGTATAGCAGTTGGTGCCGACTGAGCGTAGCCAAGTTATCTCCTCCCTTCCTCTCCAGCAATTCCTTTAATTTCAAACGAACACACACACAAAAAATCCCCTTTCAGAAGAAAGCACTATCAACTAGGTAGCAATGCTGATGAAGGCATGATGAAAATACATAATACATATATTGGAAAATAGATATTGGATGTAACCATATTAGAAATAGGAATTATATAAGAAATCACAAAGGAATATGTATGCATGAACTTCACTTGGGAAAATATGCTCGTCCTAAAAGCTGAAAATTAGATGCCACAATGAGGCCAGGGTCTATGAAAGGAATGTGTAGGCATCGGGCAAATATCAAGAGACCCTTCCTACCAAGCAGGGCTTATCGTAAGATTAATGATGTAGCCTTGCTATCAAGTTTCGAACCTACTGTTTCTAGGCAAGGTAATTGAGAGGGCTGCAGCAGGACTGCTGCCGCGGTTCTTGGACGATACAGCCGGATTAGATCCCTTCCAGTCCAGCTTCCACTTGGGACATGGGACAGAGACCGTGCTGGTCTCTATCACAGACCAGCTGCGCTGCCAGTTGGACCAAGGTGGGTCAGCGCTGCTCGTGTTATTGGACCTCACAGCAGCATTTGACACAGTCGACCATTCACTATTGATCCACCGTTTAGCCATGACGGGAGTTAGGGGGTCCGCCCTTAAATGGGTGGCCTCCTTTCTCCAAGATTGGGGACAATGGGTGGAGAGGGGAGGGATGGTCTCGGAAAGGGTCCCCCTTAATTGTGGGATCCCCCAAGGGGCTATCCTCTCTCCTCTATTATTTAACATCTACATGTGTCCAGTGGCCCAACTGGTGCGTAGCTTTGGTCTGGAGTGTCATCGGTACGCTAATGACACCCAGCTGGTGCTGAGGATGGAAGGCAGGCTGGACTCTGTATCCGATTATTTCCATCAGTGCCTTGAAGCCGTGACTGGGTGGCTACGGGCCAGCAGGTTGAAGGTGAACCAGTCAAAGACGGAGGTCCTGTGGCTGGGTCACCTGGGGGGGGGGTGAGCTCCAGCTGCCAATAATGGACGGCGAGTTGGTTAGCCCGTCGGCCCTGGTTAAAAGCCTGGGGGTCCAAAAGAACCCTCTGCTGACAATGGAGGCTCAGGTCTCCACCGTGAGCACAGCGCCGTTTTTCCATCTGCGCCATGCAAGGCGGCTGGCACCCTACCTTTCCCGTGGCAACCTAGCCACGGTAATCCAGGCCACAATCATCTCGAGACTGGACTACTATAACACCCTTTACATTGGCCTTCCTCTGTCAGTAATCTGGAAACTTAAGCTGGTGTAAAACCCTGCGGCTCGACTACTGGTTGGTGCGGCACTATCGTGCCACATCACTCCAGTCCTACAGCCATTGCACTGTAGGGTTGCCATTTTTGATATACGAAATAAGGGACATTTACGGGATTTTTCACAAAAATAAGGGACACTTCATTAAAAACTTGAAACTCAAACATTAGGTAGAAATAGTTCTATTAACAGAATAAGATAATGATTGAAACTCACAAAAGAAACTGACTTATACCCTCTTAACAGTACATGGTATGTTTCTGCATGCTTTGTCATGCAGAAAAAACATTATTAGAACTACCTAATTTTCTCCATCTGTATTTAGTACTTGACTTTGCTGACTTTAAAAGTGCACTGTCTAAACATTAAAATAAAATAAATTTTGTAAGACAGTACATCTTCATGATTATTATGTCAATAGTTAATGGTATAGTATAGTATGGGATACACAGCATTGTATAGTATTGGGATGCACAGCTAGGCCTATTTTAAGAGTAACTCTCAAGCAACCAGAAACTATCTTTATCCAACATGATCCAACATTCCCCTTGGGTAACGGTTAATTAGTCTACTGTAGTTTGAAAAAGTCCTGTATCGCCTCTTCCTTCCAACGGGGACGCAGGCTGCCCTGCGAGTTGGAATCCCCGGGCAGGCATTGCCGTGGAAACCACAGCGCGCACCTTCCTCTGGTCAACCCCGCCCAGTCCTGTCCTGCTAGTCAAAAATAAGGGACAGGGCCTGAAAATAAGGGACACAAATTTTAGGGCCAAAATAAGGGACGTCCCTTAGAATAAGGGACATATGGGAACCCTATTGCACTGGCTCCCCATTGAGTACCGGATTGCCTTCAAAGTGCTGGTGTTAACCTTTAAGGCCTTGCATAGCCTGGGGCCAGTGTACCTGAAGGACCACCTATCCCTGCACATCCCCCAGAGACCACTACGGTCCATGGATCAAAACCTATGGGAGGTTCCATCACTTAAGATCTGCCGCCTGTCCTCGACGCGGCAGCGTACTTTCTCTGTAGTAGCGCCTACCCTTTGGAACGCCCTCCCAGAGGAGGCTCAAGCAATAACTGACCTACAGGGCTTCCGGAGGGCCTGCAAGACCCATCTCTTCAGACAGGCATTTAAACTTTAAGGCTGTTAAATTCCACTCTTGCATCAATCTGTTTTATTATGTTTTTAACTACGTTGTGATTATGTTGTTCACTGGTGTGAACCACCATAAGCCTCTTTGGGAAGGGTGGTATATAAATCGAAATAATAAATAAATAAAATAAAAGAAGCCCTTGTACCAAGAAGGACTTATCTGAAGATGGATGGAAGTTCTTGCTATCAGTAAGCTGTCAGGAGGTATATATTTGTGGCGCCAGAGGATAGGCTGTCATGTTAAATGGAAGACACTCCTAATGAAGTGCTTATGGAAGGTCAAAGATCTTGACGTTAAAAATATGCTATTGAAGACAATGTAAAAGTGGAATTTTGTGATGCACAGTGTGATGCTTGTATGATGTATGCATATTATTATAAAGGGTATATAAACCAAGGCAATTCCTTTGCTCAGCACCCTATTTCCTGGAATACCAGCAGGGTCCATATCCGGTGGGCGCCAACTGAGAGTAAACCGTACTTTTACAGACCTCAGGAATTCTCTTTTGTCTCTTTTCCTCAATCCTTCTCCCCGCCATTTCAATGCAGCCACCCTTTCAAAAGGCCTTACCTGTGATGTTGACCTTCTGGCTCCAGGGAGACATGATCCACCTGCCACTCATGCTTTCCTCATACCTGCAGGTATATTCCCCTGTGTGGTTGGGATGAGCTTGTAGGCAGATGCTCAGAGAAACATTGGAAGGGGCACCTCCAGGCTCTTCGGAACAATTCAGAGACCCCTGGTTGGTGTACCCAAGCTCAGCTCCATCCTTGAAGAAACTGAAACTTTTCTCCACGTGGTTCCCATTGGACAAGCAAGTGATAAGCAGGATTTCCCCTTCTAGTAGCACTCCAGATGGAGGCTCTATCCTCAGTTCTGGAGCTGGAGGGTGAGCTGGAGAAGAATCATTGACAAAAGATAAGTGGGGAATGCCATGATGGATCTTTGGTTATGAATCTGGTGAGTTGAAGAGGAAGTCATGGTGCCATCAGACAACTTCATGGAGAACGATGTATTTATTAATGTACATTTTCACACCCCACCCTTCTCACCTCAAAGGGGACTCAGAACGGCTTACAGAACACACATACAGCAAACATTCCATACTGATTATACAATTAACAAGGACAGACAACACAAACAAAGGTAAAGACAATTTTTCCCATCTTATTTCCAGCATCTTGGAGGCTGTGCTCAATTCCAGCCACAGGGGGGTGCTGCCACTCCATCTTCTGTGCCGAAGAGATTTCCTCTGATCGATGTCCTTAAGGGCACATTTGTTACCTCCCCGCTAAAAGTAGTACCTATTTTATCTACTCGCATCTCCGCTTTCAACCTGCTAGGCGGATGCTTACTCTGCTCCTCAAACTGCTGACCTTTCAATTAGCAAGATTTTTCTGCAGCACAGTGGTTTAGCCTGCTGTGCTAAGCCTGGCCCTATAGCCAAATTACAATATAAGAAAAAAGAGCGGATATAATGGCAATTCTTTCCCTGGTCTGAGAATGTTGGGATATAATTTATTTTTTATTTATTTATTTACATCATTTATATTCTGCCCTTCTCACCCCTCAGGGGACTTAGGGCGGATCACAGTGCACATATACAGGCAAACATTCAATGCCATTTGACATACAACATATATACACAGACATAGAGGCAATTTAACATTCCAGCTTCTGAACACCAGGAGGAGCTGTCACATTCCTTCATTCTTTTTTGTGCACTTCCTGGGGAGATTTATGGCTTTGTAAATCAGTTAACTTTAGCTTCCCCACACAAGTGGTACCTAAATTTCCTACTTGAGAGATGCAACTGTCTTTTGGGGTGCAAAGGTCAACAACAAGCTACACAATTGGTTGAGAGCTCACCCCGACCCGGGCAGGCTTCGAACTCATGACCTTCTAGTCAATAGAGATCTAATTCAGCTGACACCCAGCCAGCTGTGCCACATTCCCGTTGCTCAATCAATTCCATGCTCAATTCCATGTTCTCCTTCGGTTGCCTTCTTTCTTTGTTTCCCATTAAAATCAACAATAAAAACCATTGCAATTACATCCCATCACAAACTGCTCACCTCTCACCACTATGGGGATGGTGTTACTTTCCAGGGATTGAATCTGCCTCCCTTCCAAAGTCAGAATCCAGTACCTGCAGGCAAACCATCCAGCAACATTGTAATCCACTTGCAAGTCTTTGTGGGGCTTCGGCCCTTCAAAGAAGAGTAGTTGCTGGTCTTGTTTCTCCTGGAAGAATCTGTATCCGGCTACAACTTGTCCTTCAGGAGCTGCGCAGTACAGGGTAACTTCTTCTCCCACGATGTAAAAGGAATGCTGAGGATTTGGGGAAAGAACTGGAGCTCTGGGGCACTCTGCATTCCCACCAAAAAGGAGATAAAACCATCCCACTAGTTCGACAATAAAATGATCACAATGATATTCCAAACTCTCAGAGAATCACATTCACAAAATTCCTTGTCAGATTATGCTTTGGGCATACCATATATATATATAGACTATAAATCAGGCATGGGCAAACTTGAGCCCTCCGGGTGATTTGTACTTCAACTCCCACAATTCCTAACAGCCTATCGGCCACAGTTTAGTTAAAGCATGCAAGGAATCGGTGAGTGTGTGTATGTCAACAGTAAAATGAGATGCATGAAGCTGATTGGTCGGGCAATACCCGGGGAGATGGCTGAGCCTGGGACTTTTGGATATGGTTACATTTTTGTTCAGGCTTGAGCTATGCAAGTGCAGACAGAGAAGCAGAGTGAAGCAATGAGTTTGGAGTGTACTCTTGCTTCATGAGCTGCTGAAGGAGTTTATCCACACGGACAAAGAAAGACGGTTTTAAAATCTCTCATAAAAGGACATTAAGTGAATTGATGCAACTGATCACATTGTACATATGTTGTTTTGAACAAGAAGAGTAATCTACTTGTTCTTTACTGTTCCCCTGTGTGGCATATTTTCTTTCTCTGGCTAAGCAGTGTGTGGGCTGATCAAACGTGAACTACACATGGTTTATTTTACATTATGCCACACGTTTGCCCATACCTGCTATAGTTGCATTGTAGAATGAAACTTTTTCCTCTTAGAGATTCAAATTTAGCAGATGGGGATCCCTTTTGCCAGCTTCCTCTCCTCCACGGCCTTGTCTCAGCTGCTAAAAAGGCTCCCCGTTCAGAGATATTCTCCTTACAAATGTATAATTTCCAGACCAGGCTAGTCTTCTGAACAAGTGAAATCATTAGCCACGAAAGCAGAGACTTACCAATGATGGAGAAAAGTACACCTCTACTCCTTTGAGATTCAAAACGTCTTCCTCTGTTGTCTTCTGCTTTGTAAAAGCAAGCAAAAAATTCCTTCGGTTTCAGGTGTGTTGTGGCAATTTGTAAAGAATGTGTTGCCTGTTCCATGTATTTGATCCATTGGTTTCGTCGGTTCATTCGAGAGAAGAAGAACCACGACCCCCTTTGTCCTGCTGGGGCTTTGCAGTCCAACCAAACCAACTCTCCTCTGAAAAAGGTGCTGAATGGAGGAGACAAGGAGATCGTAGGGGCTGGAAGAGATGCATATACCCATGTACCTGAGAAAGAAAGGAATATGTTCTTTATTTCCTTCCTTCTGATCTCCACTAGAAAACAAACATGAGGAATCAGAAATGAGGAAAGTATACCTATTTGCACCTTTCAAGAAAACAGTCTCATTCAACCAGAGGTCCAGAGAAGTTCCTAAGCCATCAGACACAAGGCCAGGCAGGCCCAGATTACCCATAAGGCCAGGCTAGACCATGGGGGGCGCAGATCATGGACCCCTCCCAATAAAATGTGTAATCAAATAAAAACGCAACGGCGCATGGAGATGAGGAAGGAAGCCGCTGCTCCTGGGCTACCTCCGCCACATGCCGCTCTCTCCCGCCGCCAGCTGGGGCTCCAACCTATTCGTGGAGGTCACTCTTGGGCCGCCGGCAGCCTGTGGCTTCCCCGCCTTGCCTCCTCCGTGTAGCAGCGTCTGAGGGGCTCGCTCGCGGGGGGAAGGAGGAGGAGAGGAGAAGAGGACGAGGAGGAGGAGGAGCCAGAGCCCCACCACCACACAGGCAGAGCCCCGGAGGGATTTACTTGGGGTGCAACAGGAGCCGAGGGGGAAATCTACCCCGACCCAGAGGCCACAAAAGGTAAGCCGGGCGTCTTCACTGTCCCTGCCCTGTTGCGGCGAGCAGGCTTCAAAACCACCGCCTTAGGTTTAGGGCGCAAGGCTGAGGGAGGGGGAAGGCGGGGGTCGGGGTGCTGGAGGGGTGGAGGTTTCGAGGTGAAAGGGTCATGGATTGAGCTTGGGGCAAGAGGAGGGGGATCAGGCGCCATTTCCCCGAGTGTTGTGCTCCCTCCAGCCAACCTCTACCGCTGCTTTTTTCTTCGGCTACTTTCTCTGTTTTTAAAAAAACAAAACAGCACCTGCTTTCGGTTTCAAGAGGAAGACAAAACATAAATCTCAACTTGCCAATAAAACCTCTTTGATAGTTCACTTTAGGATTAGGGGGCCCAAGAGAGGGAGGGAGGGAGGGGCAGGAGGAAGCACAACACGCGGGAGCGTAATTCCAAAGTGTGGCCTAGGGCACAAAATTGTGTTAATCCGGGCCTGAGGCCAGGCCTTATTGAGAACCTTGGGGTTCTGGCCCCAGGTATGAATTTCTTCTTCTTACCTGCAAATGTCCCCATCCAGCAAAGAACTGAGAATGTAACTGAAAGAAGAAAAAAGAAAGCAATTAATGGTTAGCTTCTCCTTCCATACATAAATGGAGACAGGAGGAGGGATGAAAGGAGGGAGCAATCAAGGACAGCAAGGCAGCAGAAAGACCTTGGGAAGGATGACAGACAGTCAACAAATACCAGCTGCATAGGCTCTACTTCGGAAGAAGGAAGTGGGACAAACCACCTCTGAAAATTCCTTGCCTAAGAAAAACCCTACACACTTTATGGGGTCTCCATAAATTGACAGAGTGTTATCGAACAACCGCCAATCCCACAGGCCTGCTGTCGGACAACCGGGCAAGCCCCGTGGACCGACCATGGGGCAGAGACCGCGAGGGTTCAGTTAACCTGGCGAGCCCGGAGCGGCTAGGTCCTCGTAGCCTACCCGCCTCCCGTAGATCCAAAACAATTGAATTTCCCGCCCGCCTTCTTCTGGGCCGGCTCTGCTGGTGATTGGTTGGAACGTTTGAGGCCAGCTGATGGGCGGGAGGCCGGCCAGTTCCAGGGAGCCTATCAGCGCTCGCTCCCATTTGCCGGCTTCGGCCAATCAGAGGTCTGTGGCCATATATGGAGTACCAGGAAGGAAGGCTTAGGCGGGGATTACTGACAGGTTGGCATATGAATGTAAACAAAGAGTCCGAGCCAGGTAACGACCTGGGGCAACACCTGGAAGTGATGAAATCATTGAGTTGATGTGTCCCATCCGTATGTGAATGGGGAAGAAGAGGAAGAAAGGCCTGGTGATTCACTCAGACCCCTTTGGTGACAAAAGGGCTTATTTTGGGGCACACCTGGGTTCCGAGGCTAGCTGTGGCACCCGCTGTGAAGAACAAACTTTCATTGTCCAGGTTCCAAAGGCGAGCTAAGCTTGACGACTCAGACCGGCGAAACTGCCTCCAGATCCGGCCAGACGTGGAGTTGAAACAAGAGTTCAATTTCCATAACAAGACTCTGACCGGGCAACGCATGCAATATGAAATGGTGGTCAATAAAGAGGTGTGGAAAGGGCTTGGCAGCATTTCCTCTTGGCAAACATAGTAAACATTCTCAAAGCAGTCTTTTTCTTAACAAGGGCAAGAAGGGGAAGGGTTACAAGGGGTCAAAGGGAAAACTTATGAAGCCACACTGTACATACAGGAGATCCCCAGCAATTTCCCAGTACATCCCCATACAGTTCTTGCTCCCAGAGTTATGATCTTTAAAACAGACAACGCAGGGCTGCCTTCCTTCTGGGAGTTGTAGTTCTCCTTGATGTAATTACTGTCCTTGGGAACTGCAGAGCCTTTGGGGCTTGGGGTGCAAAGCAGTGAGAATAGCAGCAAGAGGAGTCCATGACCAGTGTCCTTGGGTGAACTTCAGGTCCCAGCTGGGAGCCAGGCCGCTGATTGCGAGCGGCCGCTTTTCCGGGCTTTCCCCAGGCATGGGAGGGAGAACGGGAGAAGAAAAGAGCAGAGACAAGATGGGGAAGAGGCAGAGTGCCTTGGGGCAACAACGGGCAAATCGGGGAACTTCCAACTTGTGGATACTGAATGCATGGGTTCTATTGGCTGTGCAAATGTTGTGTGGATGGGGCAATGGGAGGCAATGGTGGCTGGGTGTACTGGGAGGGACGAAGTTGGTGCAGTGTGATGTATGGAACTGAGTGAGGCAGAAGGGAAGGGGGGAAAAAGGGGTCTGGTACTGGTGCAACTTAGGCCATGGGCCAAAAGGAATACTGGGGACTCTCTGCGGTTTGACCTTCTGGATTCGGGGCTTCCTGGTTCGACTACAAGAGGAGACCTGAAACCACATCCTCACATAACGCCTGTAGAAGCAACCAAGAGTCACAAAGCGTTACTTCTGCTTCTTCGAATTGGATGTTGTTGGGGTGCAGGAGATGACTACATGTGTCTATTTCAATTGGATGGTCATATGGGGCTACTTCAAGATTCTGTTGGCCTCACCAGAGTCTTCAGGTAACTTCATATGGTCCTCCAAGCTCCTGAGAGAGCCAACCAATGCTCTAGGTCAGTGGTTCCCAACCTTTTTTTGACCAGAGACCACTCGACCAGGGACCACTCTCCAACTTTATACCAAAAGAGTTACAAATTGGTTTTTGTCAACTCTAGATTTGGTTGGGTTATTTAATAATTTCTAGACCACCCCCTAGAATGGGCGACAAGGGCGATGATGCTGCACTTGTCGCCCATTCAGAAGCAGCTCTGCAGCGCCTCACATCCTGCTTTGCAGCAGCTGCAGAGCTGTTTGGGCTGGAAGTCAGCTGGAAGTGAGCCTGAAGAAAACAGAAGTCCTCTACCAGCCTGCACCACTGGAAGAACACCATCATCCCCACGTCAACATAGGCAAATCTGTGCTTAAGTCCGCTTAGTTCACCTACCTGGGAAGCATAATCTCTTCAGACGCCAAGATTGATAAAGAGATAGATCACAGATTATCAAAGGCATAGAGTGCATTTGGAAGGCTTCACAAAAGGGTCTGGAGCAACAAGCACCTGCGGCAAAGCACCAAAATCAGTGTGTGCAGAGCTATCATACTGTCTATTCTCCTCTATGGGTCTGAAACATGGGTCACCTATCGCCAACACCTACGACTTCGAACGCTCATCAGCGCTGTCTTCGCACAATCCTAAATATACACTGGACCGACTATGTGACGAATGTTGCTGTCCTTGAGCAAGCAGGGATCACCAGCATTGAGGCCATGCTATTGAGAACAAAGCTGCGCTGGGCAGGGTACGTCTCTAGGATGGAGGACCACCGCCTCCCAAAGATACTACTCTACGCTGAACTCACCACGGGTCAGCGCAAGAGAGGCGCCCCCAAAAAGAGATATAAGGACTCCCTGAAACAACATCTCAGGCTCGGCCAGATTGATCACCAAAAATGGTCCACCCTGGCCTCACATCGGGCGGCATGGAGACGCACTATCCACAATGCTGCGGCCTCTTTCGAGAAAACACGTCGAATGGGTCTCGAAGAGAAATAACAAGGCAGAAAGAACCACAACTTGGAAACATCACCCAAGGAGACTTTCTGCTGTGTTTTCTGTAACCGAACTTCCCTTTCTCAGATTGGCCTTTTTAGTCATCAACTCGCTTGTTAAAAGCGTGGGATGAGTCCTTCCTAAGAATCTTCGTTTGCGAAGTAATGCTGAGATGAGACCACCTCTCCTCCTGGAAGGACTCGGGGTGATTTGGGGTGCTGATTCAGAAAATTGCATTGAATAGACCACATCAGCACTAGTTTCTGATACAAAACATATGTCATCCAGTAGTCGTCATCTCCTCGCCCACAGAAAACCATATTTAATAATCTAGAGCCATGGACCTTATTTTAGATCTCATGGCCCAACAATGGGCCATGGCCCACAGTTTGGGAAGCACTGATCTAGGTAAAGAAGAAATGGAGAGACAATGGGTGAAGAGCAGTAAGGTAATGAATGCAGAAAAAGAGAATGACAGTGGCAAGAAGTGAAGAAAGGGATGTCCAAACCTGTCATCAAGGCCAAGGACCCCATCCTCAACTAGGATGCCTTGAGGCTCCCAATGATGGTCCTCCGATCCTCTCCAGACACAGCTGGGGGTGTCCAGCTCATTTGCAAGATGCTCTGACAGCAAAGACTAAGATGAAAGCTGCATTGTTTGATCCTCCTGCCAACCAGAACCTAATGTGCACACTTCCCAGTCTACAGGTTCGTGCCATTGTCTGGCCACCCCAAAGATGTGGTTTCCATCTCAGAGGCAGAGCCGACCACATCTAGCTTTGCTCTTCCTCCTCCTGGCCTTTCTTGCAAACTAGGGCTTAAAAATAGCCAGAGACTTGAAGTGTGGGCCAGAGGTGAGAAAACAAAGGTGCAAATGAGTAATAGTTTGCGTCAGTTTGCATTTTAATTTGGGTTTCAACATCCTGTTGATTTTGGGGACCCCAAAAGCACCTGGAAGGGTCCAATCGAGCCTTATATCCACTTGAACCATCACATCCTGTTCCTTTAGGAAATCAAGACACTTTGTCCACATTTTGAGAATGGAGTCCAAAGCCAATACAAACTGAGAGTCTCTTATGGGTGACGTACACGTTTTAATGGATGGTATACCAAATTATGAACCTGTGTTAAAGAAATCTGTGCTTATAGAAGAAATAATCTCTAGAGCAGGCCTGGGCAAACTTCGGTTGTTAGGAATTGTGGGAGTTGAAGTCCAAAACACCCGGAGGGCCGAAAGTTTGCCCAGGCCTTCTATAGAACTAAAGTACTCCCAAAAGATGCCCATCAAGCTTCTCTTTATAGACCTCCAAGGGCATACTCTCTGAGCAATCCATTCTTCTGTCAAATAGCACAAGTAACTTCCTAGTATTTAGATAAAAATCTATTTTCTGGTCCTGTAGTTCCTCCATATTCTTGGGTGTTTGGGTACATCTCCATTGTAGAATCAATGCAATTTGACATCACTTTAACTGCCGTGGCTCAATGCTATGGAATCCTGCGAGTTGTCATTGTCTTTAGTCTTCTCTGCCAAAGAGGGCTGGTGTCTCACCAAACTACAATCCCCTTGATTCCATAGCTTTGAGCCATTGTAGGTAAACTGCATCAAATCTACAGTCTAGATCAGAGGTGGGCAACCTACGGCCCGCGGGCCGGATCCTGTCCGGCCTGGGGAGAAGGGCATCGGGGGCGGGGCCAAGAGGAAGGGGTGCCGCCGCTGCCGACATCCCATCGCGGGCTCTATGGGTCTCTGTTGGCAGATCAGCTGGGGAACGGCTGAGGGCGAGAGCAGGCGGAGGCCTGCAGCCTCCGATCGCCTGCTGCTCTGCTCTGCTCTGCTGCGACGGTGGCTGGGTCCACTTTGCCATCCTCTGGGCTGGGATCATTGGGCCATTCCATCTTGGGATCCTTCCTCTTTTCAGGATGTCAGCCTTCATCTTGTTTCGCACCTTGTCTTCTTGAATTTCATTTTTTTATTTAAGTGGTTTTTATTATTATTTTTTTATAATTTTATTATAATAATATAATATAATAAATAATATATGTTAATGTTATATTATAATTTCAATATATTATAATGTCTATATATATGCTATAATATATATAGATATTAATAATAACATATGAATATTTCTTGATATATTAATATGTTAATATTAATGATGTGTAATATATAGTAAATATAGTAAGTAAATAAATAAATAAATTATGTAGATTAGAATGTAGTTCAGCCTTTTGGTGTGGCCCTCCATAATATTGTTTGGCTCTCGTGTGGCCCCTTGGAAAAAAATAATTGCCCATCCTTGGTCAAGATGCACTCAGAATGAAACTTCCCAAAGGTCACTTGAACTGACAGGGAAGTCATGCTCCCCTTCTATCCTGCCTTGGTCAGACCACACGTGGAATCACACTGTGTCCAAGTCAGGGCACCACAATTTAAGGGAGATGTTGACTCTAAACTGGAATGTGTCAAGAGAAGGGCAACTGAAATGATCGAGGGTCTGCAGAACAAGCCCTATGAGGAGCGTCTTAAAGAGCTGGGCATGTTTAGCCTGCAGAAGAGAAGGCTGAGAAGAGATATGAGGAGCTCCATGTATAAATATGAGAGGGGAAGTCATAGGGAGGAGGGAGCAGGCTTGTTTTCTGCTGCCTTGGAGACTAGGATGCAATGGAGCAATGGCTTCAAACTACAGGAAAAGACATTCCACCTGAACATCAGGAAGAACTTCCTATATGTGAGAGCTGTTCAGCAGTGGAACTCTCTGCCCTGGAGTGTGGAGGAGGCTCCTTCTTTGGAGGCTTTTAAACAGAAGCTGGATGGCCATCTGTCAGGGGTGTTTTGAATGTGATCTTCCTGCTTCTTGGCAAAATGGGATTGGACTGGATGGCCCACGAGGTCTTTTCTAGCTCTATGATTCTAACTCTGAGGTTACTCGGAACACGAAGCCTGAAGTTACTCAATTATCCAGCCCTGCTTTCAATGACTCAACTTGGAATTTGCCCCCAATTTCCCCCCACAACAACTCCCTGCGCATGAGCAGTAAAGTTCAGAGTCCAGTTAGACAAAACAGACCAACTAGTTGTCTCTTTACAACAACGCTAACAAGAAAGAAGGGAAGAAAGAAGGGAGGAAGGAAAAAGAAGTTCTTTCCTTGCATTATGGAGTATATCAATGCTTTGGTACCTACAACTTTGATAAAGTAAGCACTTGGGGATAATGAAGGATCAGGCCCTCCAAGTGAAAGAGGGAAGTTGGTTGGAGGATTCTATACTGTAGATTGAATGCAGTTTGATACTACTTTGATGCCAATTTTGATACCAATTGCAAAGGTTCAATGCTTACAGAAGCCTGGATGTTGTAGTTTTACAAGGTCTTTAGCCTTCCCTGCCAAAGAGAGCTGGTGCCTCTCTGTGGTCGAGAACATCCCCAAGTTATAACCCCCTATTATTACATAGCATTGAGCCATGGTAGCTAAAGTGGTATCAACTTGTATTAATTCTATAATGTACAGACACTCTAAGCCAGGCCTGGGCAAACTTCAGCCCTCCAGGTGTTTTGGACTCCAACTCCCACAATTCCTAACAGCCAGCTGGCTGTTAGGAATTGTGGGAGTTGGAGTCCAAAACACCTGGAGGGCCGAAGTTTGCCCAGGCCTGCTCTAAGCTATGGATTCTGGAATTGAGGTGACAGGAGGTTTGACTCCATCTAAGGTCACTGTGTGGGATTTGTAGTGTGGTGAAGCCCCAGAGTTCTTAAGCTGAGAATTCTAAGCAAGTTATAAATGTAAGTTTAACTGTATTTTAAATTTATATCAACACTCTAATATTTATTTATTTTTGTATTTGTTTTGTTTTGCATTGTTACTAGAATTGTGTGGTTGTTCGATATCTTGAGTTCCTATGGGGAGAAAGGTGGGATATAAATAGATGATGATGATGATGATGCAGACCCGGATCATCCATAAGGCCACCCTAGGCCATGGCCTAGGGCGGCAGCCATGGGGGGCGGCAAATCCGAACCCCCCAATTAAAAACAAAAATTATTTTTTAATTTTTAATATTTATATATATATATATATATATATATTAAAATGGCAATCTTCGGGCGTCTTTGCGCATGCGCGCGGAGCGCCATACAATCTAGAGCGCTGCGGCCGCCCGGGCCACCACGGCACCTTCCTTTTGCCTCTGTGCGCATGGCGGCTTGAAGTTGAGGAGGGAGGGAGCGGGAGGAGCCGAGCCGCAGCCAGCACCGCCTCAGGCGCCCCTGATTGGCTGCCACCACCGCACTACCTTTTTCTGCTTCTGCTAACTTAGCAGAAGCAGAAAAAGGTAGCGCGGCGGGTGCAGCCAATGGGGGTTGCCCGGGGCAGCGCTTAGCAGCTAAGCACCGCCTCAGGTGCCCCTGATTGGCTGCTGCCGCCGCGCTACCATTTCCTGCTTCTGCTAACTTGGCAGAAGCAGGAAAAGGTAGCGCCGCGGCGGCAGCCAATGGGAGTTGCCCGGGGCAGCACTTAGCAGCTAAGCACCGCCTCAGGTGCCACTGATTGGCTGCCACCGCCGTGCTACCTTTTCCTGCTTCTGCTATGTCTTAGCAGAAGCAGGAAAAGGTAGCACGGCGGTGGCAGCCACTCGGGGGCGCCCGAGGCGACACTTAGCAGCTAAGCACCGCCTCAGGTGCCCCCAATTGGCTGCCACCGCCATGCTAGCTTTTCCTCCTTCTGCTATGCCTTAGCAGAAGCAGGAGGACTGGAGCGGCGCGGCGGCAGCCAATGGGGGGGGGGGCTTATTTCCGAACGGTGACCTAGGGCGGCAAAAGGTAATGATCCGGGCCTGTGATGATGATGATGATGATGATGGAAGGGCTATAACTGTGGGCAGATAGCTCCCCTATCCACACTGTAGAATTGTAGCATTTTGACACTACTTTGTTGTAGATCCATCCTACTAAATTATGGGTTTTGTAGTTTGCCGATGCCCCAGAGCTCTCTGACAGAGAAGGATCAACATCTCACAAAGCTACAACTCTCAGAATTGCATAACATTGAGCCATGGCCGTAAATGTGTTGTAATTATGCTTTAATGCTGCAGTGTGGACACGGCCATAAGGCTCTCAGGATTATTTATTGACCCTGTGGGAATCCCTGGTTTACTTTCTGGTGGTTTCCCATGTAGCTAGATCAGATCCTGCTTAATTTCCAACATTAGATGAGGCTACGTTTGTTCAGGCTAGCCTGGAATGAGCCATTAAATTCCAACTTTGAACTTACAATCATTTTATGTTGTGAATGTATACCAAAAGCAGATGATACAACCGACCCTGACTCTTGGAAAGATAATGTTTATATTTTAATGTTATCAGCCAAGCCCAAGTGCAGAGATAGATCTTGCGGTCACTTCCTTCTCAAAGTGGAACTTGGACTCTGGCACTGATGCCCTACAAGGACCAAAAGATAAGGCAATAAACACTTCCACATCACCCCGTTGATACATTATGCTAAGGCGAGGGGGGAGGGGGGTAATTAAGACCATTTTAGAAAGCAGTTGTGGGGAAAAGGAAGAATATAAATTCATGATACACTAATACGATTACCAAATCTGAAAGCCTGGGCTGTCCTTCCCCAACCCTTAGGGCAGTATTTCCCAGCCTGTAGTTCATGGACCACCAGTGGTCTGCAAGAACTATAATATGGTCAGCGGCCTCACCGTTACTACAAGAACAACTGGTCTTGCAAGACCCTCTTATAGAGCCAAGACTTATTAATTATGGTTTTCTGTGGGAAAGCAGATGGTGACTACTAGATGGCATATGGTCTGTATGAGAAATTAGAACTGATGTGGTCTATCCAATGCAATTTTCTGAATCAGCACCCCAAATAACCAAACCAAATCTCAAGTTGACCAAAAACTGATTTGTCACCCTTTTGGTACTAATGTTGGAAGTAGTCCGTGGTCAAAGTGGTCCCAGGTCAAAAAAAGTTTGGGAACCACTGCTTTAGGGCAAGGAGGAATCTTAAGGTAATAGTGATGCCTTGAAAAGAGACTATGAGTGTGGTGTGTGTATGTGTGCATGTACACGTACACACACTCACACACACACAGAGCATTATTGCTCTGCCATAGGCTTTTTTGAAATGGCAATGGCAGACTCTCCTGGCCCACTTTCCTTACTTCCAATGATTACTATCTCTAGATTTTCAAGATTTGAGCCATAAAATTACTACGTTTACAATGCGGCTGAGGGGGAAAAGGAAGGGGCCTGAGGCCAGGAATTGTGGGAGTTGAAGTCCAAAACATCTGGGCCAAAGTTTGCCCATGCCTGTGGCAACTCATAGTTGTCAGTGCTTTCCAACAGCTGGGCCATGATGACATATTTGGAGATTATGGGATTGTCCTAAATAGAATGCCATTTTATTTCATTTGTTGCCATTGAGTAGCAGTTCTTGTTGTTTTTTTGTTTATCTCTCTGGATTGAGACCTAATGTGGAATCCAAGCTTTTTGGATAAGGGATATTCAACCTCTGCTAATCCAAAATCCTTCCCAGAACCCGCTGTAGGTGTGCAATGAACACCCAAACCGGTGTCCTGTTATAATGTTGCAAGATAGACTTATGACAATGCAACTACTCCCCTTTCTGATTATGGTAGCACTGCCCTTCAAAGCCCACCTTAATAACCACCAGCCCTCTTGGGCAATAGAGGTTTGTGACTTTACAGAGCTGTGTGCTATATGATGACTCTGGTCCTGTCATCCTATAATATTCTGCTTACCAGAACCATTCAATCACTCACGACAGCTGACTTGCTTTTATGGTGGATTTTGGAAGTCATATCAGTTCTCTGACACAGTCTCTTGGTCTGTGTTTCTGTCTCTCCAGGTCAGTATCAAATGCAGGTTCAGAACTCACCCGGCGCGTCTGGTCACCGAGCCCTCCACCGCAGCGCCCCTTCCGGATTTGCGACCACAAACGCAGCATCCGTAAGGGGTTGATGGCAGGGACCTTGCAAGAGTTGCTGGTGAAGGTAGGAAGCCTTTCTTCCATTAACTCATCAAGTTAAAGACACAAAATGGGGGACGATGCCTGGCTCAACAGCAGGACATGTGAAAAAGATCTTGCAGTTCTTGTGAGGAGGAAGGTGAACATGAGCCAACAATGTCATGCAGCAGCTAAAAAAAATCCAATGGGATTTTGGTCTGCGTAAATAGTCTAGTCTAGTCTCTAGATCCAGGAAAGTCATGCTACCCATGCTCTAGTCTGCCTTGGTCAGACCACACCTGGAATCACAGTGACCAATTCTGGGCACTGCAATTGAAGGGAGATGTTGCCAAAGCTAGAATGTGTCCAGAGGAGGGCAACACAAAGGATCAAGGGTCTGGAGAACAATCCCTATGAAGAGAAGGCTGAGTGAAGACATGAGAAGGGCCATGGATCAAGATGTGAGGGGAAGTTTTAGGGAGGAGGGAGCAAGCTTGTTTTCTGCTGCCTTGGAGACTAGGACGCAGGCATGTAGCCAGGGGGGGCTAAGGGGGCTTCAGCCCCCCCCCCCAAATTCTAAGGGTGGTCCGCGAGAAGGCCTTACTGGTACATTATTTAAACTGTTATGTTTATTCATATCATGATCTGATCACCATGCTCATTATATCCCACCTTCATGGGGTTATTGGAATAACAAAACAAAAGGTTTGCTAGGGTAAACCCTTTTCCACCCAGTCTCACCCCCCGAACCAAACTCAGCCCCACCCGAACCAAAATCCTGGCTATGGCCCTGCTAGGACGCAATGGAGCAATGGCTTCAAACTACAGGAAAGGGGGTTCCACCTGAACGTGAGGAAAAACTTGCTATCTGTGTGGTGGGGGCTCCTGCTTTGGAGGCTTTTAAGCAGAGGCTGGATGGCCATCTCTCGGGGGGTGCTTTGAATGCAATTTTCCTGCTTCTTGGCAGAAAGGGGTTGGACTGGATGGCCCACGAGGTCTCTTCCAACTCAAGGATTCTATGATTAAGTGGGGATGGAACATCATGTCCTTCCCAGACAGGTCACAGACAAAATCGAACCACTTCAGCCCCTGCTAGCTCATGTGTTCCTCCTCATTCACAACTTTTGCTGTCCTCAGCGATATTATTCAGTCACACTTATCTCAGGTTTCATCTAGGAATGTTGGAAAGTGTGTAGCCATTTTCCATTTTCCAAACTTACCATGTGGCAAATGCATTCTTTCTTCATGGTCTTTCGCTGGCTGGTGGAGAGCAGATGGTATTATGATATCACAGAGTTGGAAGAGACCTCAAGGGCCATGCAGTCCAACCCCATTCTCTCAGGCAGGAAGACACAACCAGAGAAGCATTGGGTTAGTTTTCATAAACTAGATGCAAAATCATGATCCCACCTGCCAAGATTTATCAGTAGATGGGGTAATCGTTTAGCTACAGGGATATAGGTAGACCCCAATTTCATCCCCACTTTTTGCCAGCCACAGAATGGCTGTTGGAGGAGACAAACATTACAGGTAAGTCAGAGATCTAGTGTGGAGGGAGGGAGCAAATACCAGCCTTTGCAATGAATTATCCACAAGGTTGACTTACAACGGACAGGATGATAATAATTATTATTATAATTATTATTTATTTATACCCCGCCACCATCTCCCCAAGGGGACTCGGGGCAGCGGCTTACATGATGCCTGTCTTTGATTAGTTCACCCTTGTTTTCTTCTTTCTCAGGTGAGGGAGACATTGCTGGTGTCAGGCATCATGTCCTTGGTTTTGGAGGAGGATGGTACTTTGGTGGAGACAGAAGAGTTTTTCGAAGCCTTGGAGGATAACACAACCGTAATGGTGCTAGAAAAGGGTCAAAAGTGGAGTCACAGCAAGGTGAGGAGGGGAGAGGAAACCATAAAGGCAGCCTGTGGTTTCCTTTGTGCAAAGAGCTAGATGAGCCTGGGGTCTGGATATGTCCCTATAGCAAGACATGGTCGTGCCTTCCACCACCCCTTTCTCCATCCACCCTTCCAAGATGCCAGTCAGCAGTGGTAGTTGTCCAATTATCCATCCCAGGAACCCCCAGTGGTGCAATTGGTTAAACCCTTGTGCCGGCAGGATTGCTCACCAAAAGGTCAGTGGTTCCAATCTGTGGCACAGGGTGAGCTCCCATCTGTCATCTCCAGCTTCTCATTTCAGGACATGAAAGAAGCCCCCCACAGGATGGTAAAACATCTGGCCGTCCCCTGGGCAACATCCTTGCAGATGGCCAATTATCTCACACCAGAAGTGACTTGAAGTTTCTAAAGTAGCTCCTGATACGAAAAAAAATTCATCCCAAAATTAGTATCCTATGCCTGCCTGTCTGCAATTGCCCAACTTTTTTCTATCCCTCCACTGACAGGGAGGTGGTCGGTCATATGCACTGAGCGGTGAAAAGCCCCGAAACAGCCGGGACATTGCCCGCATCACGTTCGACATCTACAAGCTCAACCCGCGCGACCTCTTCGGCAGCCTTAATATCTCGGCCACGTTCTATGGGCTCTACTCCATGAGCTGTGACTTCAAGTGCCTGGGACCCAAAAAAGTGTTGAGGTGAGCTTGCCAAGCATCTTTCTTCCTCCCTCCTAGAAGGATACAGACCACTGTCCATTAAAGCTCCATAATGACATATATTGGCAATGGGATCCATTGGGATATACTCAATTATTGTGCTATATTTCAATCACTGTGCTATATTAGAAGGAAAAAAACTGTAAGATGTGACATAGGGAAGCATTTGAATGGATTGGGAGGAGCCAGCCTTCAGCGGTGTGATGAGCCAAAGCACAGTACTTTTCAAATCGTAAGAATCATAACAATTTGGAAGGGACGGAGAGAGTTTGCATCGTGTCTCAATACGATATGCATCCAATCCTCAAAAAAATACAGCATGCATACTGATATAAACAGATTATATCCCAATGTGATCAGGTCCCAAATCAATATTAAAAATTCATTTATCATACACACTTGAGTATAAGCTGACCTCTCTAATAATAATAATAATAATAATCTTTATTTATAACCCGCCTCCATCTCCCCAAAAGGGGACGCGGGATGGCTAACATGAGGCCAAGCCCAAAAAACAACAATACAACACAATTAAACATAAAACAGAATCATAACAAAATATAAAAATGACAAATAAGATAAAACAGTATAGGAACACATAATAACATTACTAAAAGTCACCTCTGGAGACCAGAGTTTGAATCCCTCTCAGCTATAAAAACCCACTGAGTTAACTTGCATTCACTTGAACCTGGATTTTTCGCAGTATGGGGTCTAAAATTCTATGTACCGTATATACTTGAGTATAAGCCGACCCGAATATAATCCGAGGCACCTAATTTTACCACAAAAAGCTGGGGAAATGCATTGACTTGAGCATAAACCGAGGGTGGGAAATGCAGCAGCTACTGGTAAAGTTCAAAATAAAAATATACCAATAAAATTACATTGAGGCATCCGTAGGTTAAATGTTTTGAATATTTACATAAAAATGGAATGTTAAAATAACTGTCCAAGTCTGATTAAACCATTATTCTAACCTTCTTCAAGGTAAATGTGCTTACGTATCCTTTCAATGATAATAGTAAAGGTAAAAGTTTTCCCCTGACATTAAGCCCAGTCGTGTCCGACTCAGGGGCTTGGTGCTCATCTCCATTTCTAAGCTGAAGAGCCAGCGTTGTCCATAGACACCTCCAAGGTCATATGGGCAGCATGAGATACATGGAGCACCGTTACCTTCCCGCCAGAGCGATACCTATTGTTCTATTCACATTTGCATGTATTTGAACTGCTAAGTTGTCAGAAGCTGGGCCTAACAGCAGGAACTCACATCGCTCCCCGGATTTGAACCTGCGACCTTTGGATCAGCAAGTTCAGCAGCTCAGCAGTTTAACCCACTGCGCCACCGGGGGCTCCTGTTCAATAATAATAAAGAGAGTAAAATAATTAATGTAATAAAAGTAATAATAGAGTAAAATAATAAATGTATTAAAAGTAATAAAGTAAAATTATAAATGTAATAATAGATTAAAATAATAAGTGTAATAATAATAAAGAGTAGAGTAAGAAATGTAATAATAGAATAAAATAATGTAAATATAATAATTAGAGTAAAATAATAAATGTAATAATAACAGCGGGAATGTGGCGCAGCTGGCTGGGTGTCAGCTGCATAAGATCTCTACTGACCAGAAGGTCATGAGTTCGAGGCCTGCCCGGGTAGAGGTGGGCTCTCGACCTATTGTGTAGCCTGCTGTCAACCTATGCAACCCGAAAGACAGTTGCATATGTCAAGTAGGAAATTAAGGTACCACTTAGTGGGGAGGCTAAATTTAACTGATTTACGAGGCCATAAAAATATCCAGGAAACATGCTGAGGAATGAAGGAGTGCGACAGCTCCCCCTGGTGGCCAGATATTAAATTGCCTCTGTCTGTCTTGTGTGTTTGTGTGTCTAAATGTAATGTGTACATTGTAATCCGCCCTGAGTCCCCTGTGGGGTGAGAAGGGCGGAATATAAATGAAGTAAGTAAATAAATAATAACAATAGAGTAAGAAATGTAATAATAGAGTAAAATAATGTAAATGTAATAATAGAGTAAAATAATAAATGTAATAATAATAACAACAGCAACAACAGAGTAAAGTAATAAATAACCTTGACTCGAATATAAGACAAGAGGGACTTTTTCGGCCTAAAAAAGGGCTGAAAACGTCAGCTTATACTTGAGTATATATGGTATGTTTCTTATACACCTTATATCCATAGACTAGAGAAAATTTGATGCACAAGTTGTTTAATAAATGTGTGTATAAAAGTGTATGAACACTGAACCATCACAAACTTAAGGGGTTGCTCTCTGGGGGCAAATAAGGGATGCTCAACCTATATATATATATATATATATATATATATATATATATATTTTTCTCTCTCTCTCTCTCTCTCTGCCTCAAGGGAGATCTTACGGGTGACCTCCTCCGTCATGCACGGCATTGGGCACATCCTTCTGGGTGCCTCTCACTATATCCGTCGGCTCTTGGAGGGTGGCGACAACTGGCATCAACGTGCCAGGCTGCGTGCCTACGAAGACTGAAACCGTCCTTCCATCCTACACAGAAGTGAGATTCCTTCCTGCAATGCGCTCCACCCACAGCTGGCCAAATCTCCAGGCTACCACCCATTTGGGGACACCAATTAGATGGGTGCAACCTCAGAGGACCTCAAACTAGGACTTGCTTTACCGTTCTTGCTCCCTCTTAAAACAGGGCACCCACAAGTTCAATAAATGGTGGCTATCATAACTTTAAGCTCCTTAAATGTGTGCTTGGCATCATATTAAAGCTCTAGGCATATTGAGTCAATGGATTTGATGCAACTCAATACAAGGGCGGGTCAATAAGTCAGTGACTTTTTGAATGAAACACAGGTTTTTGTATAAAAATTCATTTTATTTTTCAATGTAGTCTCCTTTGAGCTCTATACACTTTGTCCAACATTTCTCCAATTTTTTTTATCCCTTCCAAAAAATAAGATTTGTCGAGGTCATCAAAATAGGTAATTGTTTGTGAGATGATTTCATGGTTGGAGTCAAATCTCTTTCCGCCGAGCCATTTCTTCAGGTTTGGAAACAAGAAATAGTCACTCAGGGCTAAATCCGGAAAATAGGGCAGATGAGGGAGCAATTTCTATCCCAATTCATGGATTGTTGCCATGGCAACTGCACATGTGTGCATTGTCCTGGTTTTTTCTCCAAACAGTCATTAAATCGACCCAATAAGTTGGCATAATATTCGCCATTGATTGTTTTTCCCTTTTGAAGGTTGTCAATGTGGATTATACCGTGTGCATCCCAAAAAAGGTTGTGATTACTTTATTGGCTGACAAACCCACCTTGGCCTTCTTTGGCGCCGATTCACCCCGAGAAACCCACTGTTTTGACTGCTGTTTGGTCTCCGGTGTGTTGTGGTGGATTCATGTTTCGTCCACGGTTACGAAACGGCACAAAAACTCGTCCAGATTGCGGTTGAACAACGCCAAACACTCCTGCGAAATTGTCACACGATTGTGTTTGTGGTCGATTGTGAGCAAACAAGCCACTCATTTTGCGGAAAGCTTTCTCATACCCAAGTGATCATTTAAAATTGAAACCACTGAGCCATGTGAGATGCCTATGGCTTCCACAATCTCTCGCACTTTCAATCTCCCATCAGCCAACACCATATCATGAATTTTTTTCAATTGTTTCGGGTGCAGAGACCTCAACTGGACGTCCAAAACATTTGGCATCTTCCGTGCTTGTACGGCCACAACAAAATTCAGTAAACCACTTTTTTACCATTGAAATGGATGGTGCAGAGTCCCCATAGTATTTATCAAGCTTAGCCTTGGTTTGAGTGATAGGTTTTTTTCTGCCAAAAATAATGCTTAATGAGCAAACAAAATTCACTTTTTTCCAATTTCTCCTCAAATCACGGTAGTCTGCTATCAATGGCTGTCAAACACAAACTAAATGACGCAGCTTGTTCAAATTTTGACAGGAGTCAGAACTGACAGGTGCCTGTTGACAGGAGCAGTGTTGCCTTTTCAGTTAAGAGGCGGGAAATTCAAAAAGTCACTGACTTATTGACCCGCCCTCGTAATATCGATCCCAGTTGACGGTAACTGCTACTCTCACAGCCAATGTGCTGGGAGCTGGTAACCCCAAAAGTGAAGAACTCAGCTGTGAGTTCACCTATAAGAGGACAAGTCAAATTGCCTCTGTACCGGGAAGAGAGATGGGGTAGAAATTATGGAAGGGATCAAAGTGGATTAACAATGTCTTTTTAGAAAACAACAGTCCTACCCAATTATTGAGCCATGGCTTGATAAGAATGTACGTACACACACAAAATTCAATCCACAACAAACACACAGAGAAATGCACACACTTTGGAAGGCAGCGTTCTCACCCTGAGATTCCTCCTCTTTGCCTTGGGATCTCGAGAAGAGGGTCCAGAAGCTGAGATTGGGGACTAGACCCTTATAACAGGGAGCCCTACTTTGGTCTATGTCACAAAACTGCAAGACACATTGCAACAACTTGGAAGAACCTAAACCCCTGTATTGATGCTGTTTTATCCAATGTATTGCCGAAGGCTTTCAAGACCGGAATCACTACGTTGTTGTGAGTTTTCTGGGCTGTCTGGCCATGTTCCAGAAGCATTCTCCCCTGACGTTTCACCTGTATCTATGTCAAGCATCCTCAGAGGTTGTGAAGTCTGTTGGAGACTAGGCAAGTGGGGTTTATGTATCTGTGGAATGATGGCCAGGGTGGGAGAAATAACTCTTGCCTATTTGAGGTACTGTAGGTGTGAATGTTGCAATTGGCCACCTTGATTAGCATTTAATGGCTTAGCAGTTTCAAAGTCTGACTTCTTACTGCCTTGGGAAAATCCTTTGTGGGGAGCTGATTAGCTGGCCCTGATTGTTTCTTGTTTGGAGTTCCCCTATTTTTTTAGTGTTATTTACTGTTATGATTTTAGGGTTTTTTTTAATTTCCTGGTTTCCAACAGGCCTCACAACCTCTGAGGATGCCTGCCATAGATGCAGATGAAACATCTGGAGAGAATGCCTTGAATTATCAAGCCATGGCTCAATAATTTCTCTCTTGCCTTTTGTTTATTCTTTTTTTCAAGTAATGGCCGAAAGGTTGCGATGCTATAGTCTATTCCAAAAGAGGTTCAACAATGGGACCTCTGCTCTGAACTCAAAAGCTCCCAGCTTCTGGCCCTATTATTTCTAGATACGTCTAGAAAAGAGCTCTATCTGAATGTTATAGTTGCTGCCAGTCAGTGGAGGTTATACTGTTCAAGTTATACCTCTGGATCAGGGGTGCTCACACTTTTTCAGCATGCGAGCTACTCTTAAAGCAACCAAGTCCAAAAGATCTACCTGCTCCCGCCGCTGTGTGCTCCCGCACGCTCCCGCCCCCGCGCGGTCTTGCCACTGCGTGTGCTCCTGGCCGCTGTTTTCCGCCCGCGCAGCGCTTCTTCCGCCTGCAGGGCATTGCAGGAAGGAGAAAGCACGAGGCAGGGCATCCAGAGGGATGTGTGCGTGCATGGTAGGAGCACCCCATCCGGCTGGTGAGGCCCGAAGATCACCTGGAAGAGGGCCAAAGATCTACTAGTAGCTCCCGAGCTACCTAATGAGCACCCCTGCTCTGGATTATTACTTTGTACTGTTTTATTTACTTTTATATTCTATTTATTTTATTTCAATTATATTTCTTGTTGTTCTGTATTTTGCTGTTATTGGGCTTGGCCTCATGTAAGCTGCCCTGAGTCCCCTTTGGGGAGATGGTGGTGGGGTATAAATAATTATATAATAATAATAATTATTATTATTATGCTTCTGAAACATGGCCAGACAGTCCAGGAAACTCACAACAACCCACTGTTTCACCCAACGTTTGAACTATTCCCCTGTCCCAATGAGCCAGATATTGCTTCTTCTTTTGTTCTTGAGGTGTGCCATGGTAATCTGATTCATTGGACATTATGGTGGTGGAAAATACAGCATGGAGACATGCTCCCAGAAGCAGCAATCCTTTCCAAATAACCGATGGAAGTGTATTGCCAGGGCCAGAGACATAACAAGGAGTGCGCCATGTTGAACTTTTCCGTCAGACAAAGCAGGGACGCCTATTAGCTTAAAGGGCCCGGCCAATGATTTCACCGACACCATTCCACAGTCCATATGTTTAAAAAGAAGGTTCTTAATAACCAGCAAAATTATATTCATTTGAGAGCAGACAATAGGGATACCCCACAACAATCCCTGTACACTGTCCTCCAGCATTTCAATGCTCAGGAACAATCAAGCAGAGCATGAACGTAGAGGGCTGCCCACATAGAAGGTCCTTTGCTTCTTCTCACGGGCAAAACGCCACAGTGGCAACTAAAAGCACACAACGTCACAATCCTCGGCCTGATTCAACCATCCAAGATCTCAGCAAAGAGATTCCTCCGCTTCTTCTCTGCTTCCTGATGGCGATCCCAATCCTGGCGACGCTTGAGGAAATGGGTCAAGGCAAAGTTGCGGGACACATGATGGCCAAATGGATCATGACGGAGCTGTGGCTCGTACTCAGCTGGAATGAAAGGAAGGAATTGGGGAGACATACATCATTTTGGAGGCCCAGAGGGCAAAATAAGCAGGAAGGAAGAGTTCCGCAAAGGTTTCTAAAAACCATTGGCTAATTGCGGATGGAGTAGGAAAGGCCCTCCCTTGCCTGAGACCATGAAGAGTTGCAGCCAGTCAGAGTAAACAGTTCTGAGTTCTATGGACCAAGGATCTGAGTCTATTATTCCAGGAAGTCCCCAAGTTACAAACATACAACTTTTCAAAACGACTCAAAGTTAAGAACAGGGGTGAGACAACAGGAAGTGAGAGAAATCTACCGCTCAGAAGGGAAACTCACTCCTGGAAGAGTTATTATCTTGGGGGTCTACACTAAAGCTTTATCACCAATCCTTGCTTCCACAAAAATCCAAATTTTTCAACATCCAATTATCATAGGGACATAAAGTGACGTGAAATCTTCTGAACAGGGGCCCAGACAGCAAAGGAAACACAACAGGGATGTTAACATTGTCAGAAATATTAAACGTTAACTAAGTATTTTAATTACAAAAATGTGAGTTAAGCACTGAAAGGGTTAAATGGATGCAATGACTCAGCAAAATCTACAGTTCTATAAAGCAGGTGTGCCTGTAGCTTAGTAGCCGTCAGTCTGAAGTAAACCTCAGTGGGAGAAAGGTCTCAGTCTGTGAGAAGGCTTCACAATGTAACATAGGCCTTAGTCCAGGGGCAGGGAACCTATGGCTCGGGAGCCAGATGTGGCTCTTTTCATGATTGCATCTGGCTCTCCAGAGCACCCCGGGCCTCGATTTCCCAGCATGCAGCGGGGAGGAGTGATGCAAATGCGCCCCTTCACCCTTTCCTTCTCCTTCTCTCCTTCCTTTTCCCTCCCTCTCTCCCCTTCCTCCTTTCCTCCATTCTCCCTCCCTCCCTCTTCTATTCTTTTCCCCAAGTCTTCCTTTCCTTCTCCTTCCTTTCTTTTCACTTCCCTCTCTCCTTCTTTTTCTTCTTTTCCCTTCATTTTTTCCTCACATCCTTTCTTTTCCCACCCTTTCCTTTCCTCCCTTCCCATTTTCTTCTTTCTTTTCCCCTCCTTGTCTCTCTCCTGCTTTTCTTTTCTTCCTTTTCCATAGTTCGTTCTTCTTTTCTTTCTTCCTCTCCCCCTCCCTCATTTATTTCCTCTTTCTTTCCTCCTTCCTTCCTTCTTCTCTTCCTTCTCAGAGTCCTGAGCATGCCTTTTGCAGAGCCAGGTCTGAAGTGTCCCATCATTCTGCCAGGGGAATTCCTTTCTCATAGTATGTACGTATATACTCACATTTAGTTAAATTCAGTCTTAAAATCTATAATAATATATTATATGGCTATCACTGAAATAAATTTCCAAATATTTTGCTTTTATGGCTCTTTTGAGTCAAAAAGGTTCCTGACCCCTTCCTTAGTCTATGAAAAGGCAGAGTGTGAGAAGTCCTGGTGTGAGAAACTTCGATGAGAGAAGCCCCAGGTTGAAGGCCTTGTGTGTAAAGCTACTGTGTGACGCTCCTGTGTAAGTTCGGTGTGCAAGGAAGCTCTGTGAGACTGAAGTTAGAAGCTGTTAATCTGGATGAGAAAGAAGCCCAGCGTTGAAGCAAAGAAGGAAGTATAAAGAACTTTATTTGTGTTATGGAAACCTTGTTCTTGTAAATAGTGTAACCGTATTATTTTACTACAAAGAAAAGCCTCCTAAGGAAGAGATCACATTGGATGGTGGGTTTCTGTTCTTTTTCTGACTTTGGGCTACTGGTGCCGAGTCACGCTGCTGTGCATTTATGAGAAGGGTCTTTTCTTAATAAGCCCACTCGCCCAACAAACCCTTCCTTACACTATCCAAAGCCAAACAATATAGCTATTTGGCTGGAATTACACTTAAAATGTACCTGTTCTGACTCACAAACAAATTCAGCTTAAGGACAAACATATAGCACCTATTTTGTCTGTAACTTGAGGATGGCCTGTATTTACTTTTTAAATAATTACATCATGTCCTGGATCAAAAGAACTCAGGACGGCACCCAAGTAAAATCAATACTAACCATAGGTAATAGGCTATTACTACAATTCTGCATATCCATGCCAAGTCCTGACACATCCCGCATGGATATGGAGGATGTAATGTTGTGAGAAAACAATATTTCTTTTCTGGATGACCTTCTCTAAACCTCCACAGCCATAGTGCTGAGAACTGGCCTCCAAAGAAAGTGGGGGAACTTGGCTGTGGGTTCGCCTAAGGGAGAAGTGCTTCTGTGATGGGATGAAAGAGAGGGGCACAAACCAAGGAAGGAATTGAATGGAATAACAATCCATTTGTAGCAATTCATTCATCCTGTCTGCTTCTGTATGTGATGTTTGTCTGTTGTGTGATAATGTTATATTAGTATGTCATTTTGTAACCTGAAGTGTATGTCTTGTTTGTAGTATGCAGTTGCCTCGTCTCTTTGTACTGAAGCAGTGGGAGGGGCTGCGGTCATGTGACTGATGTTTTAGAATGCCAGAGCAGTCAGGTGAGCTTTGAGCCTTGTTAGAGCACAATGGTGTTGAGCTTTGAGTCAGCTTGGAGTGTAGACGTCTTTTAGTGTTAGAAGCGAGTAAATTATAAGTATAATAAGCATTTTAACCCTCAAAATTAGAATTATAAGTATTTTAACACTCAAAAGAAATGTGCCTGTATCACTGAATGCATGAAGCCACAAGTAAACAAACATTTTTTGCCTGCCTAAAGCATCAAAGAAACTCAAGGAATACTCCTCTCAAACTCTGCTACTCCTGACGGGTTGCGATCCTAACAGGTTGTGATCCAGCCATCCATTATCCCCAATAGGTTTCCCCCCACCCAGTCTCAAATCAAGGCAATGGGTTGAAGAAAACAAGAGCCCTACCCAATTCTTGAGCCATGGCTTGCTTGGCTGGCAGGCTGGCTTTGCTCCAAATGGCATCCAGGACACGACTTCCATGCTTGTTACAAGCCAGAGAGAAGTAGGAACCCTGGAGATGGAAAATAAGGAGAGAAAGGACAGAAATACGTAGACTGTATACATTATTGATGACAAACCCAAAAATTGTGACTAGTAGAAGTTAAGTATTCCTCAACTGGAAACCCAAAATGCTCCAATATTGTCCAGATGGGTGGCTGAGATTGTCGTGCCTTTGCAGATGGTTCTAGTCTGTCTGACTTTATTTCACACACACACACACACACACACACACATATATATATATATATATATCTCCTATCTATATAATAAAAGTCAGTGTTTGTGGAGGAGCGGAGGTGCGGAGGGCGGGAGGTGCAGAGGAATATGTGCCAGCATTTCGATTCGTTGCCACTGTGGGATTATTTGCATAAAGGCCTCTTATTGGCCAGCCTCAAAACACCAACACTCTAAGGCACCAGATTATTTGCATAAAGGACTCTGATTGGTCAGCCTCAGAAATCCAACACTATAAGGCATCAAAATTAGCACACAGAGGCCCCTTGATCCACTCAACACCCTGGTGCTGTTTCAAGGAGGATGGACCACAGATGATGGGACTTGAAATACTTTCACTCATCTTCCGAGACCGCTGCAACTCTCACCCAATGAATGATCAAGACCAAATGTGACACACAGAGCCCCCATGACACTCTACATCCCGGTGTTGTTTGGAGGGGGATGGACCATGGCCGATGGGACTTGCAGTACCTTCACTAAGTTCCCAAGACCACTGCGAGCCACATAAACATCTGATAAGGACCAACCTTGGCACACAATGCCTTTCTCAAATAACCCGGGCTCCAAGATACCTCATTATGTATATTTCATTTCATTTAAATTTATTATTTGATGAGTCGCTCTCCACCGGAGTGCTCTGAGCGACTTACACAGCAATAAAACAGCAAACATATCAACGATAAATCACAAATTAAAAGCTTTGACGAGAAGCCAAGTTTTGAGAGCTTGAGAGAAAGACCGCAAAACAGGTATAGCTCTAATGTATGGAGGTAAGGAATTCCACAAGGTTGGGGCAAGAAATGAGAAGGCCCTGCGCTTCGTGGAGTCCAGGCGTGCCTCCCTAGGACTGGGAACAAACAAAGGCTTTCTTGAGCTGATCTTGGTGGTCTCTGATGACAAGTATGTGAAAGACGATCTCTGAGGTATTTAAGGCCTTGACCATGGATGGATATTCATATGGATATTCATATTCAAGTTTTCTGAACTAAAAAATAAAATTCCAAAAATTCCCCTTGCAATCGTCCTTAATCTCATACCCTGTACTAGCTAATGCTGAGTTATCTAAACCCCATCCTACAGGCCATAGATCCAAATTCAGATCCATGTAACTTCTGGGACTTCCCTAAGACATAGAACAGATAACATGACCACCGTGAGGCTTGGAAACTGTTTTTAAAAACCAAAGCCACAAAAAGCTGGATCTTAAATCCAATTCCAAATTGGTGCTAGAAAGACAGCAAGTCAAGACCCAGTCAAAGAAACATATGCATATTATTGGCTGGTAAAAGCAGGACGATTTATCCAAAAAGCACCTGACAAAACAAATGGAGGAACTACAGATTTTGATCACCAAAATGAGAAAAATAGTAAAGAACAAACTAAAAGGAACAGTAAAAAAAATCAAATCCCTCCAAAATGCTTGGAAACTGTTTAAAAATACTATAAAACAAGCCGAACTAAAATGCATTCCTAAAATAAGAAAGAGGCCGGGAAAGTCCAAGAGGACATCAGTATGGCTTACAAATGAAGTAAAAGATGTGATTGGAAAGAAGAAAAACTCATTTAAGAAATGGAAGGCTCTTCCTACTGAGGAGAACAGAAAGGAACACAAGCTCTGGCAAACTAAATGCAAAGCAACCGTCAGGAAAGCCAAGAGAGATTTTGAGGCACATATAGCTAAGAACATTAAAAAAAATAGCAAAAACTTCTTTAAGTACATCAGAAGCAGGAACCCAACTAGAAAAGCAGTTGGGCCACTTGACGAAAATGGTAAGAAAGGGACGATAAGTGAAGACAAGGAGATTGCTGAGCGGCTAAACGACTTCTTTGCCTCCGTTTTCACACAGGAGGACAGACAACATATGCCTGCAGCTGAGTCAGTTTTTTTCAGGGAGGGAATTAAATGAATTAAACCAGATAGAGATAAACAAGGAAGATGTTCTCACATGCCTTACTAAACTAAATGTCAACAAATCACCAGGGCCAGATGGCATCCACCCCAGAGTTCTTAAGGAACTCAAGTGTGAAATTGCTGAAATTCTAGCCAAAATATATAACCTTTCTCTAAGATCAGGCACTGTACCCGAGGACTGGAGGGAGGCAAATGTAACTCCGATCTTCAAGAAAGGATCCAGGGGTGATCCAGGAAATTATAGGCCAGTTAGTCTAACCTCAGTTCCAGGCAAAGTGATGGAAACCATTATTAAAGAAAAATTACTAAGCACATAGAAGAACAGGCATTGCTGAAGGAAAATCAACATGGTTTCTGCAAAGGCAAATCATGTCTTACTAACTTGATAGAATTCTTTGAGGGTGTAAATAAACACATAGATAAAGGGGACCCAGTCGATATTGTTTACCTTGACTTTGTCAAAAGCCTTTTGACAAAGTCCTCACCAAAGGCTCCTAAATAAGCTCTTCAGCCATGGAATCAGGGGACAGGTCTTGTCCTGGATTGGAACCTGGCTAAACTGTAGGAAACAAAGGGTGGTAATAAACGGACATTTCTCTGGGTGGAAAGAGGTGAGAAGTGGCGTACCCCAAGGTTCAGTTTTAGGACCGTTACTTTTTAATTTATTCATAAACGATCTGGATGTAGATGTAAACTGTGAGGTAGCAAAGTTTGCAGATGACACTAAACTGTTCAGGTAGTTAAAAATGAAACTGACTGTAAAGAGCTCCAGAAAGATCTCTCGAAATTGAGTGAATGGGCAACAAAGTGGCAAATGCATTTTAACCTAAACAAGTGTAAAGTCATGCACATCGGGGAAAAGAACCCCAAATACACTTATCAACTGATGGGATCAAAGCTTTCTGAGACAAACCAGGAAAGGGATCTTGGGGTTTTGGTGGACAGCTCAATGAAGATGTCAACCCAATGCGCTGCAGCAGTGAAAAAGCAAATTCTATGCTTGGCATGATCAGGAAGGGAATCGAAAATAGGTCGGCAAATGTTGTATTGCCTCTCTACAAATCTATGGTGAGGCCACATCTGGAGTACTGTGTACAATTCTGGTCTCCGCACCTCAAGAAGGATATAACGGAACTGGAAAAGGTACAAAGAAGGGCAACAAATATGATCCAAGGGATGGAGCAGCTCCCTTTATGAAACCAGGTTGCAACGCCTTGGTCTTTTCAGCCTTGAAAGACGGCGTTTAAGAGGTGACTTGATCGAAGTGTATAAAATCATGCATGGGATAGAAAAGGTGAACAAAGAAAAAATATTTTCTCTGTCACACAATACTAGGACTAGGGGGCACTCCCTGAAGCTCCAAGGTAGGAAAGTTAGGACTAATAAAGGGAAATATTTCTTCACCCAGAGGGTCATTGGGTTATGGAACTCACTTCCAGAGGAGGTTGTGACAGCTGTCAGCCTGGACAGCTTCAAGGCAGGATTAGACAGATTCATGGATACCAAGGGAATCAGTAGCTACTGAAATGGACATCCAAGTGCCACCTCTGTGTTGATGGAGGCAGGCAGGATTTTCCCCGGGTACTGGTTGTGGGGGGTCGGGAGCAGGTGAGGGTTTTGCCCTCCTTTCTGCTAGAGATCCCTGTGTACAACTAGTGGGCCACTGTGTGACACAGAATGCTGGACTAGATGGGCCGAGGCCCGATTCAGCATGGCTCTTCTTATGTTCTTATGTTCTTATGATCACTTTCAGACCCAGATCTGTACGGGAGGCTCACCTTGAGAAGCCGTAGCACCTTCCGCCTCTGTTTTTCGGGGACAGTGGGGCTGTCCAGGAGAGCGTTAAAGACATGGCTTCCTGCAGGATCACAAGCCAGGGTGACAAGATCCTTGGGAGTCATGGCCCCAAAGCTGCGCAGCACCACGGAGGGGTCAGAAAAGTGTAGCAAGTGCTGGAGCATAAGGGAGCCATGGTAGGAGACCGAACTCAAGGGACGGGGTGTGTCCTCCTAAAAGAAAGAGAGAAATGGGAGAAGGTACAGCTAACAAGAATGAGTTAATACTTATTTTTATTTTATCTATAGTTTCACCTATCCGCACCCAGGCTGAGATAGCAACTGTAGACATTTTCCAAGTCCTCTAATTGGCATGATTCCTCAGATGTTACCACATAGTTGCCTTAAATACAGAAAATTACTACAAAAAATACCTCTCTGTGAGCATGAAAATCAGAGTCAACTTGAAAGCAAATAACAACAAACCACAAAATAGCACAGGTTTGTGGGATGGATGTGAAACACCTTGTGGCCCACATCCAGCCCAACACAGAAGCGCTCTCTCTCTCTCTCTCTCTCTCTCTCTCTCTCTCTCTCTCTCTCGCTCTCTCTCTCTCTCTCTCTTTGGCTTTCGATTTAAAGTACACTTACTCTTCCTCATTATTACCATTATTATTACTATTAATTTTAAATTGTTCTGTGTATTTTATAATGTGTATTCTACAGAAATATGTTTTAAGTAGAAATATGTTTAGCCTGCAGAAGAGAAGGTTGAGAGGAGACATGATAGCCATGTATAAATACGTAAAAGGGCATCATGAGGAAGAAGGTGTGGGCTTGTGTCCTGCTATCCTGGAAACTAGGACTCAGCAAAACAATGGATTCAAATTACAAGAAAGGGGGCTCCATCTGAACATTAGGAAGAACTTCCTGACCATAAAAGGCATTCAGCAGTGGAATTTTCTGCCTTAGAGTGTGCTGGAAGCACCTTCTTTGGAAGCTTGCTGGATGGCTGTATGACCATCTGTCAGGGGTTCTTTGATTGTGCTTTTCCTGCATGACAGGGAGTTGGACTGGATGGCCCTCATTGTCTCTTCCAACTCTATTATTCTGATTCTAAGATATGCATTTTACTGAATGTTTTTATGATTATGCATTTTAGCTATTTTGCAGCCCATCTTGAGCAGGTAAAATATATTATTATCGTCTCTCTCTCGGCATTACTTCGCGAACGAAGATTCTTAGGAAGATTCCCACGCTTTTTACAAGCACATTGATGACTAAAAAGGCCAATCTGAGATAGGCAAGTTCGGTTGCAGAAAGCACAGCAGAAAGTCCCCTTGGGTGATGTTGTTTCCAAGTTGCGGTTCTTTCTGCGTTGTCGTTTCTCTTAGAGACCCATTCAGCGTGTCTTCTCGAAAGAGGCCGCAGCATCGTGGATCGTGCGTCTCCATGCTTCCTGATGTGAGGCCAGGGTGGACCATTGTTGGTGATCAATCTGGCTGAGATGTTGTTTCAGGGAGTCCTTATATCTCTTTTTGGGGGCACCTCTCTTGTGCTGACCCGTGGTGAGTTCACCATAGAGTAGTATCTTTGGGAGGCAGTGGTCCTCCATCCTAGAGATGTGCCCTGCCCAGCGCATCTGTGTTCGCAATAGCATGGCCTCAATGCTGGAGATCCCTGCTTACTCAAGACAGCAATATTCGTCACATAGTCGGTCCAGTGTACATTTAGGATTGCGAAGACAGCGCTGATGAAAGCGTTCGAGGAGTCGTAGGTGTTGGCGATAGGTGACCCATGTTTCAGACCCATAGAGGAGAATAGACAGTATGATAGCTCTGTACACACTGATTTTGGTGCTTTGCCTCAGGTGCTTGTTGCTCCAGACTCTTTTGTGAAGCCTTCCAAATGCACTATATGCCTTTGATAACCTGTGGTCTATCTCTTTGTCAACCTTAGTAATTATTATTACTACTACTATTACTCACCCCTTCTTCCAAAAGCTTACACTTAGTCAACATTAAATTTAATTCATTTATTACAGACCAGAAGTTTGAAGTGTTCACACTTTACGATCAGAGGTTTTTAAAACATTAAAACCAGAAGTTCAAAACATTAAATACATGGCTATAAATTAGATGCAACCGCCAGAGACATGGAACAGACCAAATTCTGACCTATAACGGAGTAAAACAAAAGTGTATACGTGCACCTGTTTTCTTTAATATTTCCGGCGTATAAGATGACTGGGTGTATAAGAAGACCGCTAAACAGCTATTTAAGAAGGCAAATAAATCAATACAACAGTGGTGAGAAAATCAAGCAGTTCATTAGATTGCAAAAGGTAACAGGTAAGTCTCCACAATGGGAAATATGTATGAATGATAGTGGAAGAACCACTATAGCAGGTACAGTATCAAATCATCAATAGGCACAATGGCTATACAGAAATGAAAGTGGGTAAACCACTATAGCAAATCGCTATACAATATACAGAATGCAAAATCAAAACATCAATAGGCACAATGGCTATTAAACATAAACAATAATTGAGGAGTCAGTTATTACAGAGTAGGAAGGTAATAAAACTTCCTAATCAGCTCGAGAAGGTTCAATACTTCACAGTAGGTGAGCAAGAACTTGCAGGATGGGAGAATCCCCAATGTTCCGAAACAAGCGGAAGGATGAAGCTGGTGACGCACAAATGGTCGTGGACGAGTAGGCTCTCTTGGGCATGCGCAATGGCACACCGCTGAGGATAGTGGGCGTCGTAGTCCAGCTAGGCTCGCTCTGTTACCCGAGAGCAACTAGCTGGACTACGACGCCCACTATCCTCACCTCACCATCGGGACCACATTAAGTCCACGAATCCTGATGAATGGATTTTCTACTGCCGTACATGTACAGCGTCACCCTTAATGCTTTCGTTCAATCGCTGCATACGGCCTATGAGTTGCTAAACGATTCCTGTCCAGCTTACCTAACTGAACGTATCTCCCATTATGAGCCAGTGAGAGGATGAAGATCAGTTGAGGAGGTCCTGCTCTCGATCCCACTGCCCTCACAGGCTCACGACTGGTGGGGACGAGAGACAGGGCCTTCTCGGTGGTGGCACCTTCATCTCCCTCCCCAGGGAGATCAGATCATCCCTCTCTATCCTGATGTTTAGTAAACTACTTAAAATGTGGCTTTTCAAGCAAGAATTTGGGGAATGAGAGGAAGTAGTCAAGATAATTTTGGAATTGGTGCAATGTCGAATGTTGTTTTATTTATTCATTTATTTATTTATAGTATTTATATTCCACCCTTCCCACCCCGCAGGGAACTCAGGGCGGATTACAATGTACATATACATGGCAAACATTCAATGCCATAGACACACAACATGTCTGTTGATGTCCGATGTTTTATAGTATTAATATAGTATTTTAATGTATTGTAATAGTTTACTGGTTTTAATCTATTGTTATATGCTATTTTAATTATGTGATGTATTTTATATTTTGCGAGGCATTGAATGTTGTCATTTACTTTGTTGTGAACCCCTTTGAGCCCCCCCCCTCCTCCAGGTTGAGAAAAGTGGTATATAAATTAATTAAATAAATAAAGTGATTCATAAATGGCGAATTGGTAATCAGTCTATTGAACATGTTATTTTTTCAAATATTTAGACATTACCTTTCAGGCAAGAGACACTTGGTCAACAAGACATGAGACACCTCTCGCTTGAAATCGAAAAGACATGAAACAAGAAGAAAACAAGAAGAGGAGGGAAGAGGAAAGTATGGAAAACCGGGCTTCGATGCTTACTGCTGCACAGCAGCTCTTATAAACAACCACCTTACATGGAATAAGCTCAGGAAAAAGAGGCGCCAAATGGATCACAATTAGTATTTTCTGTATCATTCCTTATTTCTGGTGTAACCTACTTGACCTTGAGGTGGATCCTCCCCATCCTCTTCACCATAATACACTTCATAAGCCAACACAGAAGCAATCAGAGGCACACAGGACGCTTGACGGGAAGGAGGTTCCCAGCAGTGAAAAGCCTAAATGAGGCAGAAAGAAGGAAAGAGTTTGATCAGAGTCAGGAAAGTGGTGCAAATGTGGGACGGGTAAGTCAGGAGGATGCCTTACCTCCATGAGGGCCTGCAGCACCTCCTCCTGGTACGCCCCACGTTTTCTGCAGGCGCCCAGGAGTGCCGTGATGACTCCCAAGTGCTCATGGGCCATGATCTCCTCCACTCCTGGGCTCAGCTCCTCAAACAGTTGTCCCAGCTGGAAAAAAGTCACAGAAGCGATGGTCATTTACAAAGAGATTCATCAGGGAGTGTGAAAAGAATGTCACAAAAGGCAGAAATATGTCTCTAAGAGAACCAGATAGGGTTTGGATTTGATGGAGACAGGGAAAAGGTAGAATAGAAAAAGTGAAAGGAAAGACCCGACTATAATTTAAGGGAGATGTGACTGATTGCAAGTTCAAATACTGACTTACTGATTACATATCTGAATGCATCTCCCTCTGTGAGACAACTGGAGCTTTAATATCTGCTGGGGAGGCCCTGCTCTCAGTCCCACCCCCTTCGCAAGTGCAACTGGTGGGGGCGAGAGACAGGGCCTTCTCAGTAGTGGCCCCTCAGTTGTGGAACTCCCTCCGCAATGACGTCAGACTGGCCCCATCCCCCCTGGTCTTCAGGAAAAAAGACTAAAGGCCTGGCTCTGTACAAAGTTGTTTGGGGAGTAGGATAATACAGAATTCTACCTTAACCTAGCAGTCTGAATAATGACTAAGAAGTTTGGAAAGCATGACTTGGCACTTTGTATGTTTTTAATCTGTATTATTTTAATGTTTTATTGTTTTACATGTTTTAATTGTTCCTATGTTTTGACTATTTTATAATTTAATATCTATGTTTACTGTTATGTACACCAGTGTTTCCCAACCACTGTGACGCGGCACAGTAGTGTGCCGTGACAGACCTCCTGCTGTGCTGCGAGAAAAACTCTCTGACCCCCTTCCTTCCCCCCTCCTCCTGCCGAACTCCTGCTGCTTGGGGGAGGAGGAGGAAGGGCCGGGCGACAGCGAAGAAAAAGAACTAACTAACTAACTAACTTTATTTCTTATGAGTCGGCCTCCACGAAAGGTGCTCTGGGCGACTTACACAATTAAAATAAACAGGTTACACAGTCACTGCTCGTTACTCAATCATAGGGGCCGAAGAAGGGGCCGGGGCACCGCCTCCTTCAGCCGTTTCCCGAGCCACCCTCCAATTCGCCATGACTCTCGCCCCTCGCTCGCTGAAGCCGCGCGGAGGAGGAGCCCTGCCCACTGAAGCCCAACCACTCATCCTCCTCCTCCTCCTTGCGGCTGGCTTGGCACTGCCCCCTCAAGGCTGGACAAGCTGTGGGAGAGCTGAAGCCGGGGGGGGGGGGGGGAGAGGAGGGGCATGGCATGGCCTGGCTCCTCCCCCTCCTCTGGCTTCAGCACTCCCAGCAGTTGCTCCCAGCAGGCCACCGTCCCCCAGCCGTTCTTTACCTTGTTAGAGTGTCATTTTGTGTCATTTTGGTTGGTGGTGTGCCCCCGGATTTTTTAAATGTTAAATGTGTGCCACGGCTCAAAAAAGGTTGGGAAACACCGATGTACACAATGCTGCATTAATCTTTTGCTGTACTTTGCAAAGCCGCTCGGAATCCCTTTCGGGGTGAGAAGGGCAGGATACAAATAGAGTAAATGCAAATGAGGGCAAGATTGCATGCAGCCTCCAAGTGGTATCGATGCAGCTCTCCCACATACCAGCTTTCGGGAGGCGGCCTGAATGAGCCGCTGCAGAGTGAAGTTGGCCACGCCGTGCTCCGCCAGGATCCGCAGCTGCCCTTTGACGTGCGCCTTGTAAAAGGACCGCAAGGCCTTTGGATTGGACACCTCTAGGACTTTGTCCAGCACCCGGCTGCAGGTGGCATCTTTTAGGAACACCAGGAGAGGGCTGAGGAGGAGAAAGAACCCAGTCAGATTTTCAGGGCTACTAAATGTAGGAAAATAGCCCCAGAGCACTCAACGGAAAGCAGGATTTATAACTGACTACTTCAAATAGGTGACTACTATTTGACTCTCAACTGAAAAACAGCATGAGCTCCAATTGGTTCTAAGGGGAGCCACTGCCCCTCCACTAAATTAGTCCAAGAGACAAGGCAGACAGATATCATCCTATGTCTCTTCCAGTCCGCTTGTTGTGGTGGGAAGAACATCCATGAAGACAGAAATACAATACAATCCCCCTTAACCACAGAACCGTTGGGCGAATGAGCTTATTAACAAAAGACCCATGAATGTATAGCAGAGTGACTTATCAACAGAGGCGTGAACCAGAACAAAAACACACAGATCAATGTTACCTCTTCCAAATGAGGTTCTCCTTTGTAGTAAAATAATATGGCTACACTATTTGCAAGAACAAGGTTTCCATAACACAAATAAAGTTCTTTATACTTCCTTCCTTGCTTCCGCACTGGGTTTTCTTATTCAGATAAACAGCTTCACTCTCACAGAGGCTCCTCTCACACCAAAATTACACTGGAGCTTCACATAGTAGCTTTACACACAGCTTTACACACAAGGCCTTTAACCTAGGGCTTCTTTCACCGAAGCTTCTCACACCAGGCCTTCTCATAGACTAAGTCAGGCCTGGGCAAACTTCGGCCCTCCAGGTGTTTTAGAATACAACTCCCACAATTCCTAACAGCCAGTAGGCTGTTAGGAATTGTGGGAGTTGTAGTCCAAAACACCTGGGGGGCCGAAGTTTGCCCAGGCCTGGACTAAGGCCTACCTCACACAGCGAGGCCTTCTCTCACAGACTAAGGCCTACCTCACACTGGGGTTTACCTCAGACTGACAGCTACTAAGCTACAGGCACGCCTGCTTATATAGAACTGCAGCTTTTGCTGAGTCATTGTGTCTATTCAACCCCTGTAGTGCTTGACTCACATTTTGGTATTTTAAAATACCTAGTTAGTTTTTAATGTTTCTGACAAGAACCAGGACCTGGGGTTTCATTCATCCACTTCCAACAAAATAGGTAATCTCTAGACAAGCTCTAGTGGTATTCTTGGGTTGGATGTCCTTTATTTCAATATATTTCAATGTTATCCATAGTTCTGTTATTTCTAGTGAAGTTTAGCAACATATCCCTGCAGATACAGGGATCAAACTGTATTTATGAGTACCGTCAAGGTTGGTGTAGCCCTGTGTTTTTCAACCCTTTTTGAGCCGCGGCACATTTTTTACATTTACAAAATCCTGAGGCACACCACCAACCAAAATGACACAGAATGACACTCTAACATATAGTTAATATGTTTTTAAATGTATTATACACTCAGTGTGAAACCTGGGCCTGTTTCGATGAACACAACATAGATATCCTGGCAGGAATGGCAGAAGGACACACACGGAGGTCTTGCTTAACAGCTGTCAGTCATGGGAAAACTTTGGCTCTCTGGGTGCTTTGGACTTCAACTCCCACCATTCCTAACAGCCTGAGGCCCTTTCGTGCTGAGGGGCGAAAAGGAAAAGGGCCTGAGGCTGCCAGGAATGGTGGGAGTTGGGAGTGCAAAACACCTGGAAGGTCCAAGTTTGCCCATGCCAGCTTTCAATTCCATCGCCACATCTACTTTCAGCCTCTGACAGTTTGAATATACAGTATGTGATTATCTACGTGATTTTCTACCTTGTCACTATGATTATGGTGCTGCTTCTTTAAATTTCCGCAAACTGACTGTGTTATTGTGCGGATCCCGGAACTGACATTGGATAACATCGTGAGGATACACTTTGTTTTTTGCACTCACTTCCGTGATTTCATCAAATATTGCGAGTTTTCCATAGAGGAGCGCTCAGTGAACTCGCTAATTCCTGATTCGCAACTCCTCCGCTCTCTGTGGCGACCACACCGAACTACCTTATGTAAGACTTTTGATTTTCTCCAGCAGGATTGGGTACTTTGAATGTGTTTTTTTTGTCTATGATTATGTATGACTAATTGTGCATTTTGTACTGTGACGTAGCGGCGCTCCTTTAATAAGTAAGGGTATTGGAAGTTCCAATTTCCCACGGCACACTGGTTGGGAAACACTGGTGTAGCCTATAAGTCAGGGAAGAGGGAAATTGGCTCCTGGTCCCCATGCAGTTGTCCACCCTTGTCCTACAACTATAAAGAAGCCCAGCACTAGGGACAACCACCATTGCCACAGCCAATCATGGAGCTTACCTCTGCCCAGCACTCGGGTTGCAGGAGCTCAGGTAGCCAATCACTGAGCAGCACAGCTCTGAACAGGAGTCAGGCAGCTTCCTATGTAAGACCTCCAGGGCCACCTGGAGGCAGAGGCTGAAATATTTGTTGGTAATGAAGTCTGGAAGAAGAGAAGCGAAGAGAATTAAGAAGGGAGCCATGAACCTGTGCCTCTCCCTCCCTTTGTTATAACCATGCTCTGACCCCAGACTTTTTAGGTTGTATGTATTATCCCAAGATTCCCCCATTAACATTAGAAGAATCTCCTAACTGAAAGGGCTGTTTATTAGAAGGCGGAAAACTTTCTGTCTTTGGAGATCTTTTAACAGAAACTGGATAGGCATTTTCCACAACTGCTTTAGTTCTCTTCATTTTTAAGGCATCCCAAAGTGAAACTTTATAGTCCCACATTTCAAAGGGTGTCGCTGTATCTCACCTGAAATATGCTCCTGAAAGCAGCCACCAAATTCACGGAGGAGGGAGGTAAAGGAGTCTGGGACTTCAAATTCCAAAGGCCCATCACTTTCTGGTTTGGCCCGCTTTGCTGTAGAGCTTGAAATTCCTAATGGAGTTTCGGGGAAAGACAAGAAGAATGGCCGAGTGAGGAAAACAAAACTGCAATAATAATAAAATGCCCACTCCAAGTACTAAAGACAAAAGGGATGCATTGATGCATTGAATATTTAGGCAAGCTGGCATTCCCCCAAAATATTTCTAAAGGATCTACAACAGGTATGGGCAAACTTTATTATTTATTTATTTAAAACTTTTGTACCCCAACCTTCTCACCTCTATCGAGGGACTCAGACCGGCATTACAGCAAAAATTCAATGCTATACAATTTAAAAACAACTACAACAACATATTAAAATACATAAAAATCCCAGCATAAAACCACATCGCCACTAAAACAATTTCACTCAATCTGTAAATGTGATCATTCATTTAAATAGTAGCCAATCTCAGCCTATTCTGGGAAGGCCTAGCTCCACATCCAAGTCTTCACCAGCCTCCTAAAGGACAACAGAGAGGGGGCAGATCTAGCATCACTTGAGAGAGAGTTCCACAGCCGAGGGGCGACCACAAAGAAGGCCCTGTCTCTCGTCCCCACCAGCCGTGTTTGCGAAGCTGGCGGGAACAAGAGCAGGGCCCCTCCGGAGGATCTTAATGTCCTTGATGGCTCATAGGGGAGAATCTGTTCGGACAGATAAACTGGGCCAGAACCGTATAGGGTTTCGTAGGTTAAAACCAGCATTTTGAATTGTGCCCTGAAGCCAGTAAAGAGCCTTGGTGTTATCCTGGACTCCAAATTGTCGATGGAGGCCCAGGTTGCCTCCACGAGCAAAAGGGCCTTCTTCCACCTGCCCAAGCGAGACAACTGGCGCCCTACCTCCCGACGGCGCTAGCTACAGTAATCCATGCCACGGTTACATCACGGCTGGATTACTGTAACGCCTTATATGTGGGTCTGCCCCGGTCACTAACCCGCAGGATCCAGATTGCGCAGAACGCGGCCGCCAGGCTTCTCACAGGAACATCGATGAGATGGCACATTACACCATCCCTGCAGCGCCTGCACTGGCTGCCCTTGAGTATAGAGCCTTACATAAGACCTTGACCTTGGCTTTCAAAGCCCCTACGGGGCCGGGCCCAACATACTTAAAGGACCGTTTGCTGATGCCTGCCTATTCAAGGACACCGCGGCCGGCAAACAAGAACCTCCTTTGCGTCCCGGGCGTGAAAGAGGCCCACCTGGAGGCCACTTGTGGCCCCCGTTCTCTGGAACTCGATGCCACCGGACCAGAGAGCCTCCCTCGACCTGCCCCAGTTCCTGACCGCTCTAAAGACCTGGCTATTTAGGAAAGCCCATGGCTAATGCAGAACCAGGAACTCAACTACCTGAGCCTGGCCCTTGCATTTAACCCCTAAATATTTTAATCTAACTTTTAATATTTTTAATATTTTTAATTGTTGAATTGCTATGTGTAAGTCGCCCGGAGCACTAACATGGAGGGCGACTCAGAAATAATAAAGTCAGTCAGTCAGTCAGTCAGTCAGTCAGTCAGCTAATTGGCAGCCAGTGGAGCTGGCGCAACAAGGGAGTGGTATGCTCCCTGTACCCCGCTCCTGTTAGTAACCTGGCTGCCAAACGTTGGACTAATTACAGCTTCCGAGCAGTCTTCAGAGGCAACCCCATGTAGAGAGCGTTGCAGTAGTCTATTCGGGATGTAACCAGAGCGTGGACCACCGTGGCCAAGTCAGACTTCCCAAGGTACGGGCGCAACTGGCGCACAAGCTTTAACTGTGCAAAAGCTCTCCCGGCCACCACCAAGACCTGGGGCTCAAGGCTCTGCGATGAGTCCAGGATCACTCCCAGACTGCGAGCCTGCGCCTTCAGGTGTTTTGAATTTCAATTCCCACAATTCCTAACAGCCTCAGGCAAACTTTGGCCCTCCAGGTGTTTTGGACTTCAACTTCCACCATTCCTAACAGTCTCCGGCCCTTTCCTTTTCCCCCTCAGCCACTTAAGCTTAATCTAACCCTGATTTCTAGAATCATAATCCAGTACTCTCACCTCTATACCACTCTGTGATAAGATCAATAACATCAAGGTTATCCATGTTTTTATGATAGAACCAATTAGGAAATAACATTTATAACCAAGGAACAAAAAATCGTGTTACAAAGTGTTATTACTGTTGTGGCAGTTTCTCAGTTTCACAGGGGCCCTGGAGAGGTTTGATTGTATTTTCCTTTCCTATTACAACAGCAACAATGGCAACAACATAATCAAATTTTGTTAGGTGCTGACAGCAAAAACAAAATTCAAGATTTGGGAATATTTCAATTTAAAAAAAAGGAACGGTCAACTTGTATGGTTAGCTCCCACTCACCTAAGGCCGGGAGTCCTCGGCCTCCGTCTGACCCGACTCGGACCCCTCCAAGCACCTGCAGCAGCGTCCGCACCACAAAACTGGCATGGGCATCCAAAGTGAACACAGACAGCTCCTTCTGCACTGTCCTTCCCAGTTCCAGAACAAGGTCCTCCAGTGTCTCAGAGTCCTCTGCACCATCCCTGATAAGTAACGGGGAGCGCAGCAAGACAGCCTCCAGGATGTGGGCCCCACAGGAGTGGCAAGCAGCCAGGCGCAAGGAGGGGGTCAAGGCCTGGAGGAAGTGGCTCAAGCTGGATGATGAAGTGGATGGGATCAGGGCCTGAAGGAGCAGAGAACCAGACGTGTCCAGGGCTAAGGGCAGCGCCACCGCTTCGGCCTCTTCCAAAACATTGCTAATAAACAGACCTGAGAGGTAAAAAGCAATTCAACAATAACCAGGGGTGCAATGATTATCTACAGGAGAACAAATCCCCTGGTTTAGAGCCTTTCACTCCTTGATCCTACTTCACTAGGTATGCATCTACACCAGGCACGGGCAAACATCAGCCCTCCAGGTGTTTTGGACTTCAACTCCCGCAATTCCCAACAGCCTACTTCAATGCAGTTGTAGTCCAAAAAATCTGGAAAGCTGAAGTTTGCTCATACCTGATCTACACTTCAGCATTAATGCAGTCTGACCCACTTTAACTACCATGGCTACCATAGGATTGAGTAATGGAGTTGTAGTTTTCCAAGGGACTGTAAGCACTGAGCCATAGCAGTTAAGTATGGTCACCACAGTAAACAGCTTCAATAATAATACCTGATGTTCAATAATAATAATAATTGTTACCTGCCTCTCCTTTACAATTTGGACACGAAGTCAAGGCAGACCTACATCACCTCAACAGAAGTGCTACCATTTATTATTGCCAATAGTATTAAACAGAGCACGCAATTCTTATTTCTTTCACTTTGGCTCCATACAAGCAGAAGCTGGGAATGCCAGTTAATTGGACTATGATTCCCGGTGTCCCAGTACAGCATGATGGATGGGAATTTATTTATTTACTTATGTGTTTGTTTCAACTCTAAATTAACACTAGAATTTACAGGCAGATTGACACAAAAACTTTAACCTAAAAACCTGGCATGGCTCAATACTATGGAATCCTGGGGGTTGTAGTATAACAAGGTTCTCTGCCACAGAGTGCTGGAGTTTCACCAAACTACAACTCCAAGGATCCCATAGCATTGAGCCATGGCAGTTAGAGTGAGGTCAAAATATATTAATTTGACAGTGCAGATGCCTTTCCAAACTTTAACAGCTCAATACTTATTCCTTTACACAACTATGGCCCTCTCCCTAAAAGAATCTTACCTTTCTCCTCTTCAGATTGCCTTTCCAACCCTCAACATTTCAAGGCCCTCATGAGCCCTTTCTCCTCTTCAGATTCGAAAAATACTCAGCTGAAGCCTGCTCCAATTTGGGAATGGACACCTTTTTGCTTTCTTTGCTCGCACTTGCTTCAACTGAATCAGAAGGTGTGGATCGTTTCCGCTGATCTTTCTTCTTTTTGCCTCCTTTCTTGGGGTGAGGAGGCACCCCCATAGTTGGAAAGGAGATGAAATTGAGAGGCCTCTCTTAATCAAAAACCTGTGGTGGGAAATTCAACAGGAATCAGAGATCAGTTCTCACAGCAACTTGGGGATGCGTCTACACTGTATAATTAATGCCGTTTAACACCACTTCAACTGCCATAGCTCGATGCTATGGAACGCTGGAGTTGTAGTTTAGGGGGGCACCTGCACTCTTAGGCAAAGGAGGCTAAAGACCTGGTAAAACTACAAATCCCGTTATTTATTTATTTATTTAAAGATGTTTTAAATTTGTATAGCATTGAATTTTGTTGTAAGCCGGTCTGAGACCCTCCATGGAGGTGAGAAGGTTGGGGTACAAAAAAATTAATTAATAAATTATCCCATAGGATTGAGCAATGGCAGTCAATGTGCTGTCAAACTGCATTCATTAATCCTACAGTACAGATGCAGCCCATGGGGGGAAAGTCCTTCCTAATGTTTAGGTAGAATCTCTTTTCCTGTAATTATATTGGGACTCAAAGAGTAGACAAATTATAAGAACAATGCATTTAGCACATATAAAAAGTAAATATTAATTTATGACATTTATATGCTGCCCTTCTCACCCCGAAGGGGACTTAGAACGGCTTACACGGTTTTTTTATTTATTTATTTATTTATTATTTCGATTTATATACCACCCTTCCCAAAGAGGCTCAGGGTGGTTCACACCAGTGAACAACATAATCACAACATAGTTAAAAACATAATAAAACAGAATGAGGCAAGGGTGGAATTTAACAGCCTTAAAGGTTAAATGACTGTCTGAAGCAATTGGTCTTGCAGGCCCTCCGGAAGGCCTGTAGGTCAGTTATTGCTCGAGCCTCCTCTGGGAGGGCGTTCCAAAGGGTAGGCGCTACTACAGAGAAAGTACGCTACCGCGTTGAGGACAAGCGGCAGATCTTAAGCGATGGAACCTCCAATAGGTTTTGATCCATGGACCGTAGTGGTCTCTGGGGAATGTGCAGGAATAGGCAGTCCTTCAGGTAGACTGGCCCCAGGCCATGCAAGGCCTTAAAGGTTAACACCAGCACTTTGAAGGCAATCCGGTACTCGATGGGGAGCCAGTGCAAATGCTGGAGGACTGGAGTGATGTGGCACAATAGTGCCGCACCAACCAGTAGTCGAGCCGCAGCGTTTTACACCAGCTTCAGTTTCCGGATGACCGACAGAGGAAGGCCAATGTAAAGGGCGTTACAGTAGTCCAGTCTCGAGATGCCCGTGGCCTGGATTACTGCGGCTAGGTCGCCACCGGAAAAGTAGGCCGCCAGCCGCCTTGCCTGGCACAGATGGAAAAATGCCGCTCTGCTCACGGTGGAGACCTGAGCCTCCATCGTCAGCATATGGTCCAGTTGGACCCCCAGGCTTTAAACCAGGGCCGACGAGCTAACCACCTCGCCGTCCATTATTGGCAGCTGGAGCTCGCCCCCCTCCGCCCCCCGGGGCGACCCAGCCACAGAACCTCCGTCTTCGACGGGTTCACCTTCAACCTGCTGGCCTGTAGCCTCCCAGACACAGCTTCAAGGCACTGATGGAAATAATCAGGTACAGAGTCCAGCCGGCCTTCCATCCTCAGCACCAGCTGGGTGTCATCAGCGTACTGATGACACTCCAGACCAGGGGTGCTCAGAATGGTGATCGGGATCACCAGGGTGATCTTCGGGCCTCATCCTGGTGATCTTCAGGCCCCTGACCAGGTTTTTTGCTGTTGGTCCTCTTCACGTGCCCCTGCACACTGCAAAGAAGTCCTCCATCGTTGCTCCTCCCTGCTCCCTGCTCGCGCGCCTGCTGCGCGCCGCCTCCGAAAGCTCAGAGCCCAAGAGGCAGCATGGGCCCCTCTTTGGATTCCTCCTCCTCCCTCCGCCTCTCCAGCCACTCAGAGTCTCCAAAGTGAGCTCTGGCCCAGCCATGAGAAGCGCCCATTCTGCCTCTCGGACTTCTCGTGAGCTCTTGGAGGCGGCATGCATGCTGGCGGCGTGGAAATAGAAGCAACAACGGAGGAGAAGAAGGACGCTTTGGGGTCATTTCCTTACCGCATCTCAAAGGTCGGTCTTTTTACTTTGGGGTGGGTGCTTGATTGTTCTGTGGCATGTCTCTTTGTTTATTTTTAATGTTTAAAAATGGCCTTTTAGCTCCAAAGCCTCTCTGCTTGCTTTGTTCCTTGAGAAATACATGTTGGGGAATATGGCAGTGTGGGAGAAATGGGGTGGTTGGATGTATTTTTGCATGCCCCTTTGTTTACCTTGCTGAGTATTAAATGGCCTTGCAGTTCAAAAGCCTCTCTTCTTACTTTCTGGCTGATAATATGTGTGGTAATATGGCAGTGTGGGAGAAATGGGGTGGTTGGATGTAATTTTATGCTCTGTTTTATATTGTTGTTATTAAATTGAAATGTTGATGTTTTATAACTTCATTTTATGTCAACTGCCCCGAGCCTGCTGGAAGGAGCGGCACATAAAAATGAATAATAAATATAAATAAATAAATAAGAAAATAGTTATACGTTTTACATTTCTGGGTAGGTGATCTTTGGGACTTGGTTTTTTAATCAGTAGCTCCCATGCTGAAAAAGTGTGAGCACCCCTGCTCCAGACCAAAACCATGCACCAGTTGGGCAAGTGGACGCATGTAGATGTTAAATAATAGAGAATGTTAAATAATATATGATTAGCATAGCACAATATTAATACTATATTGTACTACACCACTATACTATAATATTATTAGTAAAATTACATATAATATAAATATATATAATTATATATTGTATTATTAGAATCATATTGTACATTATAATATTATTACCAATACTATGTGTATACAATATATTACTAGCACAGCAATATATTAGAAATACTATTAAATATAAAACTATTTCCAATATTAAAACAATCTACCCATTACGCTTATTATAGACTCAAAATCTGGGTGCATCTATACTGTCGAAATGCCCAATGCTATGGAATCATGGGATTTGTAGTTTTGTAAGGGTCTTTGGCCTTCTCTGCCAAAGTGGTGCCTCACCAAACTACAACTCCCAGCATTCTATAGCATTCAGCAGTTCAAGTGGTATCAAACTGTGTTAACTCGACAGTGTAGATGCACCCCCTCCTGGACAAATGACTTTTAGGACAACTCCCATCATCCCCTAGCAATTGGGGGATCTTGGGAGTTGTTATCCCCAAAAAAGGAACTTTTCCAGGAAAGGATCAAACAGATCCTACAAAATAATAATAACAATAGTAATAATATATTTAAGGATCAAGGTCTCACCAAGTAGCATTCAACTAGGAAGGAACACAAACCACGTGCTCCCATCTCTGGCCAAGCAGGAAGCCAATGAGCTGGTAAGCTGCATCCCAGGACGCACCGCGCGCGCCACACTTCCCAAGATGCTTTGGAATTGGACTCCTGCCGCGCCGCATCCCAGCGTGCACCGCGGCTGAGTCCCATGACGTCACCCTTTTTAACCCTTGAGTTCCTGCAGAGTTGTAGCTTTGGTTCAGCCCATTTCTGTCATTAGGAGTGGGAGCCAGAGGTGGGAGTTTGGCCTTCAGAAAAGCAATCAGGGTTGAAACAGGATAGTTTCTGGTTCCTTTTCAAAATAAATCACAGACTTTCAAAATAAACAATCCACACTGCAGAACTAACACAGTTTGACACCACTTTGACTGCCAGGGAATCCTGGGAATTGTAGTTTGCTGAGGTCTATGGCTGCACCTGTGGAATGAATGCAGCTTGACCCCGCTTTTAAGTCCTATAGCCCCATACTATAAAATCCTGGGAATTGTAGTTCGCTAAGGCCCCCAGAACCCCCAGTGGCCCAGTGGGTTAAACTGCTTCGCTGCTGAACTTGCTGACCGAAAGGTTGGTGGTTCGAATCCAGGGAGTGAGGTGAGCTCCTGCTGTTAGCCCCAGCTTCTGCCAACTTAGCAGTTCGAAAACTTGCAAATGTGAGTAGATCAATAAGTACCACTCTGGCGGGAAGGTAATGGTGCTCCATGCAGCCATGCCGGCCACACGACCTTGGAGGTGTCTGTGGACAACGGCGGCTCTTCGGCTTGGAAATGGAGATGAGCACCAACCCCCAGAGTTGGACACAACTGGACTTCATGTCAGGGGGAAATCTTTAATTTTACCTTAAGGCCCCAGCACTCTTGAGCAGAGAAAGCTAAAACGTTCTTGGAAAACTACAATTCCCAGGCATTCATTGTACAGTGTAGTGCAGTGTTTCCCAACCTTTTTTGAGCCGCGGCACACTTTTTACATTTACAAAATCCTGGGGCACACCACCAACCAAAATGACACAAAATGACACTCTAACACATAATATAGTTAATATGTTTTTAAAATGTATTTATACACTCAGAGTGAAACCTGGGCCTGCTTCGATGAACACAACATAGATATCCTGGCAGGAATGGCAGAAAGACACAAACTTCCCACACAGAACTCCCATAACCAAGAGAAAATGCTATAAGAGTTTGGTGGGCATTGACCTTGGGTTTTGGAATTGTAGTTCACCTATATCCAGAGAGCACTGTGGGCTCAAACAATGTTGGATCAGGACCAAACTTGGCATGAATCCTCAATATGCCCAAAGAGGCAGAAGATAAGGGAGGGCGGAAGAGAACGCGGTGGAAGAGAAGGGATGGGGAAAGAGAGAGTGAGGCAGAAGAGAAGGGATGGGGGAAGATCTTCGGCGTTGAGTATTTATGTCACAGCGGATAGGCAACAGAAATATAGAAGTTTAATTCCCCATCGGCCCAAAAACTCCAGTCTCTGTTCGAGTGAATAATGAAACTCTCATTCAATTCACAAGGTAAATATATAACTTTGTATTGAATTGTATTTAACAATAACTGGCAAAACATCAAAAAACAACAGCCATCACAGCTACCTTTCTAAACATCCTTTCCTCACAGATATTAAATCCCAACTGACAAATCCCAACTGTCACTTTGTAACTGACATTTCTCAAAGTTCCATTTAGCAGTCTTGAGACAGCGCCATCTGGTGTCAAACATGTCACACTGCAGGTCATCTCTAACTGCGAAAATATATCTTGTGCTGACTCATGAATTGCTATTCAAAATGCAATAATCTGACAGAAGAGAGAGCGAAGTGGAAGAGAAGAGACAGGGGAAAGAGCGCCATGATGTTTTGGCCTACAACTCCCAGCAGTAGAGGGGGGGGAGGCGTGGCTGCGCAGAGGAGCCGCCCCCTCACCTCATGCGCCAGCAGCCGAGGGAGAGAGCGGGCCGGGGCGAGGAGGAAGCGACCTCCGCCGCTGCTCTGAGGGGAAGGATGGGACAACAGCAGCAGCCATAGCAGCCTCCTCCTTTCCCCACGGAACACTAGTGTGCCGCGGCACAGCGGTTGGGAAACACTGGTGTGTATTGTAGCCGTAGAATACCTTTATGGGGGGATCAGTTTAAATCAATTCACAATTTAAAACAATCAGCATAATAATCCAAACAGACTAAAATCAATTCAGGGGGTGCTATCGTTTTTAATGTTTTAATATGTTTTAATGGTTTTAAAATATTGTTTATATTTAAACCTGTTTTAATGTTTGCATATTTGTATATTTTTAATTGTAAGCTGATGCTTTTATGTTAAGGTGCTTATTTCCTTTGGGGGAGATAAGGTAAAGTTTTCCCCTTGATATTAAGTCTAGTAGTGTCCAACCCTGGGGGATGGTGCTCATCTCCATTTCTAAACCAAAGAGCCGGCGTTGTCTGTAGACACCTCCAAGGTCATGTGGCCGGCATGACTGCATGGAGCACTATTACCTTCCCACGGGAACAAAGACAACAATCAGACACAAATCCCTGTGTCCTTCAACCCAACTTTGACCCCCATAGGAATGGGGTTCTTGAGGTGTGGCTTCCCCTCTAATCCTAAGCAATGGGGGAATATAGGTATGGTATGTACTTTTCCTGAAACCACCATTAATCTTATGGACTGGATGAATGACTGTTCCTTTTAACAGCAGGCTGTTAAAAGGTTCTTGGGCAGGTTCTTGGGCAGACCCAGCTGGCGAAGGACTATAAATTAAGGCATGTCCTGATGTCATAATTTTTGCTTCCTCATTGTCAAGTTTCCCAAGGATGAGAAATTCGATTTCTCAAAATAAATTTCTTTGAGACACCCTGACCTTGAGAGGTAGTGCAGCTTGATGACACTTGAACTGCCATGGCTCAATGCTATTATGGAACCAGGGGAGTTGTAGTTTTGCAAGGTCTTTAGCCTCCTCTGCCTCTATGTCCCATCTCGCAGTTTAAGATCATCTGGGGAGGCCCTGCTCTCGCTCCCGTCAGCATCGCAAATGCGGCTGGTGGGGACGAGAGACAGAGCCTTCTCAGCGGTGGTCCCTCACCTATAGAACGCACTACCAAATGAAATAAGATTGACTCCATCTCTGCTCGCTTTTAGAAAAAAGCTAAAGTCGTGGTTCTGGGACCAGGCCTTTGGGCAGCAGATGTAAATTGTACCTTTGGATTTGACTCGATTGACACTTTGGACTTGGCTGGACTGACAATGTGTTCCGCTTGATGGCTTTAATTAACTATTGTTGTATGTGGTGGTTTTTAATGTAATGTTTTAATGCTTTTTAATGATGTTGATTATATGGTGTATTTTTAAATTGTATTGTGGTGGTGCGGCCTGTAGTGCTGCCAATGTCAGCCGTGCTGAGTCCCCCTGCGGGGGTGAGAAGCTACGAGGTACAAATACCATAAATAAATAAATAAATAAATAAATATAAAGAGTGCTTCACCAAAGTACAACTCCCAGGATTCCATAGCATTTATTTATTTATTTAGCACATTTGTATACCGCTCCCTCTCAGCCCGAAGGCAACTCAGAGCGGTTGACAACAATATCATAAAAAACAACATTTAGAACAAATTAAAAACATAGTACATTGATTAAAATCTTAACAATAAAAACATCAATACGTCTCCAAGATAAAATCATAGTCCGAACTCATAGTCCATTTTTCCAAATCCTATGTCAGTTACACTGCCTTTTCGAACGCCTGCTCGAATAGCCAAGTTTTAACTTTTGCTCGGAAGGCCAAAAGAGAGGGGGCAGATCTAATGTCCCTGGGGAAGGCGTTCCATAGCCCGAGGGGCCACCGCCTAGAAGGCCCTCATCTCTCGTCCCCGCCAAACACATTTGTGACATAGACGGACGATCTTAACGTCCGAGATGGTTCATAAGGGCAGATACGTTCAGACAGGTAAGTTGGGCCAGAACCGTTTAGGGCTTTATAGGCCAAAGCCAGCATTTTGAATTGTGCCCAGTAGCAGACTGGCAGCCAGTGGAGCTGGCGCAACAGAGGAGTAGTATGCTCGCTGAGTCCTGCTCTTGTTAGTAATCTGGCTGCTGTCTGTTGGACCAGTTGAAGCTTCCGAGCAGTCTTCAAAGGCAACCTCATGTACAGCGCGTTGCAGTAATCTATATGGGATGTAACCAGAGCGTGGACTACTGTGGCCAAGTCAGACTTCCCAAGGTACGGGCACAGTTGGCGCACAAGTTTTAACTATGCAAATGCTCCCCTGCTCACCACCAAGACCTGGGGTTCCAGGCTCAGCGATGAATCCAGGATCACACCCAGGCTGCAAACCTGCGTCTTCAGGGGGAGTGTAACCCCATCCAACACAGGCTGTAACCCTATGCCCTGTTTGACCCAAGCATTGTGCCAAGGCAGTTAAAGTAGGATCAAACTGCATTCATTCTACAGAGTAGATCAGGCCTGGCAAACTTCGGTCCTCCGGTTGACTTCAACTCCCACAATTCCTAACAGCCTGCTGGTTGGTGTAGATACATCTGAGTTAAGGCAACTCCATGGATTCAATAGGATTTTCTTAGGCAAGGAATATTTCGATATGGTTTTTAAAGCCCTTTCCTCTGAAATACAGCCTACAGCACCTCTTGCTTGTTAGAGGTCTCCCATCCAAGTACTAACCAGGGCTGAACCTGCTTAGCATTCAGGATCAGACAAGTTAAGATGCCTGTAAGGTATTTAGGAACTATATGACCAATGATGGCAAATGTCCAAAATGTCACAGATAGAGGAGAGTCTGGGGAATATACTATGTAACTCAGATAATTGTTACCTTTGATATTTCCTTAAACCTGAGCAACATGAAAGGTGAACAACAGTCCAAGTTTCCTGGATTGCCTTGATGTCTCATGGTTTCTCTCTCTGAATGAATGTATGGGAACACGAATGAAGGGGAAATATTTATTAATGCCTACATCTCTTAAAATATATTTATGATTCAACGTTTTCTTGGTAAAGGATGCCAAACGAGACATTCATTTCTGTGACACATAAGGAGCGGTTGTCCATTTGGGGTGAAAATGAGGACAGCCCTTCTCAAAGAGAAGGCAAGTCTCAGAAACAGATATTAGCTACTCCTCTAATTTCAAGTCAGGCCTGGGAATAAAGCTGTCAATCAAATGTCATTTGACTATAGTTCCCAGCAGCCCCAGCCAATAGCAAGGAAATCAGTGGATTGCAATCTAACAATATCTAGAAGAGTCCTGAGTCCTGACCTGTAATAAAAATTATAATGATGATGACAACAATAACAATTCATGTTGTTTCCCTTGAGATGGGAAAGAACAAAGTTAAAATACAGTATATTGTCAATTAATCAACACCCATAGGGATTGGTAGATGTCAGAAGATAAATGCAGTTTCTGGTTGTTTGAGAGTTGACTGAGCAGCTACTGTACATATGTATTAAAATATACATTTAAAGGCATATACTAAAAGACATAACCTAAGATTAAAGCACATCAAAATAATAGATAAAAGTAAAGGTTTTCCCTTTAAGTCCAGTCGTGTCTGAATCTGGGGGTTGGTGTTCGTGTCCATTTCTAAGCCAAAGAGCCAGAGTTTCCGTAGACAGCTTCAGGGTCATGTGGCCAGCATGACTGCATGGAGTGCCGCTACCTTCCTGCCAGAGTGGTACCTATTGATCACATTGGCATGTTTCCAAACTGCTAGATTGGCAGAAGCTGGAGATAGCAGTGGGAGCTCACCCCACTCCCCAGATTTGAATCTGCGACCTTTCGGTCAACAAGTTCAGCAGTTTCAGTGCTTTAACCCACCGCACTACCGGGTTATTATATTAAAATAATGCGTATCAATAAATCTATATTTAAAATTCAGTTTCAAATTGGGTAAAATCTTTTTTTTAAAAAAACCCTTCAACATTCCTGAATTCTATAGCAAGCATTTATGTTCTAGGATTTGGTGCTCTGGCATAGGTTTCATCTACACTGCAGAATTAATGCAGTTTGACACCACTTTAATCACCAATCACTTTAATCCAAAACTATGGAACCCTGGAAGTTTATTTTTTTTATTTATTATTTAGGCAAGGAATATTTAGATGTGATTTATATGCCGCCCTTCTCACTCAGAATGACTTACAAGATATATATACATACAATATATTATATTATTAGCATAGCCCAATCTTGGCATTACTTCGCAAACAAAGATTCTTAGGAAGGACTCATCCCACACTTTTTACAAGCGCGTTGATGACTAAAAAGGCCAATCTGAGATAGGCAAGTTCGGTTGCAGAAAGCACAGCAGAAAGTCTCCTTGGGTGATGTTGTTTCCAAGTTGCAGTTCTTTCTGCGTTGTCGTTTCTCTTCGAGACCCATTCGGCGTGTCTTCTCGAAAGAGGCCGCAGCATTGTGGATAGTGCGTCTCCATGCCTCCCAATGTGAGGCCAGGGTGGACCATTGTTGGTGATCAATCTGGCCGAGCCTGAGATGTTGTTTCAGGGAGTCCTTATATCTCTTTTTTGGGGCGCCTCTCTTGCGCTGACCCGTGGCGAGTTCACCGTAGAGTAGTATCTTTGGGAGGCGGTGGTCCTCCATCCTAGAGACGTGCCCTGCCCAGCGCAGCTGTGTTCTCAATAGCATGGCTTCAATGCTGGTGATCCCTGCTTGCTCAAGGACAGCAACATTCGTCACATAGTCAGTCCAGTGTATATTTAGGATTGTGCGAAGACAGCGCTGATGAAAGCGTTTGAGGGGTCATAGGTGTTGGCGATAGGTGACCCATGTTTCAGACCCATAGAGGAGAATAGACAGTATGATAGCTCTGTACACACTGATTTTGGTGCTTTGCCTCAGGTGCTTGTTGCTCCAGACTCTTTTGGGAAGCCTTCCAAATGCACTCTATGTCTTTGCTAATCTGTGATCTATCTCTTTGTCAATCTTTGCGTCTGAAGAGATGATGCTTCCCAGGTAGGTGAACTGCTGAACGGACTTAAGCACAGATTTGCCTATGCTGACGTGGGGAGGATGGTGTTCTTCCTGTGGTGCGGGCTGGTAGAGGACTTCTGTTTTCTTCAGGCTGACTTCCAGCCCAAACAGCTCTGCAGCTGCTGCAAAGCAGGATGTGAGGTGCTGCAGGGCTGCTTCTGAATGGGCGACAAGGGCAGCATCGTCAGCAAAAAGCAGCTCACGGACTAGATAGTTCAGGGTCTTAGTGCGAACCCTCAGACGGCTTAAATTTTTTTTTATATAAAATAGTTTTTATTAGGTTTTACAAACACACAAACAGAGACAAATACTAACTACTAAAAGCAAAAGGAAAGTAGAAAGAAAAAGGGGGAGACAGGGGGGAACACAGTTGGGGAGATCAAAAGGGAGGGAAGGATAGGGGGAGGGGACAGAAAAAGAATCTTGACGTGAGTTCAGGTTATTTCACAATTCTTTAAGGTAGCTTTCGCACATTTGGTTATATTAAAAATTCTTCCGACTTTGATCATCAATAATCGAACATATTCCTCGAGATTTCTCTAGGTTCTTCATATGTCGATTCTCCAATCTATCTTAATTTGTCTCCAGTATTCGATAATCAGTGTCCAGTCTGTTTTTTCCATGTTTATATTATGGCTCAGTAAAGTGGTTAAACGGTCCATCTTCATTATTTCCATAACCTTCAGTCGCCAGTCATTCAGAGTAGGTAGCTCCTTCTCCCTCCAGCGCCTTGCAAGCGTTAGCCTAGCTGCTGTTATGAGATATATAAACAGTTTTTCTACATTTCTTTCTAATTTGAAGTCAATCAGACCCAGTAGTAAATATTCAGGTCTCGGTTCGAATTTTATATCTAGACATAGCTGGATTTCTCTATAAATTTTTCCCCAAAATTTTTTAACCTTTCTGCAGCCCCACCACATATGGTATAGGTTCCCCTCTTCTTTTTTGCACTTCCAACATCTCGAATCGTATCTCTGATTAATTTTTGCTAGGGTTGTTGGTGTAATATACCATCTATGTAGAATCTTCATATAATTCTCTTTTAAATCATAAGAATAAGTATACTTTAAATGGGTTTTCCATGTTCTTTCCCATGATTCTAGTTTAATATTACGCCCAAAAAATTTTGCCCATTGAATCATGGTATTTTTTATCAACTCTTGTTCCGTGGCCCACTCGAGGAGTCTTTTATACAGCAGTGATATCTTTTCTTTTTCTTTTTTGTAATATCTTATCCCATAGTGTAGGGGTTTGTTCAAAGCCTTTAGATTTGTCTTTTTTATAGATCTCATTCAGTTGGGCATGTTGAAACCAGTTATATGAGGTTACTGTGTCTTTTATCAACTCAAAATCTTTCAGTATAAAATCATTATTTTGCTTAACCAAAATCTGTCTATATCTCAACCAGGATGCCTTCCCATATTGTCTCCTGAAGAAAGCTTCCTCAGGAGACAACCAAAGCGGGGTTTTCCTACATAGTCTGTCTTTGTATTTTAGCCATATCTTTAGCAGTGGGCGTCTTATTATGTGGTTATTAAAATTCCTTTCTATTTTTTCTTTGCCATACCAGATGTATCCGTGCCAGCCCACTCTGAGGTCAAAGCCTTCCAGAGTGAGCAGTTTTACATTGGTTAGGGTTGACCATTCTGTTATCCAGTCTAGTGAGGCCGCCTCATAATACAGTTCTAATTCCGGTACTCCGAAACCTCCCCTTGACTTATCGTCAATCATTACTTTCCATTTTATCCTGTGTTTTTTCCCTTGCCAAATGAATTTGGCAAGGTCCCTTTTCCAAGTTTCTATTATCTTTTTATTTTTCAAAATTGGGAGCAGACGGCTTAAATTGATGAAGCTACCATCAGTACGAATGTACAATATATTATATTATATTACACTAGCCTTCCCCTGCCACGGGTTACTGAGACCCAGTCTGTGTATATGTGATTTTGCGCATGCGTTGTAATGTGATTTTTATTTTTTGGCTTTTTAAGTCTCTTCTGCTGTGTTTTCCAGTGTTTTTATGAGTGATGGTCACTCCTTGGCCTGATGTCCAACGAGTGACCATCAGGTGTCTTGTGTCCAAATTTGGTGTCAATTCGTCCAGTGGTTTTTGAGTTATGTTAATCCCACAAGAGAACATTCCATTTTTATTTATATAAAAATATATATTATTAGCATAGTACAGGAAAGAAGTTGGAGCAAGTTGTAGTTTGGTGACACCCTTGGGAAACTACAACTCCCAGTTTTCTGGCATTGAGTGATGACAGTTCAAAACATTACATTTTTATTCATATAAAGATTATTATATTATTAGCATAGCACCGGGGACAAGATGGAACAAGTTGTAGTTTGGTGACGCCCTTGGGAAACTACAACTCCCACAGTTTCCTGGCATTGAGTGATGACAGTTCAAAACATTACATTTTTATTTATATAAAGAGTATATTATTAGCATAGAACAGGAGACAAGATGGAACAAGTTGTAGTTTGGTGACGCCCTTGGGAAACTACAACTCCCACAGTTTCCTGGCATTGAGTGATGACAGTTCAAAACATTACATTTTTATTTATATAAAGGGTATATTATTAGCATAGAACAGGAGACAAGATGGAACAAGTTGTAGTTTGGTGACGCCCTTGGGAAACTACAACTCCCAGTTTCCTGGCATTGAGTGATGACAGTTCAAAACATTACATTTTTATTTATATAAAGGGTATATTATTAGCATAGCACCGGGGACAAGATGGAACAAGTTGTAGGTTGGTGACGCCCTTGGGAAACTACAACTCCCACAGTTTCCTGGCATTGAGTGATGACAGTTCAAAACATTACATTTTTATTTATATAAAGGGTATATTATTAGCATAGAACAGGAGACAAGATGGAACAAGTTGTAGTTTGGTGACGCCCTTGGGAAACTACAACTCCCACAGTTTCCTGGCATTGAGTGATGACAGTTCAAAACATTACATTTTTATTTATATAAAGATTATTATATTATTAGCATAGCACAGGGAAGAAGTTGGAACAAGTTGTAGTTTGGTGACGCCCTTGGGAAACTACAACTCCCACAGTTTCCTGGCATTGAGTGATGACAGTTCAAAAGGAGCCAGGCTAAGCATATGTGCCTCCCTTTAAGAAGGAAAGTAAATAAACGCTGCCCCTTTAAGAAGTGGACGTTCCAAATCGACGCTTCCGCGTGCGGCATAGTCGGTTCCATTTCCGAAACATTTCGTGAAGACACCCCCCATGCAGAGCCTGAAGTGGTATCGCCCACAAGCGCCCACCCTTCCTTCACAGAACCGCTGCGGGCGAGACCACTTGGTTTACGGCGGCGCCGCATCCTCCGCGCATCCCCCCTCCTCTCCAGACTGGTTGGTATCGCCCCCTAGAGGCTCTTGAGATTAGCCCAACGGAGGCTTTACCCTGCTTTCCCCCCACCCCACCCCCATGTGCTGCTTTGGGATGGTCTCGCCCCATAGGAGCCCCGTCAGATTTTCATGGAAGGCACCACTTTGTCACTAGAAAGAGGGGGGAGGGAGGGGAAGAAGGAAATAGGCTGGGTTGGTGTATATGAAAAAGGGAAGTTGTGATAGGAAGATGTGGTTGGAGGGACAGAGGTGCTGAAACACCTTTCATTATTTGCCTGGGGAAAATTCCTTGCCTGATCCCACAATGCAATGGGGTGTTTGAATGAGGAAGGTGTCACCACGTGGGTGGTTGACCTGGTTTTCCAGGGAAGAGTGGGAGCTGCTCTCAAATAAGAAATATGGCATTTATTTCAGGAGGATAGAAGGCTATGGTGGTTTGTGGGTCTCTATAGCAGGGATTGGGATCATAGGACTTTCAGGTTTCATTGGATTGCAGCACCCAGCATCCTTGACCATTGCCTGTGCTGCATGTGGCAGAGAAGTCCTCTACCAGCCCGCACCACAGGAAGAACACCATCATCCCCACGTCAGCATAGGCAAATCTGTGCTTAAGTCCATTCAGCAGTTCACCTACCTGGGAAGCATCATCTCTTCAGACGCCAAGATTGACAAAGAGATAGATCACAGATTAGCCAAGGCATAGAGTGCATTCGGAAGACTTCGCAAAAGAGTCTGGAGCAACAAGCACCTGAGGCAAAGCACCAAAATCAGTGTGCCCAGAGCTATCGTACTGTCTATTCTCCTCTATGGGTCTGAAACATGGGTCACCAATCGGCAACACCTACGACTCCTTGAACACTTTCATCAGCGCTGTCTTTGCACAATCCTAAATATACACTGGACTGACTATGTGACGAATGTTGCTGTCCTTGAGCAAGCAGGGATCACCAGCGTTGAGGCCACGCTATTGAGAACACAGCTGCGCTGGGCAGGGCACATCTCTAGGATGGAGGGCCACCGCCTCCCAAAGATACTACTCTATGGTGAACTCGCTACGGGTCAGCGCAAGAGAGGCGCCCCCAAAAAGAGATATAAGGATTCCCTGAAACAACATCTCAGGCTCGGCCAGATTGATCACCAACAATGGTCCACCCTGGCCTCACATCGGGAGGCATGGAGACGCACTATCCACAATGCTGCGGCCTCTTTCGAGAAGACACACCGAATGGGTCTCGAAGAGAAACGACAACGCAGAAAGAACTGCAACCTGAAAACAACATCACCCAAGGAGACTTTCTGCTGTGCTTTCTATCTCAGATTGGCCTTTTTAATCATCGACGCGCTTGTAAAAAGCGTGGGATGAGTCCTTCCTAAGTATCTTTGTTCGCAAAGTAATGCTGAGAGTGAGAGAGAGAGACATATGTGTGTGCATGTGTGTATATATACTAGTTTGGGTACCTGGCGGTGCCCGGGTTATTTGAAAAAGGCATTGTTTGTTTTGGGGTGTTAAGTAATATCATTTAGTTAATTAGTAACAAACACTTTTTATTAGAAAAAAGGCATAATGTGATTTTGTTTTTTATGAATACTTCCATTAGAAAATACATAAAGATGTGGGAGAACTACAGTTCCCAGAATCGTGGGTCAATCCTCCCCAAACCAGGCCTGTATGCACAGTTGGCCATTTTGGGTCTGTGTGCCAATGGTTTGGTCCATTGACCAGATTCAGGGCTCTGTGGATAAGGGTGAACTACAACTCCCAGATTCCTAGGGCAATCACCCCCAAACGCAGCCAGTATTTACAGTGTTGGGTGCCAAGTGTGGTCCAGCTCCATCCTCAGCTCAGTTAAGTGCTCTCAGAGTGCAGGTGAGCTACACCTCCCAAATTCAAGGTCATTTCCCCCAAACTCCTGCAGTATGTTCAGTTGGTCATGGGGCTTCTCTGTGCCAAGTTTGGTCCCAGTCCATTGTCAGACCCCTCCAGTCTGTTCAGTTGCTGATCATTTCCTCTCTGTTTGCTCTGTGTCATCATAGGAAAGGGTAGGAAAGGCTTAAGGGAGAGGCAGTGGGTGGGGTCATGCAAATTCCACACAAGCAACCCTGGGATGCCTGCCTAATGAAATTATTCCTTGGGTGGTGGGCCGTAGTGTTTGGGGAGGACATTGGCAGTGTTTGAGCTACATGTTCATGGTGCTCGCTAGTGCCTTTGGAGGCTTCTGTGCACTTCGAACTATAGCCTGTTTGTATACAGTTCCCATCATCCACATGTAGAATATAATAAATACAGCTCCCATCCTCCAAAAGTCAAGGTGGTGCAAGTTGTCATCCAACAAATCCAGAAAGTATAAAATTAAATCGTTTATAAATATCTCCCTCCATGTTCACCTGATTTTTCTTTATGTTTTAGGATACACAATTCATTCCTCACCTCCTTCTCTAGAGCGGTTCTTGCTGTGCAGTCAACATGGTGAGTTGGGGAGCAGCTCTTTCTGATCCATGTGATCATTTCTTAGCTTATTATTTTGGAAAATGGAAATCTCTGTAACCTTTTGGAAGTTTTAGTGTTTTTGGAAAGGCATAATCTTGTTAGAAGTCACAATTTTTTATGAAATGATGCCATAACCTTTTTGGGAAAATAACATTCATGCAAGGTAGTTGGGTTTCTCAGCTGTTAAAACTGATGTACCCAAATATCTTTTTGAACTTTTAAAAGACAAAGATATGCCAATGCACAAAAAATGCATATATGTATGTATATGTATGTATACACACACACACACACACACACACACACATATATAGATAGAGAGAGAGAGATAGTAGAGTTTCAGAAGTGTTCTTTCAGTTACCCAAGAACATCTACTCTCCCTTAAAATATAAAATAAATCAGACAAAAATAAGCAGACTTCTTTATAAGTAACATAGTTTGGTTTACTCACAAACTTCATGTATTCAGCATATAGGCGCATTGTATATCAATCCAGTTACAGATAAGATTTGAAGTAGTTTCTCTCTGTAGGTAACACAGGGCATCATTTCTTATAATAAACAGTCCAAAGTCGAAAGCATCTCTCTGTTTAGTCTGAAAGTCCAAAGGAATCTTATCTCTACAGCAGGCCTGGCAAACTTGGGCCCTCCAGGTGTTTTGGACTTCAACTCCCACAATTCCTAACAGCCTACGGCTGTTGAAGTCCAAAACACCTGGAGGGCCCAAGTTTGCCCAGGCCTGCTCTACAGGCTTCTGAAAACATACATCTGTTTCTACTGAAATCTCTAAGCATATTGTTTCTACTGACTTTTAAAAGCATAGTTTCTAAAAATGGAGTCTGAGTCCTGAACAAGCCCAGATCTGATCACATGATCTGCGGCCCCTCCCACAACATAGAGTTAAGGAAAACTGCAAACCAATACATACATATACAATACAGTAAGTAGTTTGAATTATATACATAACAAATAACTAGTGGAGGCTTGAAGAAGGTTGCTATTTCCAATAATAATAATAATAATAATAATAACTCTTGGCACAAGCCAGTAAAGGTGGTCCCAGTGGTGATCGGCACACTGGGTGCAGTGCCCAAAGACTTGGCCTGCACTTAAACACAATCGGCGCTGACAAAATTGCCATCTGCAGAAGGCCACCTTACTGGGATCTGCACGCATTATTCGCCGATACGTCACACAGTCCTAGACACTTGGGAAGTGTCCGACATGTGATCTTGTCTGCTGTGAACTCATCTTGTTGTGTTTCTAATAATAATAATAATAATATCCCACTTTTATCGCACTCTTACTTGGGACACAAGCACATATTTCTTTTATGGTCTTTCTCCTGTAATCTCCCCTCCTGACAGCATGGCCGATTGAAGATAAAGACAACAGAGGAGCAGGCTGAAGCTAAGCGTCTCGAACGGGAGAAGAAGCTGCACCAGTACGTGACTGCCACCAAAGCCATCTTTGAGAAGGTGAAAAGGACAGGAGGGAGCAGAGGAAGAAATAAAAGAAGGGACTCTGTCCATAGTCTTCCTCTTTAGTCTGAGGGGTGCTGAAACAGCTTCATTTGAATTGTATATCCCTAATTGGTCAACAAAATCTTTAGCGTGACTCTTGGCTCCTGCTTTTTGGCCTCTTGCCTTTCAGCTTCAATATTACTGTTTTTTTCTATCAGTGCTTAGATGAGAGCTATCTTGTGGTTTGCTCTCTGGATGAACGGAAAGATTAAGAAATTGAATAGTTTGGTCCCAGGACCCTTTCCATTCCAGGTGCATGCCATGTGTAGTTATTTCATTGTTCCTTGGGTCTGAAACCCAGGGAGAAAGGTTTTTAATCCATCACCATAAAACAGTTTCCCAACCTTTTTTGAGCTGCGGCACACTTTTTACATTTACAAAATCCTGGGGCACACCACCAACCAAAATGACACAAAATGACACTCTAACACAGTAATACATATAGTTAATATGTTTTTTAATGTATTTATACACTCAGTGTGAAACCTGGGCCTGTTTTGATGAACAAAACATAGATATCCTGGCAGGAATGGCAGAAAGACACAAACTTCCCACACAGAACTCCCATAACCAAGAGAAAAAGCTATAAGAGTTTGGTGGGCATTGACCTTGAGTTTTGGAGTTGTAGTTCACCTATATCCAGAGAGCACTGTGGACTCAAACAATGTTGGATCAGGACCAAACTTGGTATGAATACTCAATATGCCTAAATGTGAACAAAGATGGAGTTTGGGGAAAATAGACCTTGACATTTGGGAGTTACAGTTTCTGGGATTTATAGTTAACACACGAAGAGCATCCTGAACTCTTGCAACAATTGAACCAAACTTGGCATATTGAACTCTCATTACCAACAGAAAGTACTGAAAGGGTTTGTTTGGGAATTGACCTTGAGTTTGGAAGTTGTAGTTCACCTACACCCAGAGAGCACTGTGGACTCAAAAAATGATGGATCTGGACCAAACTTGGCATGAATACTCAATACGACCAAATGTGAACACAGATGGAGTTTGGGGAAAATAGACCTTGACATTTGGGAGTTATAGTTTCTGGGCCCCTTCTTCTTTGCCACCTGGCCCTTCCTCTTCCTCCTCCTCCTCCCCCAAGCAGCAGCAGTAGGAGTTTGGCAGGAGGGGGAAGAAAGGGGGGAAGAGAGGTTTTTCCGCGGCACACCAGGTGGTCGCTCACGGCGAAGGGTGCACGGATGTGGAGAAGAGGTTTTATTTTGTGTGGAATAGGGGTTTGGGGTGAGTGTATGGTCGGTCGTGTGTAATGTGTCATCTGTTGGTGTTGGAATGTTATGGGAAAAAATGAGTAGTAAGCTTAGACGGAAAATAGTGGATAACATGTAGAAATAGCAAGTCATAACTGTAGTCTGGTTATGTAATAATAGATTAGGTCCTTCCTCACTTGGGGAAATAGAGAGGAATGTGGGACATAGGTGTGGGTGTATTGTCAAAGGCTTTTGTGGCTGGAATCACTAGAGCAGGCCTGGGCAAACTTTGGCCCTCCAGGTGTTTTGGACTCCAACTCCCACAATTCCTAACAGCCGGTAGTTGGAGTCCAAAACACCTGGAGGTCCAAAGTTTGCCCAGGCCTGCACTAGAGTGTTGTGTGGTTTCCGGGCTGTATGTCCGTGTTCTAGCAGCATTTTCTCCTGATGTTTTGCCTGCATTTCTGGCTGGCATCTTCTGAAATCCTCTGATACAGATGTCAGCTGGAAAACCACACAACACCACATAAATTTGGAGTTGGATTGTCTCTTTCTCCTACAAAGGCTTACAAGATGTTAACATGCCTCTTTCAGAGGAAACTGGGTCAACTGGACAAGGAAGCCTTGGATCTGAGCAGCCAGGTCTTGGCCGCCAATCCTGATATTGCTACCCTCTGGAACTTCCGGCGAGAGATATTCCTTCACTTTCAGGAAGAGTAAGTAATGGGGGAGCCCAAGAGAAAGGGAGTAGGTTGCAAGGCTGACCGGACGCTACATAGATGAAATTATCCCTGTGTTCTTCACTCCTCCGTCTTCACAGATCCCCAGAAGAGATGCAAACCCTGTGTAAGGCAGAACTCTCCTTTCTGGAGTCTTGCCTGCGTGTGAACCCCAAATCCTATGGGACGTGGCATCATCGCTGCTGGGTGATGGAGCACACCCCAGAGCCGGACTGGGACCGTGAGCTGGAGCTGTGTGGCAAGTTCCTGGAGGTTGATGAACGCAACTGTATGTATTTCCCTCTTGCTATCCTTGTCAGCTAGGCATGGGCAAACTTGGACTCTCCAGGTGTTTTGGATTTCAACTCCTACAATTCCCAACAGCCAGTCTCTCGGCATTACTTCACGAATGAAAATTCCCAGGAAGGACTCATCCCATGCTTTTTCCAAGCGCATTGATGACTAAGAAGGCCAATCTGAGATAGGCAAGTTCGGTTGCAGAAAGCACAGCAGAAAGTCTCCTTGGGTGATGATGTTTCCAAGTTGCGGTTCTTTCTGCGTTGTTGCTTCTCTTCGAGACCCGTTCGGTATGTCTTCTCGAAAGAGGCCGCAGCATTGTGCATAGTGCATCTCCATGCCTCCCGATGCGAGGCCAGGGTGGACCATTGTTGGTGATCAATCTGGCCGAGCCTGAGATGTTGTTTCAGGGAGTCCTTATATCTCTTTTTGGGGACGCCTCTCTTGTGCTGACCCGTGGGGAGTTCACCATAGAGTAGTAGCTTTGGGAGGCGGTAGTCCTCCATCCTAGAGATGTGCCCTGCCCAGCGCAGCTGTGTTCTCAATAGCATGACCTCAACGCTGGTGATCCCTGCTTGCTCAAGGACAGCAACATTAGTCACATAGTCAGTCCAGTAGGCTGTTAGGAATTGTGGGAGTTTAAGTCCAAAACACCTGGAGTTCCGAATTTTGCCCAGGCATGTGATAACCCCATTCTTTGGGCCATTTGTCCCCAAAGCTTTGGGGGGGAGAGAGACCATTTTTTTATGCCTGGGGGGTTTTGAAACTTGTATCCAAAACAAGGAACAACTCAGCCATAAAAAAAGAGGTTTTCCAGCTTTTATCTAGGCCTGCTATTGCCAGGCGACATCTCCAAGGTTTCAAGGCTCAGCCCTTGTTATCTCAGTCCTTGGAAATGGCCAGAACTGAGCCAAAGACCTCCAGCTTTGTAGTTTCACCGCAGAGCTACAAAACAAAGAGAAATGATACTTCCTCAATTTATGCTGATGTTGTATAACAAAAGAGAAACACTGCTATATCACAATAAACATCCATCTGTTACCCAGATGGCCGACCAGATGCTTCTGGGAAGATCATAAGTAGGCCCTAAAGGCAACAGCTCCTTACAAATTTGCCTAATCGCCTTTTGAAATAATTGTGGTTAGAGGGTCAGAATGCACCCCAAAATATTTTCACCTCCAGTGGCCCCTAGAAAGTATGGGAGCCATTTTTCTATATTGTTGGCCCTCCCTGGACCATTTTACATCCCAGGAAAGTATTTTTCCACAACAAGAAGTGACCAAGAAGTTGAGGGTTCCTTCCTATTGGGAAAAAGATAGGCCATATAATAATTATTATCATTTATTTATTTATTTATTTGTCACGTTCCCTCTCAGCCCGAAGGCGACTCGGGACGGTTTACACAAGGCCGTCTCTGCCCTCAATAACACAAGCAAACAAACCAAAAAAATAACCATATAACAACAAATTAACAATTAAAAACATACAATTGCAGTCCCAGCATCATGTTGAAATCAGTTTCCATCACATCGTCGTCATTCCATATATCTAATCAAACCTTTATATTTCATCAGCAAATGCCTGCTCAAACAGCCAGGTCTTGACTTTAATAAGTGATCTTGTTTGCTGTGTACTAATCTTGTTGTGTTTCAAATAATAATAATACACTTTCTTTATATTCTGCTCTATCGCCCCGAGAGGACTCAGAGCAGAATACAGAATACATATATGGCAAACATTCAATGCCTTTTATACAGTGATCAATGACATACAATACACAAACAAAGGCAACGGTTTCCCTTTTCATCTCTTAACGCTTGGAGGCAATTCTCATCTCTGGCCATGGGGAGGTGCTCTTGTTCCATCTTTCCATGCCGAGGAGCCTGTTGTCCATAGAACCTCCTGGTCATGTTGCTGGAATGGCTGCATCGGCAATCTTTTACCTTCCTGCCAAGGTGGTACCTATTGATCTACTCACATGTTTTCAAACTGCTAGGTTGGCAGAAGCTAGGGCTAACAGCAAGATCTCACCCTGACCTGCAGCTTTGAACTGCCAACAACCTCCCACTGGTCAGCAAGTTTTTCTGCAGCTAGTAGTTTACTCCATTGTGCTACTGCAGCCCTCTTCTGCTTTTTCTAGCAATGCAATCGGGTTGCCTTGACAGTGCCCAATTAGAGTATGGACCCCATATCTGTGGTAATAGTATTTGCTGTTTTGTTTACCCACATGTTGCAAACTATGTCTCCCAGAGGATTCTATGGTATAGTCTAGTGAAAATTGACCATGGAGTTGTGCTGAAGAGCCTAGCGATGCGATTATGTGTTTTTAGCTATGTTGTGACCCACCTCGAGCCACAAGAAAAGGAAGGTAAGAAATAAAATTATTGTTGTTGTTGTTATTATTATTATTATTATTATTATTATAGAAGTATTTTCTCTAGGCATTGCCTGGGCTCTTTAACACAACCCTATGGTATGTTCTGCTAGAAGTTATTTGTGAGTATGGTTCGTGATTTACCATCGTTTTAAGTATTTACACACAGTCCTGGAACACATCATCATTATTATTTTATATTTATATCCTGCTTTTCTCTCTTGGTTGCCACACACAGCAGCTCACAGCATTAAAAGACAATGCAATTTAAAATCCACAATTGTAGTGGTACTAATAGTTAGCAAGTATTTGCTGGTGGATCCAAAGTGTGGAATTTCAGAAACCCAATTGGCCCACCTAGGTGGTATTGACAAGTTGGCAAGCATGACCTTTGCCCTCCACATTCATATTGCTCTTTGCTGCCCCCTGCAGTTCACTGTTGGGACTACCGCCGCTTTGTGGTGCAGCATTCAGAGGTGCCTCCGCAGGACGAACTGGCCTTCAGCGACAGCCTCATCACCCGTAATTTCTCAAACTACTCCTCCTGGCATTACCGCAGCCGCCTCCTTCCGCAGCTTTACCCCGACCCCCAGCAGCAGGGCCGGATCACAGAGGAAATCTTACTGAAAGGTAAGTCACCTGGGAAACAGGCTGCATCTACACCAGGCATGGGCAAACTTTGGCCCTCCAGGTGTTTTGAACTTCAACTCCCACAGCCTAACAAGGAACTGTCCAAAACACCTGGAAGGCCAGAGTTTGCCCACGCCTGATCTACACTGTAGAACTAATGCAGTTTGATACCACTTTAACTGCCATGGCACAATGCTATGGAATCCTGGGAATTAGTGTGTTATTCCCTGCTTGACGGGGTTACGCTCCCCCTGAAGGCGCAGGTTCGCAGTCTGGGAGTGATCCTGGACTCATCGCTGAGCCTGGAACCCCAGGTATCAGCGGTGGCCGGGAGAGCTTTTGCACAGTTAAAGCTTGTGCGCCAGCTGCGGCCGTACCTTGGGAAGTCTGACTTGTTCACGGTAGACCATGCTCTGGTTACATCTCGAATAGACTACTGTAACGCTCTCTACGTGGGTTTGCCTCTGAAGACTGCTCGGAAGCTGCAATTAGTCCAACGCTCATCAGCCAGGTTACTAACAGGAGCGGGGTACAGGGAGCATACAACTCCCTTGCTGCGCCAGCTCCACTGGCTGCCAATTAGCTTCTGAGCACAATTCAAAGTGCTGGTTTTAACCTACAAAACCCTATACGGTTCCGGCCCTGTTTACCTGTCCAAATGGATTCTCCCCTATGAACCATCAAGGACATTAAGATCCTCTGGAGAGGCCCTGCTCTCGGTCCCACCTTCTTCTCAAGCGCGGCTGGTGGGGACGAGGGACAGGGCCTTCTCTGTGGTGGCCCCTCGGCTGTGGAACTCTCTCCCAAGTGATGTTAGATCTGCCCCCTCCCTGCTGTCCTTCAGGAGGCAGGTGAAGTCTTGGATGTGGAACGAAGCTTTCCCAGATTAGGCTGTGATTGATCATAGTATGAATTGAGTGACCATGTTTTAGATTGAATTGAATTATTTTAATGGCAATGTATTTGTATGTATGCAATTTGGTGTTTAAGTTTTTAATAATGTTGTTGTAACAGGTTTTAATTTGTGTAGCATTGAATTATTGCTGTAAGCCGGTCTGAGTCCCTCTATAGGGGTGAGAAGGTCGGGGTACCAAAAAATATAAATAAATAAATAAATAAATGAGTCATTAGGAGAGGCAGGTAACAAATAACTATTATTATTATTATTAATTGTGGTTTTGACGTTGGTGCCCCCTTGTCGAGGGGGAGAAGCTTGCGTACCCTAATGAAGTTGTGAGCTATGCTGGCGGTGGCATAATAGTCACCGGTAGGGCCTCCCATGCCAGACAGGTCACAACCGAAGAGTCTGACAAAGAGTGTCAACGGGCAGGATGGGTTCTCTAGCCTTTTGGCAACCATCCTAAGAGAAGGAAAACTCTAATTTCAAACCCGGGCAGATGGTGCTCATCTAACCCTGTAAGGTCAACCATCTAAGAGAAGGAAACTCGAACCAAACCTACGACCTGGGGACATCACTGCCACTGTCCAAGCTTGCTAGGCCTCAGCAGACGAACCTTTGGTTTAAAGGGTGAGGCCAGTTCTGTGCACACTGCGCTCCACCAGAAAAATCCATTGCACAGGCTCGAAGGACACATCCAACCTCCATCAACGCGCTTGTAGAAAGCGTGGGATGAGTCCTTCCTGAATCTTCGTTCGCAAAGAAAACAAAAAGATTTGATGAAGTCTTTTTTTCCCAAAGCATGTTGCTGCCTCATCAAACGACAACTCCCAGGATTTCATCACATTGACCACATTGGTTAATGTGGTATCAAACAGTGTAGCATTAATTCAGTGCAGCCTAGCTCCTTCCGTTTTTGAGGATGAGGATAGCCAAGGCTGTTCTGACCATTTAATGTGGCTTGAAGCTAGCTTCCTACTGCGTTAGCCAGACAACAAACACCCACAAAAGCATGCCAAAGACATCTCTTAACATGCATCAGTGCTCTGTGGTTTGTGTAATGTCATCCAGACCTCAAACTGGTTCTAGGATTGGCTATATGTAACACAATTTTTGTTCCTGGGTTATAAATATCATTTTCTAATTGGGTCTATCATGAAAACATGGAAAAAATTGTTTTTACGGAACATCCTGCAGCAACTTTTGCTATAGTTTTTCAATGAATATCTCATTGAGTCTCAACCAATTCAACATATCTTGGGAAGTCAGACTGGTTACATCCCGTATAGACTACTGCAATGCTCTCTATGTGGGGTTGCCTATGAAGACTGCCTGGAAGCTGCAATTAGCGCAGCGCGCAGCAGCCAGACTACTAACGGGAGCGGGGTACAGAGAGCGCACAACTCCCCTGTTGCACCAGCTCCACTGGCTGCCAATTAGCTTCCGAGCACAATTCAAAGTGCTGATGTTGACCTACAAAACCCTATACGGTTCTGGCCCAGTTTACCTGTCCAAACGTATTCTCCCCTATGAACCGTCAAGAGTGCTAAGATCGTCTGGAGAGGCCCTGCTCTTGGTCCCACCACCTTCGCAGGCGCATCTGGTGGGGACAAGGGACGGGGCCTTTTCTGTGGTGCCCCCCCCCCCCGGCTGTGGAATTCCCTCCCAAATGAAATTAGATCCGCCCCCTCCCTCCTGACTTTTAGGAAGCGGGTGAAAACATGGCTGTGCAATGCGGCCTTCGTAGAATGAAGGAGGAGATCACGAAGCGACTAAAGTCGCTAACTACTTGATATGCACCGAATATATGGATTAAGTTGGACTTGATTTTACTTTGGCGAAAGGCTTTTTAAATGTATTTATTGTATTGTATTTTATTGTAAATTTTATTGTAAATTTATGATGTTTTTAGATTTTAAATGTTAGCATTGAATACTTGCTGTTTGCCGTTCTGAGTCCCTCTTCGGAGGTGAGAATATAAAAGTTTTAAATAAATAAATAAATAAACATAGGTGGTGGCAGACACAAAAACAAAGTTTCTGGAATACAACAACTACTTTTGAAGTAAGACTGCACAATTAAACAGGAATAATAATAATAATAACAGCAACACTTTATTTATATTCTGCCCTATCTGCCTGAGTGAATCCTAGCATATATACAGGCAAACATTGGAACATAATTAGAAAAACAAATACACAAACAAAGGCAAAGCCTTCCCCTTTCATCTCTGTCTCTGGAGGTGGTGCTCATCTCTGGCTCTGGGGAAGTTCTCATCTCCACCTGCATTGTCCATAGACACCTCCTAGTCATGTAGGTGGCATAATTACACGGAGTACCATTTTAATTTCCTGCCGAGGCGGTACCTATTCCATCTACTCACATTTGCATTTTTTCGGACTGCAAGGTTGGCAGGAGCTGGGGCTAACAACAGGAGCTCCCCCCGCCCCACAGATTCAAAATGCCAACCTTCAGGTCAGCAAATTCAGCAGCTCAATTATTTAACCTGTTGCGCCACTCCGGCCCCTTAACACTTTGAAACCAGGAACAGATTTTTCCCCCCCAAATTTTGTTACATAGGGTAATGATCTGCTCAGGAAAAGCGTTTTGAAACTGCATTAAATGGTCAGTACAGATGTCTGTCTTCTGAGCTGCAACATCATTTATACCCCGCCCATATCGGCCCAAAGGCGACTCAGGGCAGCGAACAATCGGCACTAATTCGATGCCATCTTAAAACATACATCAATAAAATAAAAACATATCATTAACTATCTTAAAAACATCAGAAACATTAAAACAATGAACAATAAAAAACTTTCAAAAACTTTTTTAAAACCTATGTCATCATATTCAGTCCATTTTATCAGTTCCGTTGTCTTTGTCGTTCCTGGGTCATTTCTGATTATGTTGTCTAAGCTGAAACTCCAAACGCTTGCTGGAAGAGCCAAGTTTTCAATTTCTTTTGAAAGGTAAGGAGGGAGGGAGCTGATTGAGAGCAGTGACTCCCCTGACGATCTCAAATCCCTAGTGGGTTCATAGGGAGAGATATGTTCGGATAGATAAGTTGGGCTGGAACCACCTAATAATAATAATAATAATAATAATCTTTATTTATATTTCTTATTTATTTGCCATGCTTCTATACCGCCTCTCTCAGCCCGAAGGCGACTCGAGGCGGTGAACAAGCGGCAACAAGTGCCCATATACAATACATCACAAGATAAAAACAGTCATATAAAAACATATAAAATGAACAGTTAAAAACTACAAAATACAAATCTCAGTTCCACAATCTTAAAATCGGTTTCCGTTTCGTCGTCATAGTAATCCTTGATCTCGATTAAAGTTTGTCTCCGAATGCTTGCGCGAAAAGCCAAGTCTTGACTTTCTTACAAAATGTCAGGAGGGAGGGGGCCGATCTGATGTCACTAGGAAGGGAGTTCCAAAGCCGAGGAGCCGCCACTGAGAAGGCCCTGTCTCTCATCCCCGCCAGGCGCGCCTGTAAAGCAGGCAGGACTGAGAGCAGGGCCTCTCCGGATGATCTTAAGCATCTTGATGGTTCATAGGGGGAGATGCGTTCGGACAGGTAAGTTGGACCAGAACCGTTTAGAGCTTTAAAGCCAAAACTAGCACTTTGAATTGTGCCAGGTAGCAAACTGGTAGCCAGTGGAGCTGGCACAACAGGGGGGTTGTGCGCTCCCTGAGTGCCACTCCTGTTATCAACCTGGCTGCTGTCCGTTGGACCAATTGAAGCTTCCGAGCAGTCTTCAAAGGCAGCCCCACGTAGAGAGCGTTGCAGTAATCTATACGGGATGTAACCAGAGCATGGACTACCGTGGTCAAGTCAGACTTCCTAAGGTACGGGCGCAGGTGGCACACAAGTTTTAATTGTGCAAATGCTCTCCTGGTCACCGCCGAAACCTGGGGTTCCAGGCTCAGCGATAAGTCCAGAATCACACCCAGACTGCGAACCTGCGTCTTCAGGGGGAGTGTAACCCCATCCAACACAGGCTGTAACCCTGTGCCCTTTATACCCTGCCACCATCTCCCCGAAGGGGACTCGGACGGCTAACATGAGGCCAAGCCCTTCTAAAATACAATACAACATAGTAAAATACAAAATACAAAACAAAATACATCATAAATAATAATTAAAAAGAAGAAATATATACACTTACAATAACAAATGAAATGAAAGTAGGATTAAAAGAAGTTGGAAATGGTCACCAGCCTCTCCCTTTTCAGCTCCCCCATTTGGGGAGGGAAAGATTGTGAATCACAGCAGCCAATTTCAGGTGCAAACTGGCTGAGGAGGAGAGGTGCAGGAAGACAAATAGCAGGACTGTGAGTAAAAGTGTACATAGTGTTACCTGCCCAGGTACCCAGCCCCTCACCTGAGACAGGTGAAATTCCAAGGGGATTAAGACGGGCGGGCGCTTGGGCAGGGCAAGCGTTGCTCTTCCGTCTGCTGGCTTTTTTGTTTGTCACTTGGCCGCTGTCCCACAGAAGGGACAGGAATCTGGGGCGTGAGAACCTAAGGCAAGGTAAGGTCACCTTGAAAGGTAGCACCCTGTTGCTAAGAAGGGAAGGGTCCAGACGAAGGGGAGAAAGTCATAGCACAACAGAAAGGAGACATTTCCCTGGCCTGAATCATTATTTGTTCATCTGTTTATCTTTTATGGCCCAAAAGACAGTGATCGGACAAATATCTCTGCTTAATACAGCAGTGGTTCCCAAACTTTTTGGCTGACCGCCCCCTTTCCAGAAAAAAAATTTACTCACCGCCCCCCTAGAAATTAATTTTTTAAAAAATGTAATAGCAATTAAACAGAAAGTTACACGTATTAATGCAGTGGTTCTCAACTTTTCTAATGCCGTGACCCCTAAATAAGGTTCCTCATGTTGTGGTGACCCCCAAACATATTTTCGTTGCTACTTCATAAATAATTTTGCTACTCTTATAAATTCTAATGCAAATATCAAATATGCAGGATGTATTTTCATTGTTACAAATTGAACATAATTAAAGCATAGTGATTAATCACAAAAACAATATGTTTGGGGGAGTATGGACAACGGATGATGGGATTTGCAGTACCTTCGACCAATTCAGCTCTGACTTCCACAGCCAAGACCCCATGAATGACAGACCTGGACCAAACCTGACACACAGAACCCACATGACCAACAGAAAATACTGGAGGGGTTTGGGAGGAATTGACAGTGATTTAGGGGAGATGTAGTTCACCTACATTTGGAGAGCACTCTGAACCCAAACAACCCTGGATCTGGACCCAATTTGGCACAAATACTCAATATGCCCAAATTTGAATACTGGTGGGGTTGGGGGGATTAATTTTGTCATTTTGGAGTTGTAGCTGCTGGGATTTATAGTTCACCTATAATCAAAGAGCATTTTGAACTCCCAACAGCAATGGAATTGAACTAAACTTGAGCAATAGAGAATACTGGACCTTGGAAACGGTTAGAAGGCATGAAATTGGGAGCTCCCAGGAGGTGCCTGCAAACGCCACAGTGACTCAGGGGACGTTTGCAGATGTGGAGGCTTTCCTTTTCTGCTGGACCAACGGGCAGGCACACACTCGCAAGCGCACGACTGTCTCAGCCTGCCAGCTGGAATCCCTGGGCAGGCGTTGCTTGGAAACTGCAGCGTGCGTGCACTTCCTCTCCTCAACTTCACCCACGGCACAGTCCCGTATCACCCCTTCCTTCCAAGGGACCCGTTGGATTGGAAGGGGCGATGCAGGACTGCGCCATGGGTGGAGTTGGGGGGGGGGGGCGCTGCGGTTTCCAGGCAGCGCCTGCACGGGGTTTCCAACTGGCAGGTGCATACTCACACGCTTGCGAGTTGGAATCCCACCACCGCCCCCTTACAGGGCTTCAAGGCCGAACAGGGCATAGGGTTACAGCCTGTGCTTGATGGGGTTACACTCCCCCTGAAGGCACAGATTTTCAGTTTGGGTGTGATCCTGGACTCCTCGCTGAGCCTGGACCCCAGGTCTCGGCAGTGGCCGGGAGAGCTTTTGCACAGTTAAAGCTTGTGCGTCAGCTGTGCCCATACCTTGGGAAGTCTGACTTGGCCACGATAGTCCATGCTCTGGTTACATCTCGAATAGACTACTGCAACGCTCTCTACGTGGGGTTGCCTCTGAAGACTGCTCGGAAACTGCAATTAGTCCAACGCTCGGCAGCCAGGTTACTAACTGGAGCGGGGCACAGGGAGCATACAACTCCCTTGTTGCGCCAGCTCCACTGGCTGCCAATTAGTTTCTGGGCACAATTCAAAGTGCTGGTTTTAACCTACAAAACCCTATACAGTTCCGGCCCAGTTTACTTGTCCGAACGAATTCTCCCCTATGAACCATCAAGTACATTAAGATCCTCCGGAGAGGCCCTGCTCTCGATCCCGCCATCTTCGCAAGCACGTCTGGTGGGGACGAGAGACAGGGCCTTCTCTGTCGTGGCCCCTTGGCTATGGAACTCCCTCCCAAGCGATGTTAGATCTGCCCCCTCCCTGTTGTCCTTCAGGAGGCGAGTGAAGACTTGGATGTGGAAGGAGGCCTTCCCAGAATAAGCTGAGATTGATTTCAATCTGAATTGGGTGGCCACTTTTATAGACCGAGCTGAATGTGGTTTTAATGGCAATGTGGTTTTTATGTATCTCTGTTTTTATGTATTTTAATATGCTGTTTTAAGATGTTTTAAATTTGTATGGCATTGAATTTTGCTGTAAGCCGGTCTGAGTCCCTCCTTGGAGGTGAGAAGGTCGGGGTACAAACATTTCAAATAAATAAATAAATTCAGTGCCCCTCAAATTCTCCAGAGCCTCCCACCGCCCCCTTGGATCACCTCACCGCCTACTTTGGGAACCACGGGTCTACGGGTTCACCTCCTTGGTTCTCGCATGCTCCATCTTGAAGCACAATTTGTAATTAGTATTTTTAATGAAAGATAAATAAATTGGGATGTACAAATGATAGCATGAATAAACAAATATACCAGGCATTATAGGGTTATCCCACCATTACCAGGCATGGGCAAGCTTAGGCTGTTAGGAGGTGTTTTGGACTTCAACTCCCCATGCCTGGTATTAACCCTACAATCCGATAGGCTGTTAGGAATGGTGGGAGTTGAAGTCCAAAACACCTGAAGGGACGAAGTTTGCCCATGCCTGGTATATAACCCTATAATCCGATAGGCTGTTAGGAATGGTGGGAGTTGAAGTCCAAAACACCTGAAGGGACGAAGTTTGCCCATGCCTGGTATATAACCCTATAATCCGATAGGCTGTTAGGAATGGTGGGAGTTGAAGTCCAAAACACCTGAAGGGACGAAGTTTGCCCATGCCTGGTATATAACCCTATAATCCGATAGGCTGTTAGGAATGGTGGGAGTTGAAGTCCAAAACGCCTGGTGGGACGAAGCCTTTGCCCATGCCTGGTATATAACCCTATAATCCGATAGGCTATTAGGAATGGTGGGAGTTGAAGTCCAAAACACCTGAAGGGACGAAGTTTGCCCATGCCTGGTATATAACCCTATAATCCGATAGGCTGTTAGGAATGGTGGGAGTTGAAGTCCAAAACACCTGAAGGGACGAAGTTTGCCCATGCCTGGTATACAAGATATAGATATATGAAAATAAGTGTACACTATACACCCTATATACTCATGGTTTCATTTATCCAAGTCCAACAAAATGTATTCTCTCTCGGCATTTCCTGGGATCCGTAGCTTACCATCTCAACTTCTGCTTCTAAATGCCAAACTGGAGGTACCAACCTCAAAAACTTGGACCAAAATGCTCCAAAATAACATTTAAGAATGTTGGTGACTTAATATTATAGGTCAAGTGGCAGTGATTTCACATTTCATTACGCTTGGATGCAACTGGAGCATTTCTTAAAATATCCCAATTGAGGGGAAAGTATTTTATTGCAGTCATTTGAATTTCCGCTTATGTTCTTTGTTGGAAAGAGAACTAATCCTAAGGTTTATCCAGATCGCAGTGTCACTCAACCACAAACCACAATCTCTAAAACAAACACGAAGCCACAGAAGTCTTTCCTCTTTGCTTTTAAGAAAAATCCTCTATATTCTGCAGCCCCAAAATCACCCGCAAGAGGTATGAACGGACCAGAACTTGGTAGTAGTTAGTTACAAATAACTAGTTACTAGCAATAAATTCCTTTAGGTCTAACAATGTTGTATTTTAATTATAATGTCTCTCTCTCTCGGCATTACTTCGCTAACGAAGATTCTTAGGGAGGACTCATCCCACACTTTTTACAAGTGCGTTGTTGACTAAAAAGGCCAATCTGAGATAGGCAAGTTCGGTTGCAGAAAGCACAGCAGAAAGTCTCCTTGAGTGATGTTGTTTCCAAGTTGCGGTTCTTTCTGCGTTGTCGTTTCTCTTTCTGCGTTGTCATTATAATGTAGAGACCATAGAATCAGAGTTGAAAGAAACCCCAAAAACCACCCAGTCCAATTCTCTATCATACAGGAAAAGAACAATAAACACAACCCAACAGATGACCATCCAGCCTCTGCTTAACCTGGCTCATTCATAGAATCATAGAGTTGGAAGAGACCTAATGGGCCATCCAGTCCAACCCTATTCTGCCAAGAAGGAGGAAAATCACATTCAAAGCACCCTTGACAGATGACCACCCAGCCTCTGTTTAAAACCCTCCAAAGAAAGAGCTTCCACCATATTCCGAGGCAGAGAGTTCCACTGCTGAACAGCTCTCACAGTCAGGAAGTTCTTCCTAATGTTCAGGTGGAATCTCCTTTCCTGTAGTTTGAAACCAGTGTTCCACGCCCTATTCTCCAGGGCAACAGAAAACAAGCCTGCTCCCTCCTCCCTATGGCTTCCCCTCACATCTTGATACATGGCCCTCATGTCTCCTCTCAACCTTCTCTTCTGCTGGCTAAACATGTCCAGCTCTTTAAGCCGCTCCTCATAAGGATTGTTCTCAGTCTAGACCCTTGATCATTTTAGTCGCCCTCCTCTGGACACTTTCCAGCATGTCAACATCTCCCTTCAATTGCGGTGCCCAGAATTGGACACAGTGTGATTCCGACCAAGGCACAATAGAGGGTAGCATGACTTCCTGAATCTAGACCAGGTCTGGGCAAACTTTGGCCCTCCAGGTATTTTGGACTTCAACTCCACAATTCCTAACAGCCTACCGGCTGTTAGGAATTGTGGGAGTTGGAGTCCAAAACACCTGGAGGGCCAAAGTTTGCCCAGGTCTGATCTAGACACTATATTCCTATTTATGCAGGCCAAGATCCCATTCTGCATTATAAGAGTAGATTTTAGTTCATTTTATAGTTATAGTCCCACATGTGCTACAGAATTATAGTGTTGTCATTCCACTTCGACTGCTATGGTTTCCATCCTACGGCATTCTGGGATGTGTAGTTTTTGAGCCACAAGAGCACTCTGGCTGGGAGTTCTAAATGGACTTCCCTAAACTACAAATCCCAGGATGCCATGATAGCCCTGGTAATGGAATCGAAGCACTAGCCTTGGCCCGGCCTTTTAATTGCTCTGAACAGGCAGGATTATTTTTTAATATATATATGTTGCTGTGATAATTTTATGCATATGTTGTTTTCTTAATTTTATGTTATGTTGTTTACTCTGTATGTTTTGGTGATGTTACTTGGAAACCGCGCTGAGTCCCCTTTGGGGAGATAGAGCAGTATATAAATAAAGTTTTATATTATTATAATTATTATTATCTCTCTCTCTCGGCATTACTTCATGAACGAAGATTCTTAGGAAGGACTCCTTCCACGCTTTTTACAAGAGCGTTGATGACTAAAAAGGCCAATCTGAGATAGGCAAGTTTGGTTGCAGAAAACACAGCAGAAAGTCTCCTTGGGTGATGTTGTTTCCAAGTTGCGGTTCTTTCTGCGTTGTTGTTTCTCTTCGAGACCCATTCAGCGTGTCTTCTCGAAAGAGGCCGCAGCATTGTGGATAGTGCGTCTCCATGCCTCCCGATGTGAGGCCAGGGTGGACCATTGTTGGTGATCAATCTGGCCGAGCCTGAGATGTTGTTTCAGGGAGTCCTTGTATCTCTTTTTGGGGGCGCCTCTCTTGCGCTGACCCCTGGTGAGTTCACCATAGAGTAGTATCTTTGGGAGGCGGTGGTCCTCCATCCTCCTAACATTCAGAAAAAGAGTGAAATCCTGGCTTTGGGACCAAGCGTTTGCACCCTAGCACAACACGGCACTTTAGACTGGTCAGTTGGCAAATTGGTGGTTAAGATCTAAGACTTTGGATGGAACATTGTTTTAATGGTGATGAATGTATATGATGTTTTTAATATTAACCGTATTTTAATGTATTGAATTCTAGGTGTATTTTAATGTATTTTAATTTTAACTGTGTTTTACTATGTATTGTGTGGCATCGAATTGTTGCCGTCTGTTAGGCCGCACTGAGTCCCCCCTCGGGGGTTGAGAAGTAGCGGGGTATAAACACTGGAAATAAAATAATAATAATAGAGATGTGCCCTGCCCAGCGCAGCTGTGTTCTCTATTATTATTATTATTATCCCATAATGTGAATGGACACGTGGCAACTGCTGAAAGAGTCCAAGTTGTGGCACTTTCCCTTCTCTTCTCCTTTCCAGAACTTGAACTGGTGCAGAATGCCTTCTTCACTGACCCGAATGACCAGAGTGCATGGTTCTATCACCGCTGGCTCCTGGGTAGAGGTAAGAACGGAGCAAGGTGCTTTATTTGGCAGTATTGTGGTCCCATCACACCAGGTAGATGGAGCCTAGGAGCTTGTCCTCATCATAGCCAAGCATGGATAACTGTCTAGTGCAGAACTTTCAAAATTTATTTCTTTATTTATTTACAGTGTTAATATTCCGCCCCTCTCACTCCGCAGGGGACTCAGGGCGGATTACAATGTACATATACAGGCAAACATTCAATGCCATAGACACACAACATATATAGACAGACATCCAGAGGCAATTTAACATTCCACCTTCTGGCCACCAGGGGGAGCTCTTGTGTTTCTTCATTCTTTTGCGTACTTCCTGGAGATTTTATGGCCTCGTAAATCAGTTAAATTGGCCTCCCCACAAAGTGGTACCTACATTTTCCTACTTGACAGATGCAACTGTCTCTCGGGTTGCAAAGGTCAACAACAAGCTACATAATTTGGTTGAGAGCTCACCCCGACCCGGGCAGGCTTCGAACTCATGACCTTCTGGTCAGTAGAGATCTTATGCAGCACTAGTCGGGACACACTAGTGCAGGCGTGGGCCAGCTTGGGTCCTCTAAGTGTTTTGGACTTCAACTCCCACAACAACAACGATGTTATTATCTGCTGTGGATCGCCTGCAATACCCATTCAACACCAATAAAGTTTATGTGATAGTGGCAATGTTTATAAATTTATAGCAGTGATTGGCCATGCTTGTTGGAGGACGCTGAGATTTGTTACCCAAAAAACAACTCTTTTCCAAGTTCTGAGCAAACAGGCTTTGGACTATCAAGATTTTTCCAGTACTTCTAACCCATTTTGCATTCCTCTTCCTTTTTTTTGCTTCCTCAATAGCTGACCCTGAACCTACAATTCGCTGTGTTTACGTGAACCGAGAAGACGCCTCTTTGGCCGTTGCCTTCTCCCATCCCGTGGCAGTAAGTGCCAGAAAGAGGGGAAAGAATTTGGGGGGGGGGGCTGCTAAGGAACCTATGCCATTCACCCTCAATATGTCTCCTCTTTCCTTTTGAAAAAAGATTGCTCCAGCATCTCATGACTTAATCATCTTTGGGGACGAGTCGCCCTTGGTGGTGCGTTGGCGCACACCTAACGGAAGGAACAGGCCGGGATTTATGTGGGTATCCTTAAAGACCCTTTATGAGATTTTTATGGCCTCATACATTTTGTTAAATTAGCCTCCCCACACATAGGTGGTACCTCAATTTCCTACTTGACAGACGCAACTGTCTTTCGGGTTGCAAAGGTCGACAACAAGCTACACAATTGGCCGGAAGCTCACTCCGATCTGGGCTGGCTTCGAACTCATGACCTTTCGGTTGGTAGTGATCTTTAATGCAGCTGACACCCAGCCAGCTGCGCCACAGTCCCAGTTTGGGTATAGTGGCCAGTTTTACTCCTCCACAATCCTGTTGTATGTTGCATATGCTCTAAGAATATGATAGTAGAGGGATATGCTTCAGAAACCAGAAAGAATCAGCAAATTATTCCTGTTCAGAAGAGGTTTGTCATTGCTTTCCTTTGAGGCTGAGAGAGCGTGACTTGCCGAATGTTACCAAATGGGTTTCATGGTCAAGCAGGGAATTGAACCCCGGGCAATTAAAACTACTAACTTGGAGGTGATAAATACCGTTTTCTTAGGAGACACGTCCATTGCCAAAGCAGAGGCTGCACGTCAGATGTCAGCTGGGAAGGGCAAGCATCCAAAAGGCTAATTTTGGGTATAAGTGAAAGGTTACTTGGTCTTTTTATAGAAGGAGCGAGCAAAGCTATGGAGAGATAGGGAGCCAAATGGAAGCAGCTCAGGGTGAGGAAAAGAAGAAAGTGGAAGTCAGCAGAAAGGAGAAGGTGAATGGAAGAGAATGAGCAAATAATAATAATAATAATAATAATAATAATACAGAGGCTTCTCCTTTCATTTCCGGCTTCTGGAGTCGGTGCTCATCTCTGGCTCTGGGGAGGTGCTTTCTCCATTTGTCAAGCCTGCATTGTCACCTCCTGGTTGTGTGGCAAGCAAGATCGCTTGGAGCGTCTCTTTGCCTTTTCCTGCCAAAGCAGTACCCATTTATCTACTCACATTTGTATGTTTTCGAACTGCTAGGTTGGCAGAAGCTGGAGCTGACAGACAGAAGCTCACCCCATCTCACAGATTCACACTGCCGACCTTCAGGTCAGCAGTTCAGCAGCACAAAGGCTTAATCCATTGCACCACCACGGCACAATGACATATCCTAGTATGCAGCGGTTGTGGAAAGGGGAACTGAAAATGAAATTTCCAATATTTTACTGTTTATATAAAAATCTGCAGAGTGACCACTTTTGGAATGTCGTAACAGTTCCAAACCTAGCAGTTCGAAAACATGCAAATGTGAGTAGATCAATCGGTACCGCTTCTGCTAGAAGGTAATGGCGCTCCATGCAGTCATGCTGGCCACATGAACTTAATGGTGTCTACGGACAACGCCAGCTCTTTGGCCTCGAAATGGAAATGAGCATGACCCCCAGACTCTGACATGACTAGACTTAATGTCAGGGGAAACCTTTAACCATTTTGGTTACTACACCTTTGAAAAAATACAGTCAGCCTCTCACATTTGCTAGGATTAGGGACACAGGAACCCTGCAAAAGCGAGAAAACCGCAAATTGAAAAAAATGGAACCTCAATTTTGGGAATCGCAACTTTGGATGTTGACATAAAGTCACACTGGAGGCCCTAGAGCCCATGGGGTAGGGAACCTATGGCTCGGGAGCCAGATGTAGCTCTTTTCATGATTGCATCTGGCTCTCCCTTCTTTCCTCCATTCTCCCTCTTCCTTCCTTCCTCTTCCATTCTTTCCTTCTCTCCTTTCTTTTCCCTCCCTTTCTCTCCTTTCTTTTTTCCATTCTCTTCCTTCCTTCCTTCCTTCCTCTTCCATTCTTTCCTTCTCTCCTTCCTTTCCCCCCTCTCCACTTCTTTTTTCCACCATTCTCCCTCTTCCTCCCTCCCTCCCTTCCTTCCTCTCTCTTCCTTCCTTCCCGTTCACCCTTTCCTTCTCTCCTTCATTTTCCCTCCCTCTCTCCCCTTCCTTCTTTCCTCCATTCTCCCTTCCTTCCTTCCTTCCTTCCTTCCTTCCTTCCTCTTTTCTTCCTTTTCCATAGTTTGTTCTTCTTTTCTTTCTCCTCTCCCCCTCCCTCCTTGATTTCCTCTGTCTTTCTTTCTTTCTTTCCCCCTTCCTTCCTTCCTTCCGCCTTCTCTTCCTTCCCAGAGTACTGAGTCTTAAAATATATAATATATATATATATGGCTCTCACGGAAATAAATTTCCAAATATTTTGCTTTCATGGCTCTCGGAGTCAAAAAGGTTCCCGACCCCTGCTCTAGAGATTCATCATGAGAATATTTTTAATCAAAACCATGAATATTTAAATAAGTCAAAGGTAGAGGGACGACTCTTATTTAAAATACAGAATTAGGAAAAGCTGCTGGAAAAGGCAACCCAAATTTTCAGTTGTTATCAGCCATTGTTATGATTTTCAGCCACAGAAAGATATAATAAAAGCATTCAGTGTTTCTGTTAAAGCAGTATTGAAATATTTCTAGGAGTAAGACAAACAGGAATGACCAAGGGAGCCGAAGCATCTATTTGTCCTCACTGGAAACAGAGCCCTGAAACCGATGTTTAACCTGAATGCTTCTTCTGACCTTACGATGCACCAGAAAATAACCAAGCGGCGCTGAGAACACTTGAGCTCTCTATGCTTAAGACAGCTGGGAACGGCAGGCTCTGGGTCAATTCTTAAAAGCAATGAGTAATTTCCTTACGAATAGACTTGTTAGTCGTAAATCTAAATACAGGAGAAACTTAGGCAGCAACTTGGAACTTCATCTTCTTGCAACACGCCTTACTTCGAAGAGTCTTTGGAAATTGCTGTAGGTCCAGAATCAAAAGCCTTCACTGTTCTTTTTTTTTGGACTGCAACTCCCAGAATCCCTCTACTTTTTACACATACTACATTAGCAAATATATGACTCTCCTCCTATCTTGCAGTCCTGTGGTTGCCATAGAATTGTAGAGTTGGAAGAGCTCCTAAAGGCCATCCAGTCGAATCCCATTCTGCAGTGCAGGGATGCACAATCAAAGCCCTCCCAACAGATAGCCATCTAGACTCTGTCTCAAAACCTTCCAAGAGAAGGTTTTTACTACACTACAAGAGAAGGTTTCAAAACCCACCCACCCCCCAAAAAAAGTTGAATTGATATTGTATTGTCGAATGCTTTCATGGCTGGAATCACTGGGTTGTTGTAGGTTTTTTGGACTATATGGCCATGTTCTAGATCAGGGCTGCCCAACTGGCGGCCCGGGGGCCGTATACGGCCCCCAGCCCCTTCCCTACGGCCCCCTAAGCTTTTTAATAAAAAATAAAAATTGAAAAATAAAATAAATAATACAAATTTTAAAAAAAATACCTACTGGGTTTGGAGCAAGTATCACGAGAATACTAATTCACACGGGATTTCGCTGTCAACGCGAGATCACGCCGGCGTTGACAGCGAAATCCCGTGTAGATTGCGTATTCTCGCGATACTCTTCGGCTACTCTACTACTGGATCGCTGAGGCCCACAGACGCGATTAGGACCTTCTTCGACTCAGTCGGTCTTCGCCTCTCTCGTTGTCCGGGTACTCCTGGATCCTGCGCGTTTGGCAAAGGTAGGCTGAAGCAGGGGGCTCTTCAGGGGGCTCCTCATTCCCTCCCCCCATCTTCCCTCATGTACTAAATATAAAATTAAATATATTTAAAGATGAAATAAGAGGAGATGGGATACATTAAAATAAAGGGAGAGGGGTTGATGGAATTAAATATATTTAATATTAAATAAAAATAAGAGGAGATGGGAGGATGGAATTAAATATATTTAATATTAAATAAAAATAAGGGGAGAGGGGAGGACGGAATTAAATATATTTAATATTAAATAAAAATAAGGGGAGGGGAGGATGGAATTAAATATATTTAATATTAAATAAAAATAAGGGGAGAGGGGAGGATGGAATCAAATATATTTAATATTAAATTAAAATAAGGGGGCCGGGGAGAGGGTGGAGCCGGGGGCGGAGCCGGGGGCAGACCCTATGGCCCCCCAGGTCATCAGTGGCCGGAATTCAGGCCCCTGGGCCGATAGAAGTTGGACAGCCCTGTTCTAGATTGAAGCATTCTTTCCTGACGTTTTGCCTGCATCTATAGCAAGCATCCTCAGTGGTTGTGAGGTCTGTTGGAACTAGTAAAATTGGGTTTATATATCTGTGGGATATATCCATGGTGGGAGAAAGAACTCTTGTCTGTCGGAGGTAGGTGTGAACGTTTCAATTGGACACCTTGATTAGCATTTGATGGTCTGGCAGTTTGAAGATGTGACTTGTTAGTGCCTGGGGGAATCTTTTGTTGAGAAGTGATAGCTAGGGTTGCCACTTGCTCCATATTATATGGGACGTCCCGTATTTTTGCTCTGAATTTCGTGTCCCGTATTTTTAGCTCTTGTCCCGTATTAACAGGACAGGACAGGACAGGTGGCAGCAGGAGGCGAGGCCGGGCCAGCAGTGAGGGAGGGAGGAAGGAAGGAAGGAAGGAAGGAAGGAAGGAAGGAAGGAAGGACGGAAGGACTCTACGTGAATGCCCGGTAGCTGCCACTCTCCCCACACAAACACCGGGCCTGGTCCGGCTTACTCACCCGAGCTGACAGCGCCACCATCTTGGCACCTTCCCTGTCAGCTCTAGCTCTCCCTCTTGAGCATAAAGAGAGGAGAGCGCAGAAGGGGAGCAGAAGGGGGAGGGGGTGATTTGGTTGCATGGACCGGAAGAGGCGGGCCTTCCTGGAAAGAAGGGTGGGCGGAAGGAGGCGCTCGCGAACAGAGGGAGCCAGAGTGAGGTTCGCGCACACGGCTGCTTGCATCTTGGACCTGCTGGGGATTTTGGGCCTTGCGTAACGGTCGTGGCGGAGGAGGTGGCCGGGCGGGAGGGGATGAGGTGCCAGGTCCGCAGAGGCGGCGGTGGGAGGTTTACCTGGGAGCATGGGGGAAAAAAGGAGGCCATGTGAAACATAACCTCAGTTATGTTTTAGGAAGTGTCCCTTATTTTTGTGAAAAATCCCATATTTTTAGGTACCTGCCCCTTATTCTTATATCAAAAAGTGGCAACCCTGTCCACATATAGTGGGCTTTTTTGTTGCTGTTTCCAGGGCTTGTTTTTCAAAATGTTCCATGTAGAAATTTGCTATGACTGGGCTGAGAGGGCTCCCCATAGCTACTCCATCTTTCTGTTCATAGAATTCATTGTCCACTGAACGTAGCTAGTGGTGAGGCAATGGTGAAACAGAGCTGTGATGTCTTCTGGGAACTTCTGGTTGATTAGTGCAATGGTGTCTGCTACTGGGACCGTGGTAAATAGAGACACCACATTGAAGCTGATAACTTTGTCGCTGGTATTTAGCTTGAGGTTGCTAATTTTTTCTATGAAGTGGGCTGAGTCCTTGATGTAGTGCAGGGCTGTCCAACTTCTACCAGCCCAGGGGCCTGAATTCCGGTCACTGATGACCTGGGGGGCCTAAGGGTCTGCCCCCTCCCCGGCTCCGCCCCCTCCCTGCCCCCAGCTCCGCCCTCTCCCCATCTCTGGCCCCACCCCACCCCGGCCCCTCCCCCTTATTTTTATTTAATATTAAATATATTTAATTCCATCCTCCCCTCTCAACTTATTTTTATTTAATATTAAATATATTTAATTCCATCCTTCCCTCTCCCCTTATTTTAATGTATCCCATCTCCCCTTATTTCATCTTTAAATATATTTAATTTTATATTTAGTACATGAGGGAAGATGGGGGGAGGGAATGAGGAGCCCCCTGAGGAGCCCCCTGCTTCGGCCTACCTTTTCCAAATGCGCAGGATCCAGGAGTACCCGGACGACGAGAGAGGCGACGACCACTGAGTCGAAGAAGGTCCTAATCGCGTCTATGGGCCTCAGCGATCCAGTAGTAGAGTAGCCGAAGAGTATCGCGAGAATACGCAATCCACACGGGATTTCGCTGTCAACACCGGCGTGATCTCGCGTTGACAGCGAAATCCCGTGTGGATTGCGTATTCTCGCGATACTTGCTCCGAACCCGGAAGTAGGTTTTTTAAAAAAAAAATATTATTTATTTTATTTTTCAATTTTTTTTATTAAAAAGCTTAGGGGGCCATAGGGAAGGGGCTGGGGGGGGCGTATACGGGCCCCAGACCACCAATTGGGCAGCCCTGATGTAGTGCATAGTGAGCCCAATATGGGTTTGTAACTGTGCAGCCAAATTTTTGCTGAGTCGTATGTGGGGGATCCAATGGCATTCACGATGGGTCTGAGTGGGGTGGAGTCCTTATGGATTTTTGGGAGTCCATAAAGCCTAGGTGGAAGGGCTTCCGGTTTGCATAGTTGTTGGCGTATGTCAAAGTTGATCGAGGAGTTCTTCATCAGAGTGTTGGTTTTTCTGCTTATTTTAAAAGTTGGGCCTTGTTTAAGTTTTCTGTCTATAGTTGGATCCAGGAGTTTGTCTGTTTTTCCTTAAACCTTGCTTCTCCCAGCTGTGTGACTTGCCGGCTTCGGCCCTCAATGACCACTGGCCGCAGCACACTTTCCGAGTCCTGTGGGACGAGGGCCAGTCCCAGAAAGAATGTGTCCTTTTCAAGGGTGAGTCCTCCATTCCTCCATACTTCCACCTCATCCGCCTCATTTTTCTGGACCTGACCCACCTCCAAACCCCTTCCACTCAATGCCTCACCCCTTTCTTTCCTCCACAGGACACAGGGATTGCTGGAGCCAAGATTCGGTCACGGAGGAACAAATCTTCAGGTGAGATGCAGAAAGAAAGGGGGCAGATCATCTGGACAGTGGAGACGGGTGCATTCACACAAAAGCAGAATATTCTACATCCCTTTGCCTCAGTGCCATGGAAACTTCAGAGTTGTAGTTTCACAAGGTCTTTAGCCTTCTCTGCCAAATAATATTAGCAGCTTTCCTACAACCCACACAATTCCATAGGACTTAACCATGGCAGTTCAAGTGATGTCAAACTGCATTAATTCTACAGCATAGATGCACCCTTATCCCAGCATGCAAACCAACTACACTAAGCTGGGTTTGGAAGAACTGTGTTCAGAACCAGCCCTGAACTTCCTTGCTCATGACAGGATTGTTTATTTTGGTTCTCCCCACCCAAATAAATCAGAGTGACAATTTCCTATATTAAAGGGCTGTGAGGATGAGCAATACTGAGTATTCTGTAAATTATAAACACTCAATATAAACGCCAGTTATCTGTAGTAGTAATAACAACAACAACAACAGCAAGGCTCCGATTCTCCCCAGCCAAGTAGATTACAGTTCAAGGTGGATCCGGCTAGATCAGGCATGGGCAAGCTTAGGCCCTCCAGTTGTTTTGGATTTCAACTTACCTATTCGAACGCATCTCCCCTTATGAACCATCTAGGACAGGCCCGGGCAAACTTTGGCCCTCCAGGTGTTTTGGACTCCAACTCCCACAATTCCTAACAGCCTACTGGCTTTTAGGAATTGTGGGAGCTGGAGTCCTAGGGGCTTTTAGGAATTGTGGGAGTTGGAGTCCAAAACACCTGGAGGGCCAAAGTTTGCCTGGGCCTGATTTAGGACGTTAAAATTGTCTGGGGAGGCCCTGCTCTTGATTCTGCTGGCGTCACAAATACGTTTGGCAGGTACGAGAGACAGGGCCTTCTCAGTGGTGGCCCCTCGGCTATGGAACACCCTTCCTAAGGACATTAGATTGGGCCCCTCCTTTTTAGCATTTCAAAAAAAAGTTAAAACCTGGTTGTTTGAAAAGCCAGTGTAACAGACATAGGATTATGGAACAATTGGATTATGAGATCGGATTACGTTTTTACCCAGGAGACGAAAATGATTTGTTTTACTAACTTGTTATGGTTTTTATATTATATGTCAATGTTTCTAAATGTTTTTTTTTATTAAGTTGGGCATTAAATCGTTGCCTTGTGAACAGCCTCGAGTCGCCTGCGGGCTGAGAGGGGCAGTATATAAATATAGCAAATAAATCTGTATATCTGTATACCTTTATAAAGCGGAATGTTTGTATGTATGTATGTGTGCGGAGGGCGGGAGGGCAGAAGAAGGGCGGATATGTGGCAGCCACTTTCACAGGCCAGGGCGGATATGTGGCAGCCACTTTCACAGGCCACAGCGACCAGCGCGGGTGATGGACCTGCACCAAACTTGGTACACATAACCCCCCTAACCCCCTTTACGTCCTGGCGCGGGTCGGGGGACATGACCCACGGATTATGGGATTTGTAGTACTTTCCAACACTTTGGTTCCCACAGACCACTGAGGCCACCAAAAAGGACCAATACAGACCACACACAGCCCCCATGACCCACTCTACGTCCTGGTGCAGTTCGGAGGAGGGTGGACCATGGATGATGGGACTTGAAGTGCCTCTACTCACTTCCCAAGTCCGCTGCAACCCTCATCCAATCACTGATCGAAACCAAACTTGGCACACATAACCCCCATGACTGCCTTCACGTCCTGGCGAGGTTTGGGGGAGGACTGACAATGGATGATGGGATTTGTAGTACTTTCACACCCCTCTGCTCCCACAGACCACTGTGGCCCCCAACAAACACTGATAAAGACCACACTTGGCACACAGAGCCCCAGTGACCCAGTCCACATCCTACTGAAGTTTGGAGGGGGCCAGAACATGGATGATGGGTCTTGCAGTACCTTCCCTCACTTTCCAAGACTGCTACAAACCTAATCCTATGACTGATCAACACCAAACTTCCCACACAGAGCCCTCATGACCCACTCTACATCCTGGTGCAGTTTGGAGGAGGGTGGACCATGGATGATGGGACTTGAAGTACCTCTACTCACTTCCCAAGTCTGCTGCGACCCTCATCCAATTACTGATCGAGACCAAACTTGGCACACATAGCCCCCATGACTGCCTTCACGTCCTGGTGAGGTTCGAGGGAGGACTGACAATGGATGATGGAATTTGTAGTATTTTCACACCCCTCTCTTCCCACAGACCACTGCGGCCCCCAACAAACACCGTTAAAGACCACACTTGGCACACAGAGCCCCAGTGACCCACTCCACATCCTACTGAAGTTTGGAGGGGGCCAGAACATGGATGATGGGACTTGCAGTACCTTCACTCACTTCCTACAAACAATGTAACCCTCATCCATTCAACAATACAGACCAAACTTAGCACATAGAGCCCCCATGACCCAATCTACATCCTACTACACTTTGGGGGAGGGTGGACCAGAGATGATGGGACTTGCACTACCTTCAGTAATTTCATAATACCACTGCAACTCCCAATAATGATGGATCAAGACCACACTTGGCACACAGAGCCCCAATGACCCACTCTACATCCTGCTGCACTTCTCAAATGACCTGGGTCCCCAAGCTAGTAATAAATAAATATAACTCCCGCCATTCCTAACAGCCTCAGGCCCCTTCCTTTTCCCTCAGCCGCTTAAGCGGCTGAGGGGGAAAAGGAAAGGGCCTGAGGCTGTTAGGAATGGTGGGAGTTGAAGTCCAAAACACCTGGAGGGCCCAAGTTTGCCCAGGCCTAGGCTAGATGGTCACTTGCCATTTCTTATGCTGGCTTCCTTTTTTTAGGGAAAGGGGCGCTGCCTAATTCTTGGCTGTTGTTGAGAACTGTCTTGTGACCTTCGGTCTTGCGACCTGTCTTGTGACTTTGGCAAAACAGTTTCTGTCTATCTATAAGGCAGATTCCCAAATACACTTTTGCAAAGAAGCCAGGCACATGAACTCTGTGTGTACTTCGCTTCCCTGGAAGCACCATCCCACTTGAAGGCACTTTTCTTTCTCATCTGTTGATATTTTTTGTGCAAATTTTTTTTTTCCACAGACAAAGAAAGAGGTAAAATGAAAACTATTAAGAGTCTTGACAGAAAGAGAGATGTAAAAGCCAGCAAAAACCACAAGCGTGATTTCTGTCGAAACATTTCCTGGGTTAGCAACAGGAGGCTGTTTCTTAATTGTGACTTGGTGAAGTGGTGCATTGTGTTGAGTCATCAAATTCAACTAGAGTTGAAACTGCAGTCATATTTGGTCACCATCGCGCATACTATCATTTGCATAGGGTCATTACGGTCAGAGTGGCCTTTGCAAGCAAGGTCTTCATCTCCATCCATGTTTTTATTATTTATTTATTTATTTGCATAGGGTCCTTGTGGTCAGTTGCCTTTGCCCATGATGGAGGCTTCATCTCTTCCATCTATTATTAATATCCCACTTTTCTCCCAGGACTAAGACCCCAAGCAGCTCACAATCTTAAAAACTGTACAATTCAAATTCCTAACAAATATAAACATTAAAGTAAAGGTACAGGTTTTCCCTGGCATTAACACTAGTCGTGTCTGACTCTGGGGGTGGTGCTCATCTCCATTTCTAAGCCATAGAGCCAGCATTGTCCATAGACACCTCTAAGGTCATGTGGCCAGCATGACTGCATGGAGTGCTGTTACCTTCTTGCAGAAGAGTTACCTATTGATCTATTCACATTTGCACGTTTTCGAACTGTTTGGTTGGCAAAAGCTGGGCCTAACAGCAGGCGCTTACCCTGCTCCGCCAACCTTTCAGTCAGCAAGTTCAGCAGTTTAACCTGTTGTGCCACCAGAGCATTACAATAGAATTTTACATTGTAATTATTAAAGTAAGTAGGAAACTTATAAAAACCATTCCTAATCCCATCTGCCAGAGTTCAGAAACAAATAAGAAGCGGTCGGTGCTGTTGCAGCTAAGTCACTGCAATCTGATCAAACTTCTGTTGGAAGTTGATCAGCGAGACACACATTAATAGAGAGAAAAACTTCTGCTGCAAGTTAGCCCTTGAGTTGCTCTGAAGGACCTAGAGCAGTGGTTCTCAACCTTCCTAATGCCGCAACCCCTTAATACAGTTCCTTGCGTTCTGGTGACCCCTAACCGTAAAATTATTTTGTTACTCCTTCATAACTGTAATTTTGCTACTGTTATGAATCATAATGTAAATATCTGATATGCAGGATGTATATTGATTGTTACTTTTCTTTCACCCTGGGTGTCCATGGTGGAGGGGCCACTCTACCCCTCTCAAAGCCCTGCCCTTCCCTTAGGCTCCCCCTCCCTCACCTTCTCCTTTCTCACCTCCTCCTTGTCCTCCTTCCCCTTCCCTCTTGGCTCCAAAGCAAACCTCACCTCCGTCGGTCCCATCTTTTCCTCCTAAAATGGTGGAGAGGGCAGACGTGAGTGACGTCAATACCTCCTTCCAGAGAAGAAGAAAAGGCCTCTGGGAAGCGAAGGGGGTGTGAAAAGGTTAGCGGTCTCTTGGTTAGTAAGACCATCGGGAATATCTGTTTTCTGATGGTCTTAGGTAGGTGACCCACATGAAAGGGTCATTCGAACACTAAAGGGGTCGCGACCCACAGGTTGAAAATCGCTAACCTAGAGATTCTCAGAGAGGTGTTCTCTTAGGTTAAAAAGTATGTGTTTATTTCCATGTTTTCCCCACTTTCTTGAGGATCCTGTGCCGACAGGTTGAGCAAATATGGTCTCTTATCCTCATATCTCCTTGCTTCTTCTCTCTTCCCCTTCTCCAGGTGTGAGCTGTCCACTGAGAAATCAACCGTGCTTCAGTCCGAACTGGAATCCTGCAAAGAACTGCAGGCGCTGGAGCCAGAGAACAAATGTGAGTCCCTGGGTTGGCACACCTATGTGTGTGTTTATCTCCCCTCGCATTGCGCAAAGGGTGCTTGGATTGTGTGTTTTTGCATGGCAAAGGATTGGATTGGATGGCCCACACTGCACAAATTGTGCTTGGATTGTGTGTTCCTGTATGGCAAAGGGGTGGGCTAGATGGCCCTTGAGGTCTCTTCCAATTTTGGGGTTCTGTGGTTCATGAAATGCACCTGGAAAAATCACCTTTTCCTTAGGAGGAGGAATACCGGCAGGATTTTGGGGCCGGCACCTCAAGGTTTACTATCATAACTTTGTGTTTACATTCCATAACCATACTATGTTTGTGCACCCACTAAGCACAGATCTTGGCATCTCAAGAATCTGAGATAATAATCAACAGCTGAGATCCTACACCACAGTCAACAAACCCATTGCTTCATTGCAAAAATATTTACATTGTTTACATATTACTGTTGGAATTGAATGTTTGCCATTATGTGTTTTGTTGTGAGCCACCCTGAGTCCCTTCAGGGACATAAGGCAGGGTGTAAATAAAATTTTATTTCAAAATGTGAAAAAACCTCTGGGTGCCAGCCAGAGTGTTGTGATGCACGTTGGGCACTTTTGATGCACATTGGGTGTTGCGATTGTGCTTTGGCACCTCCTAGCTGGCACCCAGTTGTGTACTGGAGAGTGATCCATTTATGTCAATGCTCCTTTTGAATGTTGCATATGTTACTCCAAAGCAGGGGTCGGGAACCTTTTTGACACAGAGAGCCATAAAAGCAAAATATTTGGAAATTTATTTCAGTGAGAGCCATATAATATATATAATATATTTTAAGACTGAATTCAACTAGATGTGGGTATATACGTACATACTGTGAGAAAAGGATTACCCCGGCAGAATGACCGGACACTTCAGACCTGGCTCTGCAAAAGGCATGTTCAGGACTCTGGGAAGGAAGAGAAGACGGAAGGAAGGAAGGGGGAAAGAAAGACAGAAAGAAAGACAGAAGAAATAAAGGAGGGAGGGGGGAGGAAGAAAGAAAAGAAGAATGAACTATGGAAAAGGAGGAAAAGAAAAGCAGGAGAGAGACAAGGAGGGGAAAAGAAAGAAGGAAATGGGAATCAAGGAAAGGAAAGGGTGGGGAAAAGAAAGGAAAGGGATTGAGGAAAAAGTAAAATAATGAAGGGAAAAGAATAAAAGAAAGAAGGGGGAGAGAGATAAGTGAAAAGAAAGTAAGGAGAAGGAAAGGAAGACTGGGGGGTAGAAGAGGAAGAAAGGAAGAGGGAGAATGGAGGAAAGAAGGGAGGGGAGAGAGGTGGAAAGGAAGGAAAAAAGGAGAAGGAAAGGATGAAGGGAGGAAGGAAGGAAGGAAGGAAGGAAGGAAGGAAGGAAGGAAGGAAGGAAGAGAATGGAGGAAAGAAGGAAGGAGAGAAGGAGAAGGGAAGGGTGAAGGGGAGAAAGGAAGGAAGAGGAAGGAAGATGGAGAATGGAGGAAAGAAGGGAGGGGAGAGAGGGAGGGGAAAGGAAGGAAAGAAGGAGAAGGAAAGGATGAAGGGGAGAAAGGAAGGAAGGAAGAGGGGGAATGGAGGAAAGAAGGAAGGAAGAGAAGGAAAGGGTGAAGGGGGAGAAAGGAAGGAAAGAAGGAAGGGAGGGGGAATGGAGGAAAGAAGGAAGGAGAGAAGGAAAGGAGAAGGAAAGGGTGCATGCTGGGAAACTGAGGCCCGGGCTGCTCTGGAGAGCCAGATGCCATAATAAAAAGAGCCACATCTGGCTCCCGGGCCATAGGTTCCCTACCCCTGCTCTACAGACTTCTTACTGCATCTCTTCCTGTATAATGTGCCCATACATTCAGGTCCTGTGGAGGTCATTTACTCCAGTCAGTCAAGAGTAGACATTTTCTTCAGCTGCCTCTAGAGCAGGCATGAGCAAACTTTGGCCCTTCCGTTGTTTTGGACTGCAGCTCCCACAATTCCCAACAGCCTCAGGCCCCTTTCTTTTCCCCGCTCAGCCTCTTGAGTGCCCGAGAGGGAAAAGGAAAGGACCTGAAGTTGTTGCGGATTGTGGGAATTGAAGTCCAAAATACCTGGAGGGCCCAAGTTTGCCCATGTTTGCTCTAGAATGTCTCTCAAGGAAGCTGGCTTTGCACTCCCTTCAACATCATAAAACAGCAATATTTATTTATTTATTTCAAACTTTTGTACCCTGACCTTCTCACCTCAATAGAGGGAGTCAGACCGGCTTACAGCAAAATTCAGTGCTATACAATTTAAAAAACAAGTTCAACAACATATTAAAATACATTAAAAACCTAGCATAAAACCACATCGCTACTAAAACAATTCCACGCGATCTGTAAATATGGTCATTCATGCAGACAATAGCCAATCTCAGCCTATTCTGGGAAGGCCTGGTTCCACAACCAGGTCTTCACCAGCCTCCTAAAAGACAACTGAGAGGAGGCAGAGCATCACTTGGGAGAGAGTTCCACAGCCGAGGGGCCACCACAGAAAAGGCCCTGTCTCTCGTCCCCACCAATCACGCTTGCGAAGCTGGCGGGACCGAGAGCAGGGCCTCTCCGGAGGATCTTAATGTCCTTGATGGTTCATAGGGGAGAATCCGTTCAGACAGGTAAACTGGACCAGAACCATATAGGGTTTTGAAGGTTAAAACCAGCACTTTGAATTGTGCCCGGAAGCTAATTGGCAGCCAGTGGAGCTGGCGCAACAAGGGAGTTGTATGCTCCCTGTACCCCACTCCTGTTAGTAACCTGGCTGCCGAGCATTGGACCAATTGCAGCTTCTGAGCAGTCTTCAGAGGCAACCCCACATAGAGAGCATTGCAGTAGTCTATACGGGATGTAACCAGAGCGTGGACCACCTCAATAGCAAGGAACTGGACATTTTGGGAGATGCATCAATGTCATTACTATTAACATTGTCATCGTGGTCTTATGTATTCGTTTTGTTGTTACTAATCTGAGCTCTCTTCCCAGGGTGCCTCTTGACCATCATTCTCCTCATGAGAGCCTTAGACCCCTTGGTTTACGAACACGAGACCCTCAGCTACTTTACGACCCTAAAGGTAAGCCAGCAAAGGAGACAGGTAGATTTGGTCAGAAATACTAAAAAATAACTAGGTATTTTTAATTACAGAAATGCGAATCAAGCATCAAAAGGGTTAGTAGGCCTCTGCATTAGTTTGCCTCAGTGAGCGTTCGCTGTCAGTCTGAGGTAAACCTCAGTGGGAGAAATGTCTCTGTGTATGAGAAGGCCTCACAATGAGAGGTAGGCCTTTGTCTGCGAAAGAAGCCTCTGGGTGGGGTAGGCCTTAGTCTGTGAGAAGGCCTCAGAGTGAGAGATAGGTCTTTGTCTGTGAGAGAAAGCCTCACAATGCGAGGAAGGCCTTTCTCTGTGAGAGAAGCCTCTGTATGAGGTAGAGTGACCTTAGTCAGCGAGAAGGCCTCAGAGTGATAGGTAGTAGGCTTTTGTCTGCGAGAGAACCCTCTGGGTAAGATAGGCCTTAGTCTGTGAGAGAAGGCTTCACAGCATGAGGTAGATCTTAGTCTGTGAGAGAAGGCCTCCCAGTGATACGTAGGGCTTTGTCTGTGAGAGAAGCCTCTGTGTGAGAGGTAGGGCTTTGTCTGTGAGAGAAGGCCTCACAATGTGAGGTAGGCCTTACTCTGTGAGAGATGGCCTCACAGCATGAGGTAGACCTTAGTCTGTGAGAGAAGCCTCTGGGTGAGGTAAGCCTCAGTCTGTGAGAGATGGCCTTACAGTGTGAGGTAGACCTTAGTCTGTGAGAGAAGGCCTCAGAGTGATAGGTAGGCCTTTGTCTGTGAGAGAAGCCTCTGTGTGAGGTAGGCTTTAGTCTGTGAAAAGGCCTCAGAGTGAGAAGTAGGTCTTTATCTGTGAGAGAAGGCCTCACAATGTGAGGTATGCCTTTGTCTGTGAGAGAAGGCCTCATAGCGTGAGGTAGACCTTCGTCTGTGAGAAGGCCTCAGAGTGATAGGTAGGCCTTTGTCTGTGAGAGAAGCCTCTGAGTGACGTAGGCCTTACTCTGTGAGAAGGTCTCAGAGTGTGAGATAGGCCAGGGGTGGGCAAACTGCGGCCCGGGGGCCGGATGCGGCCCTTTGGCTGATTCTATCCGGCCCGCCTAAGGCCACTGCCTGCCCTCTGCATAAAAATCTCCAGAGAAGGGGACTATAAAGAAGCATTATTTTATTTTAGTGGTTTTTATTATTATTGTATAATAATTTTATAACAATAATAAAATAATATAATAAATAATATAATATAATGTTATATGATATATTATAATTTCAATATAATATGTTTATATATATATACTATAATATAATAATTATGATATTAATACTAATAATATATGAATATTTCTTGATATATCAATATGTTAATATTAATGATGTGTAATATATAGTAAATATAGTAAGTGAATAAATAAATAAATAATGTAGATTAGCATGTAGTTCCGCCTTTAGGTGCGGCCCTCCATAATATTTTTGGGCTCTCGTGTGGCCCCTTGGAAAAAATAGTTGCCCACCCCTGATAGGCCTTAGTCTGTGAGAGAAGGCCTCACAAAGTGAGGTAGGCCTTAGTCTGTGAGAAGGCCTCAGAGTGTGAGCATGACTGGTGTGAGAAGCTTTGGTGAAAGAAGTCCCAGGTTGAAGGCCTCTTGTGTAAAGCTGTGTGTAAAGCTACTATGTGAAACTCCAGCATAAGTTTGGCGTGAGAGGAGGCTCTGTGAGAGCGAAGCTGTTTATCTGCATAAGAAAGAAGCCCAGTGTGGAAGCAACGAAGGAAGTATAAAGGACTTTATTTGTGTTGTGGGAACCTTGTTATTGTAAATAGTGCAACCATAGTATTGTGCTATAAAGAAAAGCCTCCTATGGAAGAGATAACATTGGTCTGTGTGTTTTTGTTCATTTATTTATTCATTCACGACATCTATATGCCGCCCTTCTCACCCTGAAGGGGACTCAGAGCGGCTTACAAGTAAAATGTAAATGCAATATATTACATTATTGCCATAGCACAATATTAATATTATATATTACATTGTACTATAACGTTATACTGTAATATTATTAGTAATATTACATGTAATATAAAATATGTAAGTATAATATATTGTTAGTAGTAGTAGTATTATATTGTATTACATTATAATATTATCAATATTATATGTATATACAATATATTATATAAATATTATATTTAATCACTTTGGGCTACTGGTGCTGGGTCACACTGCTGCTAAATAAGTTACTCTTCTGTTCATTTATGAAGAGGGTCTTTCGTTAATAAGCCCACTCACCCAACAGATTTCAGCCCACCTTGGGTTTTTTTGGGAGTCCCAGAACCTGAATTGCTCACATTAATACCCTTTCATGGACCTTTTCCTTTCTTCAAGGCTTTCTGGTGTGTCTGAACATAAGTTTCAGTGGTACCTCTGAGCATGTCTTTGGCCAAAGCCTGGAAAAGTGCCTCTCTTTTGGGTTTACTTCCTTCCCCATCAGTCTTCCCCTACCTCTTTCCTTCTCTTGTCGGAAGAGAAGAAAACATGTCAAAAGACAGGAAGCTTCCAAACAATGTTGTAAAGGCGACATAAGAGATTCCGCGCTGTAAGGTTGTCACTTGCTTCCATAGTGCCATATGGTGTCGTTTGCTCCCACTTCCTATGTCAGCAAGCAGACTTGCAGGAGAAGAATGTGGTAATGCCAACAAACAAACCCTAGAGTTTGAGAAGACCCAACTTCTGGTCTGGTGCATGCATGATTAATGCTCACTCTCAAAGGATGCAAGATTTGGTGCATCCTGTGTAACTCAAACGGAATGCAAAGCCCCCAAATACAGGACATCCAGTATTATAAATCAGATGCTCCAACCCTGCTTTATAATGTCAATACCTGTTGACCTCTTTTTCCCTTTCGCCTTGACCGCTCTCAGGCCGCTGACCCCATGCGTTCGGCCTACCTGGACGATCTCCGCAGCAAGTTTCTGATTGAGAACAGCATCCTCAAGATGGAATACGCTGAGTCTCGGGTCGTGGATTTGTCACAGAGGGTAAGAGATGGAGGGGCATAAGGGAAAGTGAAAGGGACTTGGCAGGAGGGTCCTGGAGGGAGTCAGAATTATCAGGTGTGTTTCAGGTGTCGCCAATGTGTCTTTGCACAGTCCCTTTTTCCATGCTGAGCAATAGCAGCCTGATAGCATGAGAGCTTCACTCCACCCTTCTGGCCATCAATTGGCTGCAAGTATATCTGGGAAGCCTTCGTATTGGGTTCAACATTACCAAACGTCGCCTCTGGAGACCAGAGTTTGAATCCTGCTCAGCTATGAAAACTTGCACTTGAACTTGGATTTTCCCCAGTATGAGGTCTAAAATTCTATGTACCGTATATACTGGAGTATAAGCCAACCTGAATATAAGCCGAGGCACCTAATTTTACCACAAAAAACTGGGAAAATGTATTGACTCGAGTATAAGCCCAGGGTGGGAAATGCAGCAGTTATGGGTCAATTTCAAAATTAAAATATATACCAATAAAATAACATTAATTGAGGCTTCAAGAGGTTAAATGTTTTTGAATATTTACATAATTTAAGATAAGACTGTCCAAGTCTGATTGAACCATTATTTTAACTTTCTTCAATGTAAATATCCTTACGTATCCTTCCAATAATAATAAAGACAGTAAAATAAATAATAATAATAAAAATAATAAACTTTATTTATATCCCATCACCATCTCCCCGAGGGGACTCAGGATAGCTTACATGAGGCCAAGCCCAATAACACATAATAAAATAACATAAATGTTAATAATAATATAAAATAAAATGTAATAATAATAGAGTGAAATAATAAATGTAATAATAACAATAATAGAGTAAAATAATAAATGCAATAATAACAGAATAAAACAATAAATGTAATAATAAAAATACTAGAGTAAAATAATAAATGTAATCATAATAATAGAGTAAAATAATACAATAAAAATAATAGTGTAAAATAATGTAATAATAATAAATAGCATAAAATAATATATTTAGTAAAAATAATAATATTGTAATAACAGAGTAAAATAATAAATAACTTTGACTTGAGTATAAGCTGAGGGAGGGTTTTCAGCCTTAAAAAGGGCTGGAAAAACTCAGCTTATACTCGAGTATATATGGTAAATGCTACACATCACACTGGCTATAAATATATAAAAGATTGGGACAAGTTCTGGGTTTCTTTCCCTTATTTTTACCCTCTCTCTCTCTCTCTCTCTCTCTTGCCCTAATCCCATCCCTTCCTTTCTGCAGGGCCTCACCATGCTCTGCCACTTGGAGCATCTCTTGCTGGTCACGCACATGAACCTCTCGGACAACCTCCTCTGCACTTTGCCCCCCACGTTGGCCATGATGCGCTGCCTTGAGGTGAGGCCTCTCTAGCCTAGCTCCCATCCAGTCTTGTCAAACTATAACTCCCATCATCCCCTGAGGCATTGGGCTCTGAAAAGACTGGCAAGTGCTGACACGTCCCTGCCAGACATTGAAACAGAGGCCTGTTTTTACACTATGGAATTACAACACTTTAATACCACTTTAACTGCAATGGCTCCGTCCATTGGAATGATAAGTTGTGTAGTTTTGTGAGAGTTTTAGAATTTTTTATCAGAAGAACTCTACTGTCTCATCAAACGACAGTTTTAAAGTGGTATCAAAGTGTTACAGTTGTGTAGTAGAAAAGAGAACACACTTCTTCCACTTGCTTTTTCAGATTTCAACTTCCAAAATCCCCAGCTAGAAGGATTCTGGGAGTTGGAGTCTGAGAAAAAAAATTCCCGAGCTCTGATTGGGGATTAGAGGAACTCCCTGAGTAATTAGGGTCTGAAAATGGACATTTCTATTATTATCATTATTATTATTATTTGATACACAACAAGATTAGTACACAGCAAACAAGATCGTTAAGTGTCTAGGACTGTGTGATGTATCGGTGAATAATGCATCCAGATCCGAGTAGAGTGGCCTTTGGCAGCTGATAGATGGTAATTTTGTCTGCGCCGATTGTTTTTAAGTTCAGGCCAAGGTCTTTAGGCACTGCACCCAGTGTGCCGATCACCACTGGGGCCACCTTTACTGGCTTGTGCCAGAGGCTTTGCAGTTCGATCTTTACATTCTCATATTGTGTAAGCTTATTATTATTATTATTATTATTATTAGATAAAAGTAAAGGTTTTCCCCCGACATTAAGTCCAGTTGTGTCTGACTCTGGAGGTTGGTGCTCATCTCTATTTCTAAGCCACCGGTAATGTGGAGTCAGCTGCATAAGATCTCTACTGACCAGAAGGTCATGAGTTCGAGGCCTGCCTGGGTCGGGGTGAGCTCTCGACCAATTGTGTAGTTCATTGTCTGTCTCTATATGTTTTATGTCTATGGCATTGAATGTATGCCTGTATATGGCGTGTGTACCTATGTTTTAAAGTGTTGTATTTTTGGGTTTTTAAATGATGTAAGTCGCCCGGAGCACCAGTGGTGGAGGGCGACTCACAAATAATAAAGTTATTATTATTATTATTATTATATGTGCATTGTGATCTGCCCCGAGTCCCTTGCGGGGTGAGAAGAGCGAAATATAAATGATGTAAATAAAATAAAAATAATAAATAAGCCAAAGAGCCGGCGTTGTCTGTAGATGCCTCTTAGGTCATGTGGGTGGCATGACTGCATGGAGCGCCGTTCATTACCTTCCCGCAGGAGCGGTACCTATTATTCTACTTACATTTCCATGTTTTCGAACTGCTAGGTTGGGAGAAGCTGGGTCTAACAGCAGTAGCTCACGCTGCTCCCCGGATTCGAACCTGCAACCTTTCGGTCAGCAAGTTCAGCAGCTCAGCAGTTTACCCCACTGTGTTACCGGGAGCTCCATTATTATTATTATGTTTTGCTCTATTATATTTATTTATGCCCTGCTTTATCTCTCTGAAGTAGACTAAGCATTTTGGAAAATGGCATTCATAACCATTTGCAGGTCATAACCTTTTGGAAAAGCATGACCTTTCAGAGAAAAGTCAAAAACCTATTTGAGTAGAATCTTCTCAAGTGGTATATAACCAGATGTAATTATGCAAAGAAATTTGGCTTCAGTTGTTAGACTGATAACCTGTCGTCTCTGATTCCAGTTCACAAAATAGCAGTGCTTCAGAAGTGTTTCAGTTGCCTAAAAATATATCTACTCTCCCATAAAAACAACTTGTTTTATATCATGCACTCCAGAGACAAAAATGAAGTAGGCTTTGGTAAAATGACATATTTGGTTTACTCACAACTTTCATGTGTTCATCATACACATGTACATAACTTTTCAGTCCAGTTTCAGATATGTTTGAGGTACAACAGGCTTCACAACCTCCAAGGATGCCTGCAAAAGATGCAGGCGAAATGTCAGGAGAGAATGCTTCTATCACATGGCCATATAGCCTGGGAAACTTACAACCCATTTTTGATATAGTTTCTCTGTATATATATGTCATAGGGACATCTCCCTTAGGGCCCTTCCACACAGCCCTATATCCCAGAATATCAAGGCAGAAAATCCCACATTATCCGAGTGTGGACTCAGATAACCCAGTTCAAAGCAGATATTGTGGGATTTTCTGCCTTGATATTATGGGATATAGAGCTGTGTGGAAGGGCTCTTACAGACATCAAACAAGCATGTGTTTACTCTTAGCAGTCTAAAGTCTAAGAAGAACCTAAAATGGAGTCTGAGCTCTGAGCAGTCTCAGATTCCGATCATGTGATCTGCAGCCCCTCTCACAACTTCTCAAGAAAAAACATAGAGCAAGGAAATAAAGCTGCATATCAGAACATATATACAAGTCAACAACAGGATTATCGATCAAATAATTAGTAGAGGAGGCTTGAAGATGGTTGTAATTTCCACAAAGCAACATTTCTCTTAGATATGACTCTGAGTGGGACTCGGTTTTATTTGCCCGCAGTGGCGATGCAGAGCTGTGACACCATAGTTTATACCATTTCATATTTTCTGTCTTTGTTTCAGGTTTTGGAAGCCGATGATAACCGGATCGAGACCTTGGAAGGGCTGCCACCTCTTCCTCGGCTGGAGGAGCTCTCCCTCTGCAACAACCGTATCCTTGACCCTTGGCAAAGAATAATAGCCCTTTAGCCCAACAGTGGGATGGTTTCTGGGGCTGGGTGGGGTGGGGGAGCACCATACTCCACTCGGAAGCCAAATATGGGCTCTTCTGGTCAATATTCTCCTTAATTCCTTCTACCCTCCCTTAGGCCTTCGGCGACCCGCTGACCTCCAACCCCTGGCCTCTTTCCCCAAACTTGCCCACCTCAACATTCAAGGCAACCCTCTGTGTCGAATTCCTGGCATCCAATCGGAACTCGTTGCACTGCTGCCAAATGTGGCCACCATCCTGACCTGATGGGCCGGTGGGCACACACTTGCTGTGTCAAACCCTGCCTCTCACCACTTCCCATTTCCCTGATACCTTTAATTTATTGGCATGAGGAAATTAAAGAAGAGAATTAACTGGTGTATCGAGCAATGGTCTTATTATTATTATTCCACTTCATCATTAGGAAGAACTTCCTGATGGCAAGAGCCGTTCAACAGTGGAATGTGCTGCCTTTGAGTGCGATGGAGATTTTTAAACAGAAGTAGGATAATAATAATAGGCAAAGGTAAAGATTTTCCCCTGACATTAAGTCTAGTCATGTCAGACTCGGGGTGTGCTCATCTCAATTTCTAGGCCAAAGAGCCGGCATTGTCTATAGGCACCTCCAAGATCATGTGGCCAGCATGACTGCATGGAATACAGTTACCTCCCCACAGAAGCTGTACCCATTGATCTACTCACATTTGCATGTTTTCAAACTGCTAGGTTGGCAGAAGCTGGAGCTAAGAGCGGGAGCTCAACCCGCTCCCCGGATTCGAACCACCAACCTTTTGGTCAGCAAGTTCAGCAGCTCATTGTTTTATCTTGCTGTGCCACCAGGGTGCCAAATAATAATAATAATAATAATAATAATAATTTTTTGTATTCCACCCTATTTCCCCGAGGGGACTCAGGACGGATCCCAGCATATACAGAGACAGAAGGCAAACATTTAGTGCCTCAAAAAAAAATGACACACCGATACACAGATACAGGTAAAGGCTTCTCCTTCATCTCTGGTTGGCAGCAGCTGGGGCTAACAGCAGGAGCTCACCCCATCCTGCAGATTTGAACTGCCAAACTTCTGGTCAGCAAGTTCAACAGCTCAACTGTTTGACTCATTGCACCACCGTGGCCCCATGGCCATTAGTCAAGAGTGCTCTGATTGTGAATTCCTGCTTGACAGAAAGGGGTTGGACTGGATGACCCTTGGGTCACAGAGTCAATTGCAATCATTTCCTTCCCACTTTCGGCTTCTTCCAACCCAAAACTCAGTCCACAAAGTCCCCCTGCATCCATGCAACTGTTTAGTAATAGATGTTGTTATTATGCACCGTAAAATTGGCTTGGACTTGCCGTGGCTCTGTGGTTGAGAGATCATGTGCTGCCCTGCTCAGCTCTTGTAGTGCCAGAAATACGTAACTCTTGGGTGAGTCAATCTCGTTGTGGCTTTCCTCTTTTTGCTTGACTTTACTGAGCATTATTACTTAATTTGTATGAACTTTGTTCGAACTGCCACTTTCCTTCGTTGTGAATGGGATTCATGATCCCAGGTTGGAAACGAAATCTCCTCAATCCATGGCTGATACCAGATGACAAAACTCCCTCCTGGGCACACAGAAGATTGGGCGACTTGGGAGGCGCTGAACAGACTGCGCTCTGGCACCACGAGATGCTGAGCCAACCTTAAGAAATGGGGCCACAAAGTGGAGTCCACCACATGCGAGTGTGGAGAAGAGCAAACCACAGACCACTGACTACAATGCAGCCTGAGCCCTGCCACATGCACAATGGAGGACCTTCTTATAGCAACACCAGAGGCACTCCAAGTGGTCAGCTTCTAGTCAAAGGACATTTAGTATAATGCCAAGTTTTCAAACTTTGTGTGTGTGTTTAAAATACCATACAGCTGTACCCTTGGTTAGCTCCTAATACCAGGCCCGGATTAGCGGACTGTGCCGCCCAAGGCCGCCTGTCTAAATGCTGCCCCCCGGGGGGCGGGGCCTCTTGCGGGGGACGGGGCCGGCGAGAGGGAGAAGGTGCCGCCGGAAGTCCCGCCTAGGGAGGAGGGGTGCCAATGCGAGCGCGGCGGCGGGAGCTGCGCGAGTAGCCCTAGGGGCAGGACTTCCGGCGGCGCCTTCTCGCCGGCAGCGCCTCTGCACCTCATACCGTCAGTGAAGGGAGGCGGCAGAACCGGCGTGAGGGGAGAAGGCGCCGCTGGAAGTCCCGTGAGGGCGCCCTAGCCGCCCCGCCGCCCATGCCCCAAACACGGGCGGGGCGGCAGTGGCGACTTCCAGCGCAGCGCCTTCTCCCCTCATGCCGGTTCCGCCCCCTCCCTTCACTGAAGGGAGGAGGGGCAGAGCCGCTGCCGGGCGAGAAAAAGGCGCCGCCGGAAGTCCTGCCCCTAGGGCGACTCACGCGGCTTCCCCCACTGCCGCCCCGCTCGTGTTTGGAGCACGGGCAAGCGGGGCGGCGGCAGCGAAAGCCGCGTGAGTCGCCCTAGGGGCGGGACTTCCAGCGGCGCCTTCTCCCCTCACGCCGGTTCCGCCTCCTCCCTTCACTGAAGGGAGGAGGTGCGGAGGCGCTGCCGGTGAGAAGAAGGCGCCGCCGGAAGTCCCGCCCCTAGGGCGACTCGCACGGCTTCCCCTGCCACCGCGGCACTCGCACCGGCACCCCTCCTCCCTTCACTGAAGGAAGGAGTGGCGCCCACCCGCGTGAGCGGGGCGGCGGCGGGGGAAGCCGCGTTAATCGCCCTAGGGGTGGCAGGACTTCTCCTCACCCCTTCCTTCAGGCCTGGAAATGCCCGCCCCCCCCCCAAATCTGCCGCCCGAGGCCAGGGCCTCGGATGGCCTTATGGGTAATCCGGGCCTGCCTAATACGATAACTAAATCTGGCCCTCTTCCTTTTTCCTTCCATTTTCCCCAGCATCATTCTCTTCTCCAAGCTTTCCTATCTTCTCATTATGTGGTTAAAGTACTTCATCTTTGCCTCTAATCTCTTTCCCTCCAATGAGCAGCCGTCTTTATTTCCTGGAGTATGGACTGTTTGGATCTTCTCGCAGTCCAGGGCACTCTCAGAATTTTCCTCCACAGTTCAAAACTATCTCTTCCTTCGCTCAGCCGCCCTTATGGTCCAGCTCTCACATCCATAGGTTGCTACGGGGAATACTACTGCTTTAACTATGTAGATCTTCATTGCCAGTGAGATGTCACTACTCTTCTTGCAGTCCAAGGCACTCAGCATTTTCCTCCGCAGTTCTCTTCCTTCGCTCAGCCTTTCTTATGATCCAGCTCTTTCATCCATAGGTTATTACAGGGAATACCTTTGATTTAACTATGTGGATCTTCGTTGCCAGTGTGATGTCTCTACACTTCACTATTTTATCGAGATTCATCATTGCTCTCCTCCCAGAAGGAAACGTATTCTGATTTCCCAGCTACAGTCTGCGTCTGCAGTAATCTTTGCGCCTAGAAATACAAAGTCTGTCACTGCCTCCACGTTTTCTCCCTCTATTTGCCAGTTGTCAATCAGTCCGGTTGCCATAATCTTGGGGGTTTTTTTTATGTTTAGCTGCAACCCAGATTTTGCATTTCCTTCTTTCACCTCGGTTAGAAGGCTCCTCAGCTCTTCCTCGCTTTCATCATCATCATTGTATTTCTTATTAATCGCCTTCCATCAAGATGCTCTAGGGCCGGCGATTTACAAAGAAGCAATAAAACAAGATAAAACATACAGGATCATGAATATAAAAGTTAAAATTACACATCAAATACTATACTGAACAGCTAGGTCTTGAGAGCCTGGGTGAAGGAGCGCAAGACGTGCATAGCTCTCATATATGGAGGCAATGAGTTCCACAATGCCGGGGCAGTGCTAGTAAGACGTGCTTCTCTGGGGCCTGGGATGTAAAGCAGGTTATGTTGGGAGGGTCTAAGCGACCATTGATGACCATAGGGGGAGAGACGGTCTCTGAGATATATCGGTCCCTGGCCATACAGGGTTTTAAAAGTCAGGACCAGTGTCTTATAAAGGATCCGATATTCCATTGGCAACCAATGTAACTGTTGAAGAGTTGGCGTTATATGGCATTTCATGGGAGTTTGTGCCAGTAGCCTAGCTGCCGCGTTCTGGACTATGCGGATCTTCTGAGTCACAGACATTGGAAGGCCAGTGTATAAGGCATTGCAATAGTCCAGTCTAGATGTCACTGTGGCATGAATGACTGTCGCCAAGGCCTCCCTTGTGAGGTATGGTGCTAATTGCTTTGTCTGGCAGAGATGAAAAAAGGCCTGTTTGCTAACAGTTGCAACCTGGGTCTCCATTGTCAGTCGTGAGTCTAGTACAACGCCCAGACTCTTGACGGAGGTAGATGGAAATAGGGGTTCGCCGTCGAGTAGGCAGGGGGCACGACAGTCCTGTTGGGCGGCCCGGCCACAAGATCTCGTCTTTGCCAGATTTACTTTTAGCCTGCTGGCACGCAACCATTTCGTCACCGCTTCCAGACACCGCTTCGGCCATCAAAGTGGTATCATCTGCGTATCTAAGGTTGTTAATGTTTCATCCAGCAATCTTAACTCCAGCCTTGGATTCGTCAAGCCCCGCACGTCGCATGATATGTTCTGCATGCAAGTTGAATAGATCGGGGGAAAGTATACAACCCTGCCGGATGCCTTTCCCAATCTTCAACCAGTTGGTTGTTCCGTGGTCTTGTTGTGACTTACTGTTGTGACTTGGCCATTGTACAGATTCCTCAGGAGACAGACAAGGTGTCTTGGTATCCCCATTCCACCAAGAACTTGCCTCAGTGTATTATGATCCACACACAGTCACAAACACAGCCTGTGGGCTGAGAGGGACAGTATATAAATATAGTAAATAAATAAATTCGAGTCGTCAATAAAACAGAAATAGATGTTTTTTTCTGAAACTCCCTGCCTTTCTCCATTATCCAGCGGATATTGGCAATTTGGTCTCTCATTCCTCTGCCTTTTTGAAACCCGGCTCGTACATCCGGCAATTCTTGCTCCATGTATTGCTGGAGTCTGCCTTGAAGGATCTTGAGCATTGCCTTACAGGCATGTGAAATAAGTGCTACTGTATGAAAGTTTGAGCAAGAATGCAGTTTGACCCAACTTTAACTGCCATGGTTCGATGCTATTGAATCCTGAGATTTGTACTTTGGTGCACCATCACTCATTGGCAGAGATTGCTAAAGACCTTATGAAGCCGCAACTCCTGGAATTCCATAGCAGTGACCCATCGTAGTTTCTTTCCTTCTTTGGCTTTTCTTTGCGAACAAAGATTCAGGAAGGACTCATCCCACGCTTTCTACAAGCACATTGATGACTAAAAAGGCCAATCCAAGATAGGCAAGTCCAGTTGCAGAAAGCACAGCAGAAAGTCTCCTTGAGTGATGTTGTTTTCAAGTTGCGGTTCTTTCTGCATTGTCGTTTCTCTTCGAGACTTTTATTTTTATTTATTTATTGTTTCAATTTGCATACCGTCCTTCCAATTTGGCTCAGGATGGTTTACAGTGCATCGACCAAAGCATTAAAACATGCACGATAAAAACAACAATAACACTTGGACCAGATTTGACAAAGTTAGCTCATGACCAGAGACTTGTTCAGCGTGACTTCTCGAAAGAGGCCGCCGCATTGAAAGTGGTGCCAATCTGCATTCGTTAAGATCGTCTGGGGAGGCACCTGCATCACAAATACGTTTGGCGGGGACGAGAGACGGCCTCAGTGGTGTCCCCTCGGCTATGGAATGCCCTTCCTAGAGACATTAGATCGGCCCCTTCCTTCTTAGCATTTCGGAGGAAAGTTCAAAACCTGGTTGTTCGAGCAGGTGTTCAAATAGTCAGTGTAACAAATATAGGAACATAGAATGACTGGATGATGAAATTGGATCCTGATTTTTATGAAGAGACGCTAACGAGTTATGTTGTATTGACTTTGTAATGATCGTATATTTATGCCATTTTCTTCAGGCTGACTTCCAACCCAAACAGCTCTGCAGCTGTTGCAAAGCAGGATGTTCTCTACCAGCCCGCACCACAGGAAGAACACCATCATCCCCACGTCAGCATAGGCATATTTGTGCTTAAGTCCGTTCAGTAGTTCACCTACCTGGGAAGCATCATCTCTTCAGACACCAAGATTGATAAAGAGATAGATCACAGATTAGCAAAGGCATGTAGTGCATTTGGAAGGCTTCACAAAAGAGTCTGGAGCAACAAACACCTGAGGCAAAGCATCAAAAACAGTATGTACAGAGCTATTGTACTGTCTGTTCTCCTATATGGGTCTGAAACATGGATCGCCAACACCTACGACTCCTCGAACGCTTTCATCAGCGCTGTCTTCGCACAATCCTAAATATACATTGGACTGACTATGTGACGAATGTTGCTGTCCTTGAGCAAGCAGGGATCACCACCATTGAGGCCATGCTATAGAGAACACAGCTGCATTGGGCAGGGCACTTTTCTAGGATGGAGGGCCACCGCCTCCCAAAGATACTACTCTATGGTGAACTCGCCATGGGTCAGCGCAAGAGAGGCGCCCCCAAAAAGAGATATAAGGACTCCCTGAAACACAATCTTGGGCTCGGGCAGATTGATCACCAAAAATGGTCCACCCTGGCCTCACATGGGGAGGCATGGAGACGCACTATCCACAATGCTGCGGCCTCTTTCGAGACGACACGACCGAACGGGTCTAGAAGAGAAACAACAACGCAGAAAGAACCGCAACTTGGAAACAACATCACCCAATGAGACTTTCTGCTGTGCTTTCTGCAACTGAACTTGCGTATCTCAGATTGGCTTTTTAGTCATCAACGTGCTTGTAAAAAGCGTGGGATGAGTCCTTCCTAAGAATCTTCGTTTGCGAAGTAATGCCGAGAGAGATATTTATGACATTGTTTTAATTGTTTTTATGATGTTGAGCATTGAATTTTTGCTACTGTAAACCACTTTGAGTCGCCCAAGGGCTGAGAATAGCGGCATATAAATGGAGTAAATAAATAAGTAAGTAAATTCTGCAGTGTGGATGGGCCCAGGCTCTTGCTCAACTCAAAGATGAACCAGCTTATATTTCACAGAGTGTGGTTGCTTTATCCATTTAAGGCTGTAATCCTAGACACAATGACAGAGAGGAAGTTGGAGATCAGGTATTCTGTGTCGACAGGCGAATGATTAAACCCCCTTTCAGCTCAGTTCAGTGGGGTTTGCCTTTGAGTAAACACACCATGGGATTTCATGTCCAAATATTGCAATTTGATCTGGAAACTGGCATGAGTCATGGGCATAACAGTTTTAATTTCGAGTCATTCTTCACAATGGGTGCCCTGCAATCTTTCTTGGCAGAGTTTGGGAAGGTCTCTCCTTTGGGGGTGACTACAATGCCCATGATCCCCCAGCCATGCATGCATGGCTGGGGGATTATGGGCATTGTAGTCACCCCCAAAGGAGAGACCTTCCCAAACTCTGCCAAGAAAGCTTCCTTAAGAAAACAAGAGGTTGGATGTGCTACGAATCGCAATGCATACATACACCTTAATCCCGACTTGCTAGTATTTGCCCTCTTATTGCTATGATCCTTCAGGTGTGAATTCCTCTCTGTGTTTACACTTTGATCCAAATGTGGATCTGCTTTAACTTGCCCACTCTTTGTAGCTTCACACTCCGGCTACGCTTTTTTGCAATCCTCGGGTTCACAGATTCCCCATCAGCAGCTTGATATAAAACTATGTTTACTCAACCTATGTGCCAGTTGCTTCATGCTCCCTTAAGGGGAACTATGACCCATACGTGCGCATGAAACCAGGCACATGGGAGACCGGGCATTTGCCACATCTCTTGTGCCAAGGGCATTTGCTAAGAAGGTCTTGCGGCATCCTCTCAGAGATGCATCACGTAAGATCCACCTCTTTCATTACGTCAAGTGCGGGTTTTCCTTTCTGTCTACAAATCCATATCAAAATATTTCCATCCGTAGTTGGGGTGACGGTGCTTTCAGGCATTCAGAGGCACCTTTCAGATTATTGGTTCGCAATGAGGCATCCTTTCCGAGAAAAAATGAGTTACTTTGAGTCTCTTTAAAGAGAGAAAAGCAGTTTGACATTATTATTAGTTCCTGAGTTATAAATGTCATTTCCTCATTGGTTCTATCATAAAGTTTATTTTATGGGAAAATTTATTAAACTGCAAAAACTTTGTTTTGGCGGGAGGGACGTCCTGCAGAACATTTTGCTATAGTTTTTCAATGAATATCTCATAAAGCAGTCTTTCTCAACCTTCCTAATGCCACGACCCCATGCTGAATCGGGCCTCAGCCCATCTACAGTTCTGTGTCACACAGTCCCACTAGTTGTACACAGGGATCTCTAGCAGAAAGGAGGGCAGAACATTAATTTTGTTGTGGTGACCCCATTATTTTTGTTGCTACTTCATAACTGTAATTTTGCTACTGTGATGAATTGTAATGTAAATATCTGATATGCAGGATGTATTTTCATTCACTGGACCAAATTTGGCACAAGTACCTAATACGCCCAAATTTGAATACTGGTGGGGTTGGGGAGTTGATTTTGTCATGTGGAAGTTGTAGTTGCTGGGATTTATAGTTCACCTACCATCAAAGAGCATTCTGAACTCCACAAACGATGGAATGGAAACAAACTTGGCACACAGAACTCCCATGACTAACAGAAAATACTGGAAGGGTTTGGTTGGTATTGACCTTGAATTTGGGAGTTGTAGTTCACCTACATCCAGAGAGCACTGTGGATTCAAACAATGATGGATCGGGATCAAACTCGGCACGAATACTCAATATGCCCAAATGTGGTGGAGTTTGGGGAAAATAGACCTTGACATTTGGGAGTTGTAGTTGCTGGGATTTATAGTTCACCTACAATCAAAGAGTATTCTGAACCCTACCAACGATAGAATTGGGCCAAACTTCCCACACGGAACCCCCGTTGCCAACAGAAAATACTGTGTTTCTGTTGGTCTTTGGCAACCCCCCTGACACTCCCTCATGACCGCCCAGGGGTAGTGATCCCCCGGTTGAGAAACACTGTTTCTCAACTGAACAATGGTTTCCAACTTGTGGTCTGTGGAATATGGTCTGTGGCCTCACAATTACTACACCGTTGCCTCAAAACCACATGGCAATGAGAGCAACCAGTCTCACGAAACCCTCTTATAGTACCAAAACAATGGGGATGTCGGGAGGGGAGAGGCTGACTACACAAAAAAGATTACTACTCCCACATCAGCTCTAGATTATTAAATATGGTTTTCTGGGGATGAGCAGATGGCAACTACTGGATGGCATATGTATCAGAAACCAGAGCTGAAGTGGTCTATCCAATGCAATTTCCTGAATCAGCACTCCAAATAACCAAACCAAACCTACAGTTGACCAAAAACTGATTCGTAACCCTTTTGGTACTAAATGTTGAAGAGTGGTTTCTGGTTAAAAAAAAAGGTTGGGAACCACTATCCTAGAGTCTCAACCAATTCAACGTTCAGGCAGCAAACAGACAGGCTTTGAAGCTGCAAGGCTATTCAATGCTAATCAAGGTCGTCAAATAAACATTCACACTTGCCTAGAACAGACAATAGTTCTTTCTCCCACCCTGGACATTATACCACACATTTATAAACCCCACGTGCCTAGTTTCCAACAGACCCCTCAATCTCTGAGGATGTCTGCCATAGATGAGGACGAAACGTCAGGAGAGAATGCGTCTGGAACATGGCCAGACAGCCTGGAAAATTCACAGCAACCCAGCGATTCAACCTAGTTTGTGGCAGCCACAAAAACAAAGTTTCTGGAGTATAGCTGTTGCCGAACAGAATTTGGGTTGGCTCTGCCCATAAGAGGCAAGAGCCCTAGTGCCCAAAGAGAGGGGTCGATACCCTTGGTGAGCAAAGGCAGGACAGATAAAGACCCACCCCAAGATTACCCAATAAGTCTCACCAAGTTGAAGAAAAACCACTGAGGTCTTTATTTCTCATCGGCTGAGGAGGATGACAACCGTAATATCCTTGTCGCAAAGCAGTCATAAAGTTACATTCAAAATATATGCCATTTTATAAGGTTACAGATTCAAATTTCCCACTTCCTGCCCCCAGACCAGCTTTGTGTTGATTGGATGGAATCGCTGGGGCAACTGGAGTTTGATCCAATAGTGAAACAGTGCCACTTCTGTTCTGGCGAATGGGAAGCGAGGAGCAGGAATGTGTTCAAAACAAAGCAGCTGGAGTTTCCTTTATTAGATTTGTCCATATGTTAATGAATCCAAGCCCCTGACCTTTCGAGTCAGAGAAGAGTCTTTTGTTCTTCTGTGAGAAGTGGGAATTGTCCTTAATGGCCCTTTCCTGTTGACAAGAGGCCACTACAGATCTTTCGAAGAGAGTTTCAGTTCTTTGGATGGTAAACAAATGAGAAGACTGTAGCCATGTACCAGTTTCCGAGGCTGGCAGAGGTGGCCGTTTATGAAATATAGAAATAGTTTTGCCTATTAATAGCCCAAAGGTAGACAAATCTCAGAAGCGTTTGTCTATTGATTAGCAGAAACCAGTTTTGGACCAAAGGGGAAAGACCCTTCGAAAGAGCTGGCTTCTGCTATTTTCATGCAAATGAGGCTAGTGGAGAGATGATTGAATCACAAGCTAACAGCTGGCAAGGCTCACCCCAGGCAGCTGGCTAAAAGGTAAACAGTGGCACTTTCATATTTTTAAAATTACATACATGGGAAAAACATGAGGGGAGATACATTGGGGTCTATGGGGAAAATATACCATTCTGATCACCCTTGCCTACCCACCAGAAAGATACACGGTTTATTAGATTCATAAAAGATAGCCCGAGAGAAAGGGGTCCTAGACAGAAAGGAAAAGGTCTTTGGGAATGAGCAAAAGTCCATAAGAGTAATGCGAAAGGAAAATAACTGGGTGTATTCATAAAGGGTGGGTTACAGAGGCATTGTCATGTGGGACCATGGGGCCATGGGAAGAGCCTTAGGTTCCCATGTGGGGGACAGATAGGGGATTATAGGATCACTTCCAGCCTGGTGTTCTTGGGAAAACTATGAATCCCTTGGTTTTAAACTGTCTTCTACAGAGCCTAAGAAGAAAAGGGGGTCACCTCTGATATCATAGCAACTACTCTCAAAGTAAGTACTGTACAATTAAACAGGAAATAACCCTTTCAAACCAGGAGCAGAAATATTTTTAAATTTTGCTACATAGTATTTATTATTTTTAATAATAATTCATTAATCTTCTTTCTTGGCTTTTCTTCGTGAACAAAGATTCAGGAAGGACTCATCCCATGCTTTCAACAAGCGCGTTGATAGTCATTAGTCAATAATAATAATAATAATAATAATAATACAGTTCAACCAAAAAAATACTTGGTATCTTAGTTTTTAGTCCTGCTCCTGGGGTTATTTGGGCCATTGATTTTAAAAAACTGCATTGGATACACTGCCTCACATACCATTTCTTAGATATGGTTATTGTGGTTTTCTATGGCCAGCAGATGGTGACAGGTAGAATAGTAGAATCATAGAGTTGGAAGAGACAACGTGGGGCCATCTAGCCCAACCCTCTGCCATGCATGTAAAGCACAATCAAAGCACCCCAAACAGATGGCCATATGGCATATATTTTGTATCTCAATCCTAGAGCTGATAGGGGGGAGAACTTGGTGCCATTTTTAGAATCAGCATGACAAATCCCAAGCCAGAAAACCTCCTATTTTGGTCCCAGGATTATCTCCCTTTGATCAAACTGCCAATTTTTGAAGGACGGAGAATACAAAGGCAGCTCCTCCTAGAGAGGCACTCCTTCAAGGCTTTTGCTTCTGAACACCTACGTCATCCCTTTTTATCTATGGATGAGTGTGAGAATGAATGAATGGAATGTGAATGGAGACCATGTGTGGGTAGCCCTGTCCGGATAAGCGCATGGGAACAAGGCCAGTGTGCTTCCCTGCCCTGCTTTTCCCAGAACCTAAGTTTGGATATGGGACATTTTAGGACTGTTGGTACATCTACACCAGGCATAGGCAGATTTGGGATCTCCAGGTGTTTTGGACTGCAACTCCCACCATTCCTAACAGCCTCAGGCCCTTTCCTTTCCCCCCTCAGCCGCTTAAGCTGTTAGGAATGGTGGGAGTTGCAGTCCAAAACACCTGAAGGGCCCAAGTTGGCCCATGCCTGATCTACACTGTAGAATTAATGCAGTTGACACCACTTGAAATGCCATGGCTCAATGCCAAGGAATCCTGGGAGATGTAGTTTCGCACGGTCTCCAGCCTTCTCTGCCCAAGATGGTTGGTACGTCACCAAACTACAAATTTATTTATTATTTAAAACTTTTGTATCCCTGAAGGCGAGCCCCAGAGAGAGCCCATCTGTATCTTAATTGGTTTGACCTGCAGCAGCGAGTTCCAATGTTCCTGCACATGTGGTCTGGCATCTTTAAAGACAAAAGGCTGGGACTTAGCATCCAAAGACCTCCAGCCATTTCTATCCCTCTAACTTCATGCCTCACTTGACCTGAAATTTTGTAGCGCAGCTTAGATTAAGAACACTCCATATCGCAACAGTTTTCCAAAGGACTTCCGTGTGTTTGGACTCTCCTCTGGCTATTCGCGAAAAGGATTTTTCTCTTATAGTTTTCCCAAGGACACAGATGGACTTTCTTTTATATGGACTCTTCTTTTATGGATTTCCCCAAAGCATATGGATTCGATGCTTTTCAAGATCATATGGACTTTCTTTCTACTCCTTGCACATGAAATAATTAGGAGATATTGGTGATATTTCTCTGAAACCCTCCCTTCCCATGTAAACCCATCCCTGCATGTTTTCCCCCCTGTGTATAATAATATGAAGAAATGCTACGTGACCCAGCTGTTGTTTTGAAGATCAGAGTGTGACTGCATTCCTAACTGCACCTCTTAATCCAATCATTGGAACAATTTGCATGATGAACAAAGACTCTTTCTGGTTTGGAGGGGGTTCTTTCCCCTCTCCCTATTTGAAAGACCCCTTTTTTGTTTCATAAACACTGGACCTTCTGAGTTTAGCCTCATCCCGCATTTAAAGAACGTATGGCATAACTATTTTTCATATTTCATAACTGGCCGCCTCTGCCAGCCTCGGAAACTGGCACATGGCTACAATTATTTCATTTATTTTACCATCCAGAAGACTGAAACTCTCATGGACAAATCTGCATTTGGCTCCTTTGTCAACAGGAAAAGGCCATTAAAGACAGTTCCCGTTTCACACCAAAGTACAAAAGACTTAACTTTGTCTAAAAACAGTCTCGGTCCTTACTCTTGGAACGCTTCCTTCCAAAGATAGACTTTCACTAGCCTCCTAAAGGACAGGAGGGAGGGGGCAGCTCTGATCTCGCTCGGGAGAGAGTTCCATAGCCGAGAGGCCACCACAGAGAAGGCCCTGTCTCCCGTTCCCACCAAACATGCTTGCGAAGATGGCGGGACCGAGAGCAGGGCCTCTCCGGAAGATCTTAGCGTCCTTGATGGTTCATAGGGGAGAATACGTTCGGACAGGTAAACTGGGCCGGAACTGTATAGGGATTTATAGGTTAAGACCAGCACTTTGAATTGTGCTCTATCAAACCCTATGATTCCATAGCATCGAGTCATGGCAGTTCAGGTGGTATTAAAACTGCATAAATTCTACAGTGCAGATGTGTCCTCTGGCTCCCTGGTCAACGTGATCTCTTCCCTTATATCCAGACATCCAAGACCTTTTATGGCAACTCCCAGCAAAGCTAGATAGGGGATTGTGGGAGTTGCCATCCAAAAGAAAGGTTTCCCCAGCTCTTCTCCAGCCCATCATTGAAATCCAGCCATCCCAGAGTTTTGAAGCATTCCTATTTAGCATGGGAATGCTTCAAAACTCAGCAAAGTTGGATGAGAGATACTGGGAGTTGCAGTTCCCAAAAATGAACATTTCCCAGCTGTGCTCCATTCCAATGCGCCTTCCTTCTCCCCATTGCTATTCCGGTCTATCCGGCTGATGAATTCCCTAGTCAGCATGGCTGGGGTGGGGCCACCTGGGGTGTTATTTTTACATCTGATCCACCAGGTTCAGTCTTTTCCCTCCCTTTCCTTTTCGGTGTTTTCTTCCCTTCTCTTGCTGAATTGGTAGGACTTGTTTTCGCAAGATACCACTGTGCCCGCTGCCTGGCTTCTATCTGCCATTCGGTTCCAACAGATTGGCACACCGAAATCCTCACACTGCACCAAAAGAGCTTCTCCTCCCTTCCCAAATGACAAAAGGTTTTGAGGCAATAAAAAAGGTTTTGCTGTCTAAGCTTTTGGAGTTGCCAAAAGGACTGGGCAAGTCGCCAGAGTTGTGGCTCTCAAAGCCAAGAAGGAACAAGTGCAAGGAGGCACTGAGAGAGCCACCAAGTCTAGGGAAAGCAACACCGGTTGGATTCTTCTGCCTGTTGCCAGGAAGCTTGTTGTAAAGTTTGGGGAAAGTCCAACAATGCCTATCATCCCCAGACAGCATGGCCCTCTCCACCTGTCAGTGTGGTTAATCCCAAGTATGTTCTCCTGGACCAAGTACCCAATACACCCAAATTTGAATACTGTTGGGGTTGGGAGGGATTGGTTTTGCCATTTGGGAGTTGTAGTTGCTGGGATTTATAGTTCACTTATAATCAAAGCAGCTCTGCAGTGCCTAACATCCTGCTTTGCAACAACTGCAGAGCTGTTTGGGCTGGAAGTCAGTCTGAAGAAAACGGAAGTCCTCTACCAGCCCGCACCACAGGAAGAACACCATCATCCCCACGTCAGCATAGGCACATCTGTGCTCAAGTCTGTTCAGCAGTTCACCTCCCTGGGAAGCATCATCTCTTCAGACGCCAAGATTGATAAAGAGATCGATCACAGATTAGCAAAGGCATATAGTGCATTCGGAAGAGAAGGCTAAAGATCTTGTAAAACTACACCTTCCATGATTCCACAGCATTGAACTATGGCAATTACAGCGGTGCTAAACTGCATTACTTCTACGGTTGTAACAAAATGAGCATTCCACAGATATATAAACCCCACTTGCCTAGTTTCCAACAGACCTCACAACCTCTGAGGATGCCTGCCATAGATGTGGGTGAAACGTCAGGAGAGAATGCTTCTGGAACATGGCCAGACAGCCTGGAACGCTCACAGCAACCCAGTATTCATTCCCTTGCCTGACCTCCCTTGCAAGATTGTTGTGAGGGTTATTGTGACAACCACCCATGGCAGAATCACTATGTACTTAAAATGAAGACATTCAAAACATTGATGTTTGGGGTATGTGTGTATGTATGTATATATGTGTGTGTGAGTGTGTGAGTGTGTGTGTGTATATATATATATACTGTATATATATAATCTACACAACGTGTGTGTGTTTATATGTGTGTATGTATGTGTATGTTTGTATGTATGTGTGTATATATTATATCCTACACAATGTGTGTGTGTGTGTATGCCCAGGGGACATACACACACACATACACACATATAAACACACACATACATTGTTGTGTAGGATATATATATATATATAACACACACAAACACATACATACAAACATCCTACACAACAATGTTTCTGTGTCTGTGTGTGTGTTTATATGTGTGTATGCCCAGGGGACATACACACATACACACATATAAACACACATGTTGTGTAGGAGATATATATATATACACACACACACACATACAAACATCCTACACAACAATGTATGTGTGTTTATGTGTGTGTGTACACACACACACACACACACACACACACACACACATATATATATATATATATATATATATATATATATATATATATATAAAGCCCAGGGGACCTCTGCACCCGTGGAATGCCTGCCTTGCTCTTAAAAGGACGGGATGCTTCATGGGAAAAGGCAAGGGCTGTCATTTTGGGCCCAGCCTATCTGTCAAGCCAGGGGATCGGTCTCTTGAAGGCAATCCCAAAAGGACACCACCTTTCCTCCTGCGAGGAGCATCCTCCCTTCAACCTGTTCCAACACGCAGTTCACCTTGGCCTGCGCCAACACCCCACTCGCTCGCATCAATCTTTCCCCAAATGCGACTCCCAAATGCAAGGCCCAGCCCTCCTGGGTCCTAATACCAGATCTAAGGAAGATGTTGTGCTTTTTTGGAGGGCAAAGAAGCAGAATCGGGGCCCTGATTGTGCAATGGCAAATGGCCAAGGAGAGTGACCTTCGTGACCCCTTTCAGCTGAGTGGCAATTTGGGAGCATCAGTGTCTACAGGAGAGTCAACTGTTGCAATTATTTAACTAAAGCAGTGATTCAGCTTCCCAGGAGAAGTCCCTGGAAAGTACAGGGAGAAGGGAGAAGCAAACTGTGCACAGCGATGACATCCAGGATGACTTGGTTTCCTTGGCATCCATAGATTGCATGAATGAGCATGCCACCTCAGAGACAGAGCAAGGGAAAGCTTCCTTATTTCGGACTACAAGTCCCAGAATCCCCCAGCCAGCTCTCCTGGGACTAATAATTCATCAAAGGCAAGGGGGTATGCTCATGTTTTTCCCCTCCAAAATAAATATTGTAAGCCATCCCTTAGTTGGGGTCCATAAGGATTCCAACGACTGTCCAAACTTAGGTCAGGTTGCAATCTTGGGCCAGCCTCAACCCTGCCTGGTCACTCTCAACCTGGCTAGCATAGGTCATCTTGGGTCATTCCCAACCTAGCCATTTGTTTCCTTGACTCAAACCCTGTCATCCCCGGCCCCGGCCTGGCTGGAATTGAGAAAGATGGCATTTGAAAGGCTCCAGTTGATGTTCTCTCTCTGGCAATAAAATATATTGGGTCATCCCCAATCTGTCAGTAGTTGAAGAAAGGCAGCTTTTGAAAACTTTGTCCCAGGCAGCAAAGTATCTTGGGCCATCATCCTTTGGTTGGGGAACAAAAGAGGTTCCAATGGCCAACCTATTCAGCTGGCAAAATATCTTGGGTCATCCCCAAGAACCTTTATTAATGGGTATAAATAGGATCATCCCCAACATAGCTGGTAGAACAGGGGTGGGCAATTATTTTTTTCCAATGGGCCACACGAGAGCCAAAAAATATTATGGAGGGCCGCACCTAAAGGCTGAACTACAGTATAATCTACAATATTTATTTATTTATTTATTTACTATATATTACACATCATCAATATTAACATATTAATATATCAAGAAATATTCATATATTATTAGTATCAATATCATAATTATTATATAATAGTATATATATAGAGAAAGACATTATAATATATTGAAATTATAATATAACATTATATTATATTATTTATTATATTATTATTATACATTATTATTATAAAATAATAATAAAACCATTAAAATAAAATAAAATTCAATTCAAGAAGACAAGGTGTGAACCAAGATAGAGGCTGACACCCTCAAGAGAGGAAGGATCCCAAGATGGAATGGCCCAATGGACCCAGCCCAGAGGATAACAAAGCGGACCCAGCAGCCACCGCAGCAGAGCAGAGCAGCAGACGATAGGAGGCTGCAGGCCTCTGCCCACTCTCACCCCCAGCCGTTCCCCAGATGATCGCCCTGCCATGGAGTGCCTGCTATCCCAGCTTTGGGGTGCCTGCTATCCCGGGAGGTGATCCGCGCCTGCAGCGGGAGCAGTCGGCGAGCTGCGGCGGGTGATCGCCCTAGCGAAAAGGAAGACGATCAAGTCTTCCGGTTCACCAGGGCGATCAGCCGCCACAGGTCACCGACTGCTCCCGCTGCAGGCCCAGACTACCTCCAGGGATGGCAGGCACTCCAAAGCCACCGCTCCTCCAATTGTTCTCCGGAGTAGCGGGCTGTCTGCTGATGCAGGCCCCACAGCGGCACCCCTTCCTCTTGGCTCCGCCCCTGACGCCCTTCTTTCCAGGCCAGATAGAATCAGCCGTCGGCCCGCATCCGGCCCGCGGGCCGTAGGTTGCCCAGGTCTGTAGTAGAATCATAGACTCATAGAGTTGAAAGAGACTATGTGAGCCAGCTAGGACAACTCCCTGACATGCAGGAAAAGCACAATCAAAGAACCCCTGACAGATAGCCACCCAGCCTCCATTTAAAAGCTTCCAAGAAGAACAGCTTCCACCGAGGCAGAGAATACTACTGCTGGACAGCTCTTACTGTCAGGAAGTTCTTCCTAATGTTCAAGTGGAATCTCCTCTCCTGTCATTTGAACCCATTGCTCCGAGTCCTAGTTTCCAAGGTCTGCTCCCTCTTCCTTATGACATCCTTCCACATATTTATACCTGACCCTCATCATGTCTCCTCTCAGCCTTCTCTTCTGCAGGTTAAACATACCCAGGTTTTTAAGATGCTCCTCATAGGGATATTCTCTCATTTTAGTTATTATTATTTGATCTCCACAAGATTAGTTCACAGTAAACAAGATCACTATGCTGGCTTTTGTATTGGATTTATTATTTACTAGCTGTACCCGCCATGTGGTCAACCTTCCCTGCCTCTCCTTCTTTCTTCCTTCCTTCCTTCCTTCCTTCCTTCCTTCCTTCCTTCCTTCCTTCCTTCTCTACCTTCCTTCCTTCCTTCCTTCTCTACCTCTTTCCTTCCTTCCCCTTCCTTCTCTCCTTCCTTCCTTTCTTCTCTACCTCTATACTTTCTTCCCCCACTCTTTTTCCTTCTCTCCTTTCTTCATTCTCTACCTATTAGGCCTGGGTAGGTTCGTCGAAATTCTTGTAAAATCGGAATGAATTTGGGTTAAATCCACTTTTGAAGCGATTTCGAGGCGATGTAAGGAACCCGGAAGTATCCTTGCCATTTCAAAGTTTTTCCGCCATTTCTCATAAGTGAGTCGGAAATTATTCAGCTTTTCAAACCAGTGTGGATGGATTCCCTTTTTTCCTTTCCCTCGCGTGTCAATCCTGTGGCGAGAGCTGCATTTAACCCAGCTTGGCTGCAGCTCTCGTCCACGACTGACGCGGGAGAGAAGGAAATTCGCATCCAAACTGGGTTAAACTCCGCACCCAGGAGTTATATTTATTATTTATTTATTATTTCGATTTATATACCACCCTTCCCAAAGAGGTTCAGGGTGGTTCACACTAGTGAACAACATAATCACAACATAGTTAAAAACATAATAAAACAGATTGAGGCAAAAATGGAATTTAACAGCCTTATTTAAAGGTTAAGCGCCTGTCTGAAGAGATGGGTCTTGCAGGCCCTCCGGAAGGCCTGTAGGTCAGTTATTGCTCCAGCCTCCTCTGGGAGGGCGCTCCAAAGGGTAGGCGCTACTGCAGAGAAAATACGCTGCCGCATCGAGGACAGGCAGCAAACAGTAAGTAATGGAATCTCCAATAGGTTTTGATCCATGGACCGTAGTGGTCTCTGGGGAATGTGCAGGGCTAGGCGGTCCTTCAGGTATACTGGCCCCAGGCCATGCAAGGCCTTAAAGGTTGACACCAGCACTTTGAAGGCAATCCGGTACTCAATGGGGAGCCAGTGCAATCGCTGGAGGACTGGAGTGATGTGGCACGATAGTGCCGCACCAACCAGTAGTCGAGTCACAGCGTTTTGCACCAGCTTAAGTTACCGGATTACCGAGAGAAGAAGGCCAATGCAAAGGGTGTTATAGTAGTCCAGTCTCGAGATGACCATGGCCTGGATTACCGTGGCTAGGTCGCCACCGGAAAGGTAGGGCCAGGGGCGGTCCTACCTATCCCGGGGGGGTAAGCGAACATTATTTTGCCCCCCCCCCTGGTGGCTCCCAGCCGCGCCCGCACATGGCGCGCTTGAGCCAGTGCGCATGTGCGGAGATTTGCGCATGCGTGAAAATCTCCGCACATGCACGGGTGCATCCAGCGTGGCGACACGGGCGTGGCCGGCCGTGGATGTGCAGGCCGCACTGGCTCCCGAGCATGCCTCCAGCCAGTGCGCATGCGCGGAGATTTGCGCATGCGCAAAAAATCTCCATGGAAGCGCCGCAGCAGGGCGGGGCGGGCGCGGGCGCCAGCACGGGGCGGGGGCGCGGGCGCCAGCGCAGCGGCGGTGGCCACCCTCCCAGGTGGCGATGCCCCTCCCAGGCGGCGACACCCTTCCCAGGCGGCGACGCCCTACGTGGCCGCGTACTCTGCGGAATTGAAAGACTGCCCCTGGGTAGGGCGCCAGCCACCTTGCCTGGTGCAGATGGAAAAACGCCGCTCTGCTCACAGTGGAGACTTGAGCCTCCATTGTCAGCAGAGGGTCCAGTTGGACCCCCAGGCTTTTAACCAGGGCCAACGGGCTAACCACCTCGCCGTCCAGGTTGCTAACAGGAGTGGTGCTCAGGGAGCACACAACTCCTCTGTTGCGCCAGCTCCACTGGCTGCCAGTTTGCTTCTTGGCACAATTCAAAGTGCTGGCTTTAGCCTATAAACCCCTAAACGGTTTCGGTCCAAGTTACCTATCCGAACACATCTCTCCTTATGAACCATCTTTGACGTTAAGATCTTCTGGGGAGGCCCTGCTCTCGCTCCCACCTTCCTCGCAGATGTGTTTGATGGGGACAAGAGACAGGGCCTTCGCGGTGGGGGCCCCTCAACTGTGGAAAGCCCTACCTAGGGAGATAAGATTGGGCCCCCTCCCTACTGTCTTTCCGAAGGCAGGTGAAAACCTAGCTTTTCGAACAGGCTTTTCCAAGTACAGCATAGCTATACGAATTCATGGAACGACCTGACGATGAAATTGAATAATGACACGACATGGTAATTGCTCACAATAATGTTTTTAAGGCTTGAACGGTTTTTAATGTTTTGTAATATTTTTTTAATTCTAATTTTATACTGTATGTTAATGTTTTAATGCTTTTTATGGTTGTTTTTAACTGTTGTTTGAGTTGTGGCATTGAATAATTGCCAATTGGAAATTGCCCTGAGTCGCCCTCGGGCTGAGAAGGGCGGAATAGAAACAACAACTCAGGCTCGGCCAGACTGATCACCAACAATGGTCCACCCTGGCCTCACATCGGGAGACATGGAGACGCACTATCCACAATGCTGCGGCCTCTTTCGAGAAGACATGTCGAATGGGTCTCAAAGAGAAACAACAACGCAGAAAGAACCGCAACTTGGAAACAACATCACCCAAGGAGACTTTCTATAGATTACAGTAAACTTTCATATAGATTACTAAACTTTCGTATAGATTAATGCTCTCTACGTGGGGTTGCCTATGAAGACTGCCCGGAAGCTGCAATTAGTCCAGCGCGCAGCAGACTACTAACGGGAGCAGGTACAGGGAGCACACAACTCCCCTGTTGCGCCAGCTCCATTGGCTGCCAATTAGCTACCGAGCACAATTCAAAGTACTGGTGTTGATCTACAAAACCCTATACGGCTCCAGTCCAGTTTACCTGTCTGAACGTATTCTCCCCTATGAACCTTCAAGAGTGCTAAGATCGTCTGGAGAGGCCCTGCTCTCGGTCCCACCACCTTCGCAGGCACGTCTGGTGGGGATGAGGGACAGGGCCTTTTCTGTGGTGGCCCCCCGGCTATGGACTTCCCTCCCAAATGAAATCAGGTCCGGCCCATCCCCCCTGACATTTAGGAAGCTAGTAAAAACATGGATGTGGAATGAGGCTTTCGCAGAATGAAGGAGGAGATCGCGAATCGACTAAAGTCGCTAACCACTAGATACGGACCAAATATACGGATTGAGTTGGGCTCGATTTTACTTTGGCGAAAGGCTTTTAAAATGTATTTATTGTATTTGTATTGGATAATTTTATTGTAAATTTATGATGTTCTTAGATTTTAAATGTTAGCATTGAATTCCTACTTGCTGTTTGCCGGTCTGAGTCTCTCTTCGGAGGGGAGAAGGCTGGGGTATAAAAGTTTTAAATTAAATAAAATAAATAATTCTGCTTTGCTTTCTGCAACCAAACTTGCCTATCTCAGATTGGCCTTTTTAGTCATCAATGCGTGCTTGTAGAAAGCGTGGGATAAGTCCTTCCTAAGAATCTTTGTTCTTTAAGTCAGTGTTTCCCAATCAGTGTGCCGTGGCACACTAGTGTGCCGTGAGCGATCATCAGGGGTGCTGTGGGAAATTGTAGCCTCCAAGACCCTTTCTTCCCCCTCCTGCTGAACACTTTTTCTTCTCCACTCGGGCTCCCTTCTTCCGAGCCTCGCTCTGCTTGCTTTGCCTCGCTTTGCTCTGGGGCGAGTCTGCGCAGTAGCGCCCGCACGGGTCACGTCTTCCTCCCTCCCCCCTCCCCTCCTGAACACGCTCACACTGCCCCCACGGATCAAAATGGCGGCAGAAGCAGCAAGAAAAAGTAAGTGTTCGGCAGGAGGGGGAAGAAAGGGCGCGAAGAGGGAAGAAGAGGTCTCTGTCGAAAGCTGGCATGGGCAAACTTGGACCTTCCAGGTGTTTTGGACTCCAACTCCCACCATTCCTAGCAGCCTCGGGCCCTTTTCCTTTTCCCCCCTCAGCCACTTAAGCAGGAAAGGGCCTCAGGCTGTTAGGAATGGTGGGAGTTGAAGTCCAAAGCACCCAGAGGGCCGAAGTTTTCCCATGCCTGTTTTAGGGACCTTAAAGTGGTGAGCCTCCTTCCAACATTGTCATTCTGGATAGAAAACAAACAACAACATAACATAACATTGTTTGAGTCCACAGTGCTCTCTGGGTGTAGGTGAACTACAACTTCCTAACTCAAGGTCAATTCCCAAGCAAACCCTTTCAGTACTTTCAGTTGGTAATGAGAGTTCAATATGCCAAGTTTGGTTCAATTCCATTGTTGCAAGAGTTCAGGATGCTCTTTGATTGTGTGTTAACTATAAATCCCAGAAACTGTAACTCCCAAATGTCAAGGTCTATGTTCCCCAAACTCCATCTGTGTTCACATTTGGGCATATTGAGTATTCATGCCAAGTTGGGTCCTGATCCAATATTGTTTGAGTCCACAGTGCTCTCTGGATATAGGTGAACTACAACTCCAAAACCCAAGGTCAATGCCCACCAAACTCTTATAGTATTTTCTCTTGTTATGGGAGTTGTGTGTTGGGAAGTTTGTGTCTTTCTGCCATTCCTGCCGGGATATCTATGTTGTGTTCATCGAAACAGGCCCAAGTTTTACACTGAGTGTATAAATACATTAAAAACATATTAACTATATGTATTACTGTGTTAGAGTGTCATTTTGTGTCATTTTGGTTGGTGGTGTGCCCCAGGATTTGGTAAATGTAAAAAATGTGCCGTGGCTCAAAAAAGGTTGAAAAACATTGCTCTAAGTCAGTGGTTCTCAACCTTACTAATGCCATGACCCCTTAATCCAGTTCTTCATGTTGTGGTGACCCCCAACAATAAAATTGTTTTTGTTGCTACTTCAGAACTGTAATTTTACTACTGTTACGAACTGTAATGTAAATATACGATATGCTGGATGTATTTTCATTCACTGGACTAAATTTGGCACAAATACCCAATATGCCCAAATTTGAATGCTGGTAGAGTTGGTGGTGGGGGGTTGATTTTGTCATTTGGGAGTCACAGTTGCTGGGATTTATAGTTCACCTACAATTAAAGAGCATTCTGAACTCCACCAATGGTGGAATTGAACCAAACTTGGCACATAGAACTCCTATGACCAACAGAAAATACTGGAAGGATTTGGTGAGCACTGACCTTGAGTTTTGGAGTTGTAGTTCACCTACATCCAAAGAGCACTGTGGAGTCAATGATAGATCTAGAAGACCAAACTTGGCATGGCTACTCAATATGCCCAAATGTGAATAGTAGTGGAGTTGGTTTTTGTTTTTTTTTGGAGGGGGGGGGATAGATCTTGACATTTGGAAGTTGTAGTTGCTGAGATTTATAGTTCTCCTACACTCAAAGAGTCTCTTGAACCCCACCAATAATAGAATGGCCAAACTTCCCACACAGAACCCCCCATGATTAACAGAAAATACTGTGTTTTTTCATGGTCTTTGGCGACCCCTCTGACACCCCCTCGTGACCCCCCCCCAGGGGTCCCGACCCCCAGGTTGAGAACCACTGCTCTAAGTGATGCCAGAAAGATTATCTGTGTCTTCAAGAACACCTGAGGAGGGGAAAGGAAGGGGCCTGAGGCTGTTAGGAATGGTGGGAGTTGGAGTCCAAAACACCTGGTAGGAGGGCCCAAGTTGGCCCATGCCTGCTCTATCTGATTGGGTTGAAGAAGAGTCGGGCATCCTTGGCTGCCCAGCCTCAGAGGGGGAAATGCCTTGGCTCATCTCCAAGCCCCTTCCCCAACCCCCCCACCCGAGTCAGTGGGTCCACTCCCCTTGAGTCACCCCCTCCCTCCTTTCCTCCCTCCCTCCCTCGTGGGCGGGTGGCGTGGATGGGGCAACCTGGGCTGGTGTCGCAAGAGCGAGTTGCGCCTTGCAAAGCCCGGCCCAAGTCGGGGCGGCGCCTGCTCGCCTCTGCCTCGCGTGGATGTGCCTCCCAAACTTGACAAGAGCGGCGCATTGAGCCTCCTGGCCTCAGACGGAGAGGCCGCCCCGGCGGGACCCACGCTGCTCTCTCCCCGGTCCGCCTGAGCCCCAGGTAAGAGCAGGTGGAGCAAAGGGAGGGAAAGGAAGGGGCTTGGGAGGCAGCAGGGCAACCTGGAGGGAGGGGGGCTCTACCATTCCTAGGACATTAGGAGTATGTGGCTCTGTTTTGGTTCCTAGCTTAGCCATGACCTTCCCTCGTTGGTTCCATCACCAAAACAGGGCCAAAGTTGGTCAAACTTTGCAAATAGTTTGGTTTTTCTCGAGGGACCTCATCCTGAAGGGCAATGGTTCCCAAACTTTTTTGGCCTACCACCCCCTTTCCAGAATTTTTTTTTTTACTCACCACCCCCTAGAACAGACCTGGGCAAACTTCGGCCCTCCAGGTGTTTTGGACTACAACTCCCACAATTCCTAACAGCCGATAGGCTGTTAGGAATTGTGGGAGTTGTAGTCCAAAAACACCTGGAGGGCCGAAGTTTGCCCAGGCCTGCCCTAGAAGTTATTTTTTAAAATTTAATAGCAATTAAACAGAAAGATATGTATTAATTCAGTGTTTCGCAACCTTTCTAATGCCGTGACCCCTAAATAAGGTTCCTCGTGTCGTGGTGACCCCCAACCATATTTCCATTGCTACTTCATAAATAATTTCGCGACTCTTACGAATTCTAATGCAAATATCTAATATGCAGGATGTATTTTCATTGTTACATATTGAACATAATTAAAGCATAGTGATTAATCACAAAAACAATAGGTTTGTGGGAGTATGGACAATGGATGATGGGATTTGCAGTACCTTCGACCGGTTCAGCTCTGACTTCCACAAACCACTGAGACCCCCATAAATTACAGACATGGACCAAACTTGGCACAGAGAACCCACATGACCAACACAAAATATTGGAGGGGTTTGGGAGGAATTGGCAGTGATTTAGGGGAGATGTAGTTCACCTGCATCTGGAGAGAATTGAGAACCCAAACAACTATGGATCTGGACCAAACTTGGCATGAATACTCAATATGCCCAAATTTGAACACTGGTGGAATTTTAAGAAAATAGCCCTTCTCATTTGGGAGTTGTAGTTGCTGAGATTTATAGTTCACCTACAATCAAAGAGCATTTTGAACTCCACCAACAATGGAATTGAGCCAAACTTGGCACACAGAACCCCCAATCGTTCACCACCCCCTTAAAGGGGTTCACTGCCCCCTTGGATTTAGGGGACATGTAGTTCACCTACATTTGGAGAGCACTCTGAACCCAAACAACTATGGATTTGGATGAAATTTGGCACAAATACTCAATATGCCCAAATTTAAACACTGGTGGAGTTTTGAAAAAATAGCCCTTCTCATTTTGGAGTTGTAGTTGCTGGGATTTATAGTTCACCTACCATCAAAGAGCATTTTGAACTCCACCAACAGTGGAATTGAGCCAAACTTGGCACACAGAACCCCCAATCGTTCACTACCCCCTTAAAGGGGTTCACCGCCCCCCAAATTCCGCTGAGCCTCCAACCGCCCCCTTGGATCGCCTCACCACCCACTAGGGGGCGGTACTGCCCACTTTGAGAATCAGTGCTGCAGGGCTTTCTGTTGCAGTTTTTCAAGGAATCTCTCGAGTCCCAACCCAGGCTTTGAAGCTGCAAGGCTATTCAGTGCTAGTAATCATGGTAGCCACTTGCAACACTTGCACAATATGCATACTGTCATAATAATGCATCATTGAAGGCTTTCATGGCCAGAATAATTGGATTGCTGCGAGTTTTCAAGCCTCTCTGTTCTAGAAGCATTCTCTCCTGACGTTTCGCCTCCATCTCTGGCCGGCATCCTCAGAGGTTGTGAGGTTTTTTGGAAACTAGACAAGTGAGGTTTATTATATATCTGTGGAATGATGTCCCGGGTGGGAGAAAGAACTCTTGTCTGTTGGAGGACAGTGTGAATGTTGCCATTGGCCACCTTGATTAGCATTGCCTAGCCTTGCAGCTTCAAAGCCTGGCTGCTTCCTGCCTGGAAGAATCAATATGATTTTAATGTGTTGTAGAAGGCTTTCATCATGGCCAGAATAATTGGATTGCTGTGAGTTTTCCAGGCTGGTGTTTCGCCTGCATCTATGGCAAGCATCCTCAGAGGTTGTGAGGTCTTCTGTTACTTAGAGGGATTTGTAGTCCAAAGGAGAAGGTGCCTGAGGAAACAGTGGTGACAGAAGCAGCCTTGCTTTGTGTGGTGTATGGATCACAACTCCCAAAATCTCCTTTGGGGAGAATGGCAGCCCAAAATCGCTCACAGAGTCTGGGAAGTGAAAGTGAAGGAGGTTTGCAAGAACAAAGTGCCTGAGAAAACAGAGTTGGGGAAATTTCCATTATTATTCATAAGAGTTAGTAGTGGTAGACTAGAATTCCCATATTACCCTATTGGGGGATTTTTGGTCCCGAATCTCCCCAAAGCGGGGTTGGAATATGGAGTACATCTACACTGTAGAGTGAATGCAGATTGACAGCACTTCAACTCCCTTGGAAGCAAGGAAGATATATATCATCAAAGGCCTTCATGGCTGGAATCACTGGGTTGTTGTGAGTTTTCCAGGCTGCATGGCCATGTTCCAGAAGCATTCTCTCCTGACATTTCGCCTGCATTTATGGTAGTCATCCTCAGAGGTTGTGAGGTCTGGTGGAAACCCCATTTTCCTAGTTTCCAACAGATAGATAGACAGATAGGTAGATAGATAGATACTGACAGACAGATCCGCATCCATCCGTCTGTCTGTCTGTCTGTCTTGAAATGAGTGCGCATCTTACATTCAATGCCATCTTAGGATCGAAGTATTGTGGCAATATTATAATATTGATAATATTATAATGTAATACAATATAATACTACTAATAATAATATGATATTATAATTATATATATTTTATATTACTCTGCGGAGGTAGAGAAGATCGGTATATAAAAGTTTTAAATAAATAAATTATTATTATTATTATGAGCCATTATGGATGTGTTCCAGGAGACCTTGGAAATAAAAATTCAGTGGAGGAAAAAACAACAACACAGGTTGAAAATCTCTTATCCAATGTGTTTTGGGTTTGGATTATATTTTTTATTATGGAATACCTGTCTTTGCATTTACACACATAATGAGATTTTTTGAAGGCCGGGCCCAAGTCTAAACACAATATTCATTTGTTACCAATGCACTTTATTATACCCACACCCTGGAGCAAATTATACACATTTTGAAATAATTTCGGGCATTTTCCAGGCTGTCCGGCCATGTTCCAGAAGCATTCTCTCCTGAGGTTTCGCCTGCATCTATGGCAGGCATCCTCAGAGGTTGTGAGACCTCTGGAAACTAGGCAAGTGGGGTTTATATAACTGTGGAATGACCAGTGGGAGAAACAAAGGAATCCCAACAAAGGATAATAATAATATATTTATTTATTTATACCCCGCCACCATCTCCCCAAGGGGACTCAGGGCGGCTTACATGAGGCCAAGCCCAGCAATACATCAATACAAATATACAACATAAGAATACAACAGTAAAATATAAGAAAAGAAAATATAAGAAACAGTATAAATAAACGCATCAAACCATATAAAAATCACAATATTTGAATACAGAAAATTGATCACAGTGGGCAGGGCCGGTTGCAAAGATTAAAAGTTTTAAAAACACTGGGTGAAAGAGCAATGTAATGTATTTGGACAGGGATTCCCCCAGGCAGGAACCAGCCAAGCTTTGAAGCTGCAAGGCTATTCAATGTTAATCAAGGTGGCCAATTGCAACAGTCACACTTGCCTCAAACAGACAAGAGTTCTTTCTCTCACTCTGGATATTCTACAGATATATAAACCTCACTTGCCTAGTTTCCAACAGACCTCCCAACCTCTGAGGATGCCTGCCATAGATGTGGGCGAAATGTTAGAAGAGAATGCTTCTGGAACATGGTCATACAGTCTGGAAAACTCCCAACAACCCAAGAAAGATGTAGTTTCACAAAGTTTTTACCCTTCTCTGCCACAGAGGGCTAGTGTCTCACAAAACTATAACTCCCAAAGCTTCTTTGAGGAAGGCTTTAAAAAAAAAATCCCGAAAGATGTTCCTTTCTAAATTATTCGCCTATAGAGACTAATCTTAGAAATTGAAAATCCCGTGAGAGTCCTCTTTAATTGACTTCTCCAATAGCCAATGTTATCGCTATGAAAAGGAGTTTTGTAGAGCTTGAAATCTTGCTGCACTTAATCACATGTTCCAGACAAGTATTTTCCACAAACATGAATTTGGTTCCTGCTCAAAGATTTATTACTGTATTAAACTCATTTTCTTGGTTTATTTAATTGTATTGCAAATGGTGCATCCCTTACCCAGAAATGCAAAATGCAACCAGCTGCAAAACTTTGGGCAGGTGAGATAGTGACACCTTTGCTTTCAGAGGGTTTGATGTTCACAAACTTTGTTTCATAGCCAAAATTGTATTGTCGAAGGCCTTCGTGGCAGGGGCGGTCCTACCAGTAGGCAAAGGACACCGCTGCGTGGGGCGCCATCTGGGTAAAGGGCGCATTCCCCCGCCCGCCAGACAACGTCCGGCCAATGTTCCACTTTTGGGCCTTGTGCGCTCCGACGCCGCGCTCTAGCAAGCCTCCCTGCGTGCCGAATACGGAGTGCTGTGTTTCCAGGCTTCTGCGCCTGCGCACAGGAGCTTCTGGGCATGCGCGGGGGGGGGGGGGCTGTGCCAAATAGGGAGTGCTGTGTTTCCAGGCTTCTGCACCTGCACACAGGAGCTTCTGGGCATGCGTGGAGGGGGGGGCCCCAAAATAATGTTTTTTGCGGGGCGCCAAAATAATGTTCGCTTACCATTTAAAATTACCTTAGACCGCCCCTGCTTCATGGCCAGAAGCATGGGCTGTCGTGTGTTTTCCAGGCTGTCTGGCCATGTTCCAGAAGCATTCCCTCCTGTCGTTTCGCCCGCATCTATGGCAGGCATAGATTGGCTTAGATAACATTGAATAACCTTGCAGCTTCAAAGCCTGGCTGATTCCTGCCTGGGGAAATTCCTGTCCAGATACATTACATTGCTCTCTCACCCATTGCTCTCTCGCCCAGTGCCCACTGTGATCAATTTCCTATGTTCAAATATTTATTTGTTTATTTATTTATTTGTCACATTTCTCTACCGCCCCTCTCAGCCCGAAGGCGACTCGGGATGGTTTACACAAGGCAGTCTCTGCCCTCCAATACAACACAAGCACACAACCCGAAAAATAACCATATAACAACAAATTAACAATTAAAAACATACAGTTGCAATATTGTGATTTTATATTGTTTGATGTGTTTATTTATACTGTTTCATATATTTTCTTTATTTATATTTTACTGTTGTATTCTTATGTTGTATGTTTGCATTGTTGTATTGCTGGTTTTGGCCTCCACAGTGTAGTCAGGCCTGGGCAAACTTTTGCCCTCCAGGTGTTTTGGACTACAACTCCCACAATTCCTAACAGCCTTCCGGCTGTTAGGAATTGTGGGAGTTGTAGTCCAAAACACCTGGAGGGCCAAAGTTTGCCCATATAGCATATCTCTCAAGTGATATCTGGAGAAACTTCCATGCTTATCTAGGAATTTTGGCACAGCTGGATCCCATTTTTAAGAGACCTCCTTCAGGATTTCAGAGTAGCTCTTAAGGGAGTGGTTTGCCCTTTCAAGAGTAGGTTTAAGCCTTTAAGAAAGAGCCTGTTTGGAAATTTAAGGCGTGGAGAAACCAAACAAGAGACGGGTGTCCTTGTATGGAGATCGAAGGATCTAATCTGCCAAGACGCTCCTCCATTGGATGCGCGATACAATGTGAAATAATCGTAGCAGGGTACCAAATAATGATTCATCACTGAGCCTAGAACCAGGGGAGCATTTGCACAGTTAAAACTTGTGCGCCAGCTGCGCCTGTACCTTGGGAAGTCTGATTTGGCCATGGTAGTCCACCTCTGGTTACATCCCATATAGACTACTGCAACGCGCTCTACGTAGGGCTGCCTTTGAAGACTGTTCAATTGGTCCAACCGACAGCAACCAGATTACGAACATGCGCCTGTACCTCTGAAAGTCTGACTTGGCCATGGTAGTCCACCTCTGGTTACATCCGTATAGACTACTGCAACACGCTTTACGTGGGGCTGCCTTTGAAGACTGTTCAATTGGTCCAACGGACGGCAGCCAGATTACTAACAGGAGCGGAGCACAGGGAGCACACAACTCCTCTGTTTCGCCAGCTCCACTGGCTGCCAGTCTGCTACCGGGCACAATTCAAAGTGCTGGCTTTAGCCTATAAAGCCCTAAACGGTTCTGACCCAACTTACCTGTCCAAACGCATCTCCCCTTATGAACCACCTAGGATGTTAAGATGGTCTGGGGAGGCCCTGTTCTCGACTTCGTCTGCATCACAAATACGTTTGACGGAGACAAAAGACAGGGCCTTCTCAGCGGTGACCCCTCAGCTGTGGAACGTCCTTCCCGGGGACTTCAGATCAGCCCCCTCGCTCTTGACCTTCGAAAAAAGATCAAAACTTGGCTGTTTGAGCCGGCATTTGAAAAGGTAGTGTAACTGATGTAGGATTGGAACAATTGGATTACGAGATTGGACTATGTTTTATCTAGGAGACGTAATGTTGTTTTTATTATTGTTATGGTTTTAATTTATTTGCTAATGTTTTTAATAGTTTTAATTGCTGTTTGTATGATGCTATTGGCATTCAATTTGTTGCCTTGTGAACCGCCCCAAGTCGCCTTCGGGCTGAAAGAGAGCGGTATAGAAATGTACTAAATAAATAAATAATTTAGCCCTTGGTGGCGCAACGGGTTAAACCACAGAGCTGCTGGACTTGCTGACCAAAAGGTTGGCGGTTCGAATCCAAGGAGCAGGGTGAGCTTCGGCTGTTAGCCCCAGCTTCTACCAACCTAGCAGTTTGAAAACAAGCATGAGTAGATCAATAGGTATCGCTACTGTGGGAAAGTAATGGCACTCCATGCAGTCATGCTGGCCACATGACCTTGGAGGTGTCTATGGACAACGGCGGCTGTTCGACTTAGGAATTGAGATGAGCACCACCCTTCCCCAGAGTCGGATATGACTGAACTTAATGTCAAGGGGAAACCTTTACCTTACCAAATAATGCATAGAATCCAAATAATGGCGCAGTACTACAATAGTACCAAATAATGGCACAACACCCAAATATTGCCAAATAATGGCATAAAATCAAAATAATGCACGTTATCAAAATAATGTATGTGGAAGGCTTTCGTGGGCAGAATCACTGAGTTGCTGTGAGTTTTCTGTGCTGTCTGGCATTGTTCCGGAAGCATTCTCTTCTGACGTTTCACCCACATCTATGCCAGGCATCCTCAGAAGTTGTGAGGGCTGTTGAAGTCTAGGCAAGTGAGGTTTATATATCTGTGGAGTGTCCAAGGTGGGAGAAATAACTCTTGTCTGCTTGAGTCAGGTGTGATTATTGCATTTGGCCACCTCGATTAGCACTGAATGGCCTTGCAGCTTCAAAGGATTCCCCCAGGCAGGAAGCAGCCAGGCTTTGAAGCTGCAAGGCTTCAAGGTGGCCAATTGCAACATTCACACTTGCCTCCAACAGAAAAAGAGTTCTTCCTCCCATCCTTGGCATTCCACAGATATATAAAACTAACTTGCTTAGTTTCCTGCTGACCTCACAACCTCTGAGGATGCTATAGATGTGGGCGAAACGTCAGGAGAGAATGCTACTGGAACATGGCCGTGCAGCCCAGAAAACTCACAGCAACCCACTATCAAAATAATGGCACAGTACAAAATAATGCATAGTAATGGCACATTAACAATTAGCACAGTACTGTAATGATACCCAATAACAGCACAAAACCAAAACGTCAAACTTCTCTATTCCCACTAAGCCTTGAAATCCAGTTGGTTTATCTAAGTAACTCTCTAAAAGGGATACCCTCTTATTATTCTGCCTCAGGCAGCAAAAACTCCTGGGGAAGCCCTGCCTGAGGCTACAAGCAGTCAGGCCAGTGACTGGTCAGAGGAGTGACCACTTGGTGAGGCATATCCATTGGGAAAGGCTGGTTCTTGTGGCTTGGTTGGCATGAGAAGCCCTATTCATTGAGGAATTTGTGAGTTGTTTAACCTTCGTGATGCTATGGGACGGTGGCTACCCTTTGGGGACTTGGGTAGATTTTTTGGAGGGGGGACGACCCTATTTTATTGTTGTTGTACTGTGAGGTTAGCTTGGTTGCAACGTTGCGCAGCTGGCTGGATGTCAGCTGCATTAAAATCACTACTGACTGAAAGGTCATGAGTTCGAAGCCAGCCAGTCAGAGTGAGGTTTTGGCCAATTTTGTGTAGCTTGTCCATCTTTGCAACCCGAAAGACAGTTGCATCTGTCAAGTAGGAAATTTAGGTGCCACCTATGTGTGGGGAGGCTAACTTAACACATTTACGAGGCCATAAAAATCTCCAGCAAAAAGCATGTGGGGAATGCGGAAAGTACTTCATCAGTGTCGCAGATGGACGGTGAAGCGACAGCTCCCTTGGTGGCCAGAAAAAAATTAAATAGCCTCTGACTGTCTGTCTATATGTGTTGTGTGTCTATGGCAGGGGTTCAGGAACCTTTTTGACTCAGAGAGCCTTAAAAGAAAAATATTTGGAAATTTATTTCAGTGAGAGCCATATAATATATAGAATATATTTTAAGACTGAATTCAACTAAATGTGAGTATATACGTACATACTATGAGAAAAGGATTCCCCCTTTGGCAGAATGACCGGACACTTCAGACCTGGCTCTGCAAAAGGCATGCTCAGGACTCTGGGAAGGAAGAGAAGACGGAAGGGGGAAAGATAGATAGAAAGAAAGACAGAGGAAATAAAGGAAGGAGGGGGAGAGGAAGAAAGAAAAGAAGAACGAACTATGGAAAATGAAGAAAAGAAAAGCAGGAGAGAGACAAGGAGGGGAATGGAAAGAAGGAAATGGGAAGGGAGGAAAGGAAAGGGTGGGGAAAAGAAAGGAAAGGGAGTGAGGAAAAAGTAAAATAATGAAGGGAAAAGAAGAAAATAAAGAAGGGGAGAGAGGGGGAAGTGAAAAGAAAGGAGGGAGAAGGAAAGGAAGACTTGGGGGAAGAGAATAGAAGAGGAAGGAAGAGGGAGGGAGAATGGAGGAAAGAAGGAAGGAGAGAAGGAAAGGGTGAAAGAGAGGAAGGAAGAGGAAGGAAGGAAAGAAGGAAGGGGAGAGAGGGAGGGAAAAGGAAGGAGAGAAGGAGAATGAAAGGGTGAAGGGGGAGAAAGGAAGGAAGAGGGAGAGCCAGATGCAATAATGAAAAGAGCCACATCTGGCTCCCGAGCCGTAGGTTCCATACCCCTGGTCTATCTATAGCATTGAATGTTTGCCATGTATGTGTACATTGTAATCCGCCCTGAGTCCCCTGCGGGACGAGAAGGGCAGAATATAAATAGTGTATATACTCAAGTATAAGCCTAGTTCTTCAGACCTTTTTTTAGGCTGAAAAAGTCCCCCTCAGCTTATACTCGAGTCAAGGTTATTTATTATTTCACTGTTATAAATACATAATAAATGTATTATTATTATTACATTTATTATTTTACTCTATTTATTATTATTACCATTATTTTACTCTATTATTACTGTTATTATTACATTTCCATTACTTTACTCTATTATTATTACTATTACTATTATTACCTTTATTATTTTTATTGGAAACACATTTACATTGAAGAAGGTCAGAATGGTTTAATCAGAGTTGGGCAGTCTTATCTTAAATTACAGTTCGATGTAAATACTCAAAATATTTAACCTACTGATGCCTCAATTTTATTTTATTGGTATCTATTTTTATTTTTAAATTGACCCGTAGCTTCTGCATTTCCCACCCTCGGCTTATACCAGGGGTGGGCAAACTGCGGCCCGGGGGCCAGATGCGGCCCTTTGGCCGATTCTGTCTGGCCCTCCTAAGGGTCCCTGGCTTGCCTCCCCTGCCTGGCCTTTGCATAAAACTCTCCAGAGAAGGGGACTACAAGGAAGCATTATTTTATTTTAGTGGTTTTTATTATTATTATATAATAATTTTGTTATAATAATAAAATAATATAATAAATAATATAATATAATGTTATATTATATATTATAATTTCAATATATTATAATGTCTATATATATACTATAATATAATTATGATATTAATACTAATAATGTATGAATATTTCTTGAAATATTAATATGTTAATATTAATGATGTGTAATATATGGTAAATATAGTAAGTGAATAAATAAATAAATTATGTAGATTAGCATGTAGTTCTGCCTTTAGGTATGGCCCTCCATAATATTTTTTGGCTCTCATGTGGCCCCTTGGAAAAAATAGTTGCCCACCCCTGGCTTATACTCAAGTCAATCAATTTTCTCAGGTTTTTTGTGGTAAAATTGGGTGCCTCAGCTTATATTCGGGTCGGCTTATACTCGAGTATGTACAATACTGTAAATATTAATTAAACATGCTTTGCACATGGCCAGGAACACTGTGTCCTACCTTGCTACTCCCTGTGGTTTGGCAACCGAGATCTGGAATGCAAACAGAGGATTGATGGAATCCAAATGAAGTCCTGGCTACCTTTGCTGCAACTTAACTTGAGTTTATTTATTGATGCATTTTTAAAGTTCAGGTATGTAATACCTCTTTGACCGCAAAGTGCTGATTGCATCAAAATAGAACCCGAAAAAATTGAAAGCAACCATGAACGCACTAAAACAACAAATCTTTGGCATGGCATTTTCTTGGTTCTGTTCCTTTTTGCATTCTTTGCCCTGGGAGGAGGAAAGAAGGGGCCTTCCCGGTGAGCTTCTTCCAAAACCTGGAAAAAGATAGATTTTTAGGAGGACGCCTTCCAGAATTCCTCAGCTGGCATGCACTCTGGGAAGAATAATCCCAAAACAGTATTTTAGTTTTTTATATACATTCGGCACGTGTTGTGATTACTGTATACTTTCAAGTCATTTCTGACTTATGAGAGCCTTAGGCAGAGCCGGATCTTGCACTCCGCAAAGTAAGCATTTGCTTACCACTTGCCAATATTCAGGGGTGCATTTTGCGCGGTCCCCATCACCGCACACCACGAGGCCGAAAAGGAGGAGCACTCTGGAGGCGGCCAGAGGTGGAGTGCCCCCGGCTGCAAAACGCTCCTCCCTCCCGGCCCCGCAGTACAGGGCGATCAGCGGCTCCGGGCAGTTGGGGCCACCCCACGGAATGGCGCACGCGTGAAAGTTTCGCGTATGCGCCATCGCCGCAGGCAGGGGCGGTCTAAGGTAATTTTAAATGGTAGGCGAACATTATTTTGGTGCCCCCCCCAAAAAACATTATTTTGCCCCCCCCCATGTAAAACAAATAAACAATTATAATATCACAATACCATTAGTAGTATTATATTGTATCAATGTATATACAATATATTATACCATACTCATACTATATTATATCATATATTGATATAATATATTGACATTATAATACAATATAACATTCTATAATATTATTATTATAAAATAATAAATAAAATTATTTATTTCAATAAAATTATCCTCTACTAAATATTTTCATGACTCCTATAAAACTCAAATAACCATAAATAAAGTAAAATAAAATATTGTATATTACTATTTTGTACAATACCACTATACTGCAATATTGTTTGTAATATTACATGTAATATAAAATATGTCATTATTCTATTGTTATATTGTATTTGTATTATATTGTATGACAATATTAAGCAGAACTGTATAATAATCAACAAGAAATGCAATGTAAATGCATCAAAATCAGAATATATTACCTATCACCCGACTCATAATTCATAGGAGTCTCCCATAAGTCCAAAATTAGGATCCCAATGTAAATGTAAATAGAAAAACAGCCAAAATGTTCAAATGAGGTCGAATACAGGCAGCGCGGCCTGGGCAAACTTGGGCCCTCCCTCCCTCCTTCTAAGTGTTTTGGCCTCCAACTCCCACAACTCCTCATAGCCTCAGGCCCCTCAGGTCTAGACAGAAATAGAGCCGAAGAAAGGAAGGAGGGGGAGAAGAGGTCACAGAGGAGGAGGAGGAAAGCCCTTCATTCATTCCTTCACTTACACTTCCTTCACTGATTCTTTTCTCCTTCCCTGCAAACGCGCGCGCGGCGGAGACAAAAGGAGAGGGGAAGCACTCCCTGCCTGCCCGATAGGGAGTGCTTTGCTTACAGTCTTCTGTGCATGGGAGCTACTGGGCATGCGCGGAGGTTTTCGCTGATGTGCAGTTGCTCCTGCGCTCAACTTCAGCTCTGGAGCAACTGCCCCTGCGCGAAAACCTCTGCGCATGCCCAGAAGCGGCGTCGGAACACACAAGGCTGGGGCCCAAAAGCAGGCAGCTGTGGCGCTGCCTGAGGAACATCGGCAGGGCCAGGATGGTGCCCCATGCAGCCAGGATGGCGCCCCCTTCCCAGATGGCGCCCTAGGCGGCCGCCTACTTGGCCTATCTTGTAGGACCGCCCCTGGCCGCAGGGTAAGCACAGCCTTCCAGAGCCGCCAACCACCCCACACCACGAGGCCTAAAAGGAGGAGTGTTCCGCACCCAGAGGCACTCCGCCTCTAGCTGCCTCCAAAAGGCTCCTCCCTTTCGGCCCCATGTAGGGCGATCAGCGCCTCTGGGCAGCCAGGCCTGCCCCACGGCAATGGTATATGCGCAGAAGTTTTGCGCATGCGCCATCGCAGCGGGGCGAGCCTAGCCACCCGGAGCCGCCAACCGCTCCCCACCTCCGGCCGCCCAACGCTCCTCCCCCTTGCCCCCGCATAGAGCGACCACTGACCCCGGGCAGTTGGCCCCTCCCCGTGGCAACAGCACATGCGCGAAGCTAGATGGCCCCGTGCATGTGCACTCCGGCGCGTGCGCACACCCTCCACTAGGCTGGAGAATGAAGAGGCGCCAAAATAAGGTTCGCTTACCATTTTACATTACCTAAGTCCAGCCCTGACCTTAGGGCACTGTGTTTCTCAACCTTCCTAATGCCGCAGCCCCTTAATGCAGATCCTCATGTTGTGGTGACCCCCAAACCAGAACATTATATTTGTTACTACTTCGTAACTGTAATTTTGCTACTGTTATGAATCGTCATGTAAATATCTGATACACAGAATGTATTTCATTCACTGGACCAAATTTGGCACAAATACCTGATTAGCCCAAGTTTGAATACTGATGAGTTGAGGGAGGATTGATTTTGTCATTTGGGAGTTGTAGCCGCTGGGATTTATAGTTCACCTACAATCAAAGAGCGTTCTGAACTCTTCCAACAATGGAATTGAACCAAACGTGGCACACAGAACTCCCATTACCAACAGAAAATACTGGAAGTGTTTGGTTGGCATTGACTTTGAGTTTGGAAGTTGTAGTTCACCCACATCCAAAGAGCACTGTGGACTCAAACAATGATGGACCTGGAACAAACTTGGCATGAATATTCACTATGCTCAAATGTGAACACTGGTGGAGTTTGGAGAAAATAGACATTGACATTTGGGAGTTGTAGTCACTGGGACTTATAGTTCACCTACAACCAAAGAGCATTCTGAACTCCACCATAGATGGAATTGAACCAAACTTGGCACACAGAACTCCCACGACTAATAGAAAATACTGGAAAGGTTTGGTGAGAATTGACCTTCAGTTCTGAAGTTGTAGTTCACCTACATCCAGAGAGCACTGCAGACTCAAACAATGATGGATCTGGACCAAACTTGGTACGGATACTCAATATGCCCAAATGTGAGTTCTGGTGGAGTTTGGGGAAAATAGACCTTGACATGTTGGGGTTGTAGTTGCTGGGATTTATAGTTCACCTACATTCAAAGAGCATTCTGAACCCCACCAACGATAGAATTGAGCCAAACTTCCTACACAGACCCCCCCCCATGACTAAAAGAAAATGCTGTGTTCTCTGATGATCTTTGGCAACCCCTCTGACACCCCCTAGTGACCCCTCCAGGGGTCCCGACCCCCAAATTGAGAAACGCTGCTTTAAGGCAAATCTATTGGGGGGGGGGGGGTCAGATTTGTTTCCTTTGTGATGCCAAAACAACCTTTTACAGTATTGAGACTCTCCATTTAAGCTTCCAGCCAGCCGGATTCAACACCGTAGCATTAATACAGTTTGACCCCACTTGAACTTTAATGGCTCAATGAGATGAAATCCTGGGAGTTATAGTTTGTCGTTTCCCATGGAAAGGGGGCTACAATAAAAGCCAATTGCTAAAACAAGGCCTTAGAAAGTGAACCAACATATGATGACTTGAGGATCCCAGAGATTTTGGCTCCAGGGTTTTCTGCCCTGCTGTAGCCTCATCCCAGCTGATGGCTGAAGGAGAAGCCCAGTTCCACCTGCTCCATCCGGCAAAACCGGATGGCCGCCTCTTCCTCCACCTTCTGCGCACCTGTGCTCCTCGCTGCATCCAAGGCACACCTGGGCATCAAGGAGCCGGTCCCCATTGATTCCCTGGCCTGCTCCTGGGTGGGGCCACAGGGAAGAAGAAGAAGAAGATGATGAGCCACATTTTTTCCTGGGCAGGAATATTCCCAAAGGCTTCTCCCCCACGGAATGCGCATTCCTGCAATTCCCCATTCCAAGAGCTCGGGGAAACTACCTTGTTCGACTACACCTGCCAGAATCCTTCTCTCACTAAAGATTTTTAAGCCAAGGCTGGATGTCCATCTGTTGGGAGGGCTTTAATGGTGTCCTTGGGGGTCACTTCCAACTCTAGGATTCTATGAATTCCCACGCTGGCATTCCAGATGTCTTCTCTTATCCTTGTGGGGTTTTGAAGCTAAAGGAGCTCCTTTTAACAACTAGAGGTCTGGAACTCATCTATAGCATTGTTTCCCAACCAGCACTAGTGTGCTGTGAGCGATCATCAGGTGTGCTGTGGGAAATTGGAGATAGAAGAGAGAGAGCAAGAGAGAGAGATAGAGAGAGATAGAGAGAGCGCTCTCCTGTCCTATTAGCTGTACCTGCCACGCGTTGCTGTGGCCAAACTTCCCTCCCTCTTTCTCTCCCTCTCTCCCTCTTTCCTTCATTCCCTTTTTTCTTTTCCTTCTTCTTTCTTCTTTTTCTTCCTTCTCTTCTTCCTTCCTACCTGTTTTGCTCTTTGGTTCCATTTTTGCTTCTTTGGTTCCATTCTTTCCTTCCTTCTTCCTTCCCCTTCCTCCTTCCTTATTGATGCATAAGAACACAGAGAGAGACTGACAGCTGTTGAGCAAGACCTTCGTGTGTGTCTTCCTGCCATTCCTGCCAGGATATCTATGTTGTGTTCATCGAAACAGGTCCAGGTTTCACACTGAGTGTATAAATACATTTAAAAACATATTAACTATATGTATTACTGTTAGAGTGTCATTTTGTAAATGTAAAAAATGTGCCGCGGCTCAAAAAAAGTTGTAAAACACTGATCTATAGTACTTAAGAAGTCATCTGAGAATGTGGAGAGAACATTTCTTTCTTCACAGGGGAAAGGAAAGCAGCAGAATCTCACTCCCTTCTCTGTCCATGTGTTTGCATTTAATGAAACAGATACTAAAGCCAGAGGATGCTGCTACATTCAGATGCTCTTAAGCATCAGTTGGAGCTTTTATAGGGTGCATCTATACCAGGAATGGGCCAACTTGGGCTCTCCAGGTGTTTTGGACTCCAACTCCCACAATTCCTAACAACGTACCCACTGAGAGATTCTTGGGTCAGTCACACTCTCTCGGCCTCAGAAGAAGGCAATGTCGAACTCTCTCTGAATGGATCTTTGAGTCCCTTTGGGGAGATAGAACAGAATATAAATAAAGTTTATTATAATAAACTTTATTTATAAATAATAATATTTATTTGTACCCCGCCACCATCTCCCCAAGGGGACTCAGGGCGGCTTACATGAGGCCACGCCCATCAATACAATAAGCACAATATATTATTATTATTTTGGCAATATATTATTATATATTATATTATTATCCAGGGAATACATACATATAGGAAGGAAATAGGACCCATATCATCTCATATCAGCCCATCCCACCCACCAGAGTCCATAGGAATTCAGAAATCATGAGAAAAGTTCATAGGGTTTGAAGAGATAAAAGTTTCCAAAAGTTTCTGAAAGTCCTTAAAAGTGAGCAAAAGTCCATAAAAGTTCATGAAAGTCCATAAAGTGTGGGTTACAGGGGCATTGTCATGTGGGGCTATGGGGCCATTGGAAAAACCTTAGGTTCCCACATGGGGGAGAGAGATAGGGGATTATGGGATCATTCCAGTCTGGTGTCTTTGGTAAAACTATGAATTCCTTGGTTTTGAGCTATCTTTTACAGCAAGGGTCGGGAACCTTTTTGACTCAAAGAGCAATAAAAGCAAAATATTTGGAAATTTATTTCAATGAGCGCCATATAATATATATAATATATTTTAAGACTGGATTCAACTAAATGTGAGTATACACGTACATACGATGAGAAAAGGATTCCCCGGCAGAATGACTGGACACTTCAGACCTGGCTCTGCAGAAGGCACGCCCAGGACTCTGGGAAGGAAGATAAGATGGAAGGAAGGAAGGGGGAAAGATAGATAGAAAGACAGACAGACGAAATAAAGGAGGGAGGGGGAGAGGAAGAAAGAAAAGAAGAACGAACTGTGGAAAAGGAAGAAAAGAAAAGAAGGAGAGAGACAAGGAGGGGAAAAGAAAGAAGGAAATGGGAAGGGAGGAAAGGAAAGGGTGGGGAAAAGAAAGGAACGGGTGTGAGGAAAAAGTAAAATAATGGAGGGAAAAGAAGAAAAGAAAGAAGGGGAGAGAGAGGAAAGTGAAAAGAAAGGAAGGAGAAGGAAAGGAAGACTTGGGGGGAAAGAATAGAAGATGAAGGAAGGAAGAGGGAGGGAGATTGAAGGAAAGAAGGAAGGGGAGAGAGGGAGGGAAAAGGAAGGAGAGACGGAAAGGGTGAAGGGGAGGGAGGAAGGAAGGAAGGAAGGAGGGGGAGAATGGAGGAAAGAAGAAAGGGGAGAGAAGGAGGGAAAAGGAATGAGAGAAGGAAAGAATGGAAGAGGAAGGAAGGAACGAAGAGGGAGGTAGGAAAGAAGGTAGGGAGAGAGGGAGGAAAAAGAATGAAAGAAAAGGAGGGGAAAAGAAAGGAAGAGGAAGGGAGGGAGGGAGGGAGGGAGAGGAGGGCGCGGGGCCAAGGCGGATCTTGGTGTCGACGTCGATGAGGCAGTCCCTCTGGCAGGCGTCGAAGAGGCAGTGGCTCTTGAGCTGTCCAACGATGAGGGCGATGAGCTGAGCATCCTCTGGGGGCCGCGAGGCCGGGTCTGGAGGATGAAGAGGAAGACAAGGACTTGACGCCATCCCCGGCGAAGAGGGCACAGGGCCCCGAGAGCAGCGGGAGATGAGGAGGAGGCGGCGATGGCGGCGCGGAAGTGGTGGTCGTGACGCATTTGTGTCACTCCTCCCCGCTACATGCTGGGAAACCAAGGCCCGGGCTGCTCTGGAGAGCAAGATGCAATCATGAAAAGAGCCACATCTGGCTCAAGAGCCATACGTTCCCTACCCCTGTTTTACAGAGTCCCCGGGGGGGGGGGGGTCAGGTCACCTCCGATACGTTAGTGCAAACACACTAAACTACAAATCCAATGATTCTCTAGCACTGAGTTGTAGTATTTAAAGTGGTCCCAAACTGCATTAATTCTGCAGTGATGCTCCCTTGAATTCTAAGAATTGCTCTTGCAACATAACTACGTACCATTCTGAAGCTGATCGGAGGACATAAAACAAAGATATGACTTCCCAAAGACAGGTTCATCCTTCCTAAGGGAAGGATGAACCTGTGGGCGACACTGTGAGCTCCTTGGGGCAAGCAACCCATCCTCTCCATCCACTTGTGTACTGATAAGAGCACTACTTAAACATGTAATGAGATCTCCTTGCATTTCTGGCATTCCAGCATGTTGTGTGGCTTCCATAACCAAACCAGCACCGCCTACGTGGCAAAGAGGGATGTTCCCACTCAGCTGCCCAAAATCCCTTATGGGGAAACTTGGGGACAGGGTGGGACACCCTAAAAACATCCCATGGAGGAGTCCACATGCGCCGTGGCCACAGATCAGGGTAAGGCGGGACTAGGATGGAATGTCTGGAGGAATCCACCATATTAGTGCTGTCCATAGTACAACTTCTTTGTTGCAGTTCCCACTAGTTGTAGGATGTGTCTTCATCAGGCATGGGCAAACTTTGGCCCTCCAAGTGTTTTGGACTTAACTCCCACAATTCCACAATACCGGCTGTTAGGAATGGTGGGAGTTGAAGTCCAAAACACCTGGAGGGTTGAAGTTGAAGATCTACACCGGGCCTGGGTAAACTTTGGCCCTCCAGGTGTTTTGGACTCCAATTCCCATCATTCCTAACAGCCGGTAGGCTGTTAGGAATGGTGGGAGTTGTAGTCCAAAACACCTGGAGGGCCGAAGTTTGCCCAGGCCTGATCTACACTGTGGAATTAATGCAGCTTGACACTGCTTTACCTGCCATGCCTCAACAGTATAAAATCCTGGGAGTTGTAGTTTAGTGAGGCACCAGTGCACTTAAGTAGAGAATGATAAAGACCTTGTAAAACTACAGCTCCCATGATTCCATTGAACCACCCTGATACTGCACTGTCTCTGTTGTGTTTTAACACCACTGAGAAATCCCAATGCGTGGGTTGTTGTAGGTTTTTCGGGCTATATGGCCATGTTCCAGAAGCATTCTCTCCTGACATTTTGCCCACATCTATGGCAGGCATCCTCAGAGGTTGGGAGGTCTGTTGGAAACTAGGCAAGTGGTGTTTATATATCTTTGGAATAATGTTCAGGGCAGAAGAGAGAACTGTGAATGTTGCAAACGGCCACCTTGAGTAGCATTGAATGGCCTAGTAGCTTCAAAGCCTGGCTGATTCCTGCCTAGGGGAATCCTTTGTTGGGATTATTCCACAGATATATAAACCCCACTTGCCTCGTTTCCAACAGACCCCACAACCTCTGAGGATGCTTGCCATAGATGCAGGCGAAATGTCAGGAGAGAATGCTTCTAGAACATGGCCATATAGAATGCTTCTAGAACATGGCCGGGAATGTGGCGCAGCTGGCTGGGTGTCAGCTGCATAAGATCTCTACTGACCAGTTCGAGTTCGAGGCCTGCCCAGGTCGAGGTGGGCTCTTGACCTATTGTGTAGCCTGTTGTCAACCTTTGCAACCCAAAAGACAGTTGCATCTGTCAAGTAGGAAATTAAGGTACCACTTAGTGGGGAGGCTAAATTTAATTAATTTACAAGGCCATAAAAAGATCTCCAGAAAACACGCTAAGGAATGAAGGAGTGTGACAGCTCCCCCTGGTGGCCAGTTGTTAAATTGCCTCTGTCTGACTTGTGTGTTTGTGTGTCTAAATGTAATGTGTACATTATAATCTGCCCTGAGTCCCTTGCGGGGTGAGAAGGGCGCAATAGAAATGAAGTAAATAAATAAATAAATAAATAAATAAATATAGCCTGAAAAATCTACAACAACCCAGTGACTCCAGCCAGGAAAGCCATTGACAATACATTAATCCTAATGCTTTTTTGGCAGCTAGCAACATGGTTTGCTTAATCCTTATCACCGGTTTCTTTTTACTGCTGTTTGAACAACTGATTGCATGTGTTTCCTCTACCGATTAATCTGGACAGGCCATCTCTCCTTCTTGTGCTTTATTGCTTTTTTGTTGGTGTAACTTGTGGGTTGGCTATCGCTTTATTGAGTCTAATGGATTTCATAAGGGAGCCTCGGGCATACCGTCACCTTCCTGGATGGACAGGACTACAAAACCTATCCTCTGGGGAGAGATGATTGGATTTGTAGTCCAGCATAATCAGATATATGGTTAAGGCTGTTCAGAAGTATTCCAGAATACCACTTTGAATGGTAGGGGAAAATATAGATTTTTAATATCTAATAGATGAAATGCATATCAGGGGAGAAGTTTCCAGTGAGCATTTTTGTTTGTTTTCATCCTGTTTTGCACAGAAATAACTTTTCAGGAAGAAAAAGGTACTGTATATCAGTGTTTCTCAACCAGTGTGCCGTGGCACACTAGTGTGCCGTGAACGATCATCAGGTGTGCCGCGAGAAAAGCTCTCTGCCCCCCTTCCTTCCCCCCTCCTCCTGCCAAACTCCTGCTGCTTGGGGCAGGAGGAGGAAGGGCCAGGCGATGGCAAAGAAAAAGAAGGGACCGGGGCGCCGCCTCCTCCTCCGGCCGTTTCCCCAACCAGCCTCCAATCCGCCATGACTGCCGCCATGACTCTCGCCCCTTGCTTGTTGAAGCCGCACGGAGGAGCCCTGCCTACTGAAGCCCGTCCACCGCTCATGCTCCTCCTCCGTGGGAGAGCTGAAGCTGGGGGGAGGGGGGGCATGACGCAGCCTGGATCCGCCCCTTCCCCCCGGCTTCAGCACTCCCACAGCTTTGCCAGCCTTGAGGGGGCAATGCCAAGCCAGCGGTGGCAGAGCCAGCACAATGCTGGCTTGGCACTGCCCCCTCAAGGCTGGCGAAGTTATGGGAGAACTTGAAGCCGGGGGGAGGGGGCGGGGCATGGCGAGGCCTGGCTCCTCCCCCTCCCCAGCTTCAGCACTCCCAGCAGGCCACTAACCCCCAGCCGTTCTGTACTGTGTTAGACTGTCATTTTGGTTGGTGGTGTGCCCCCGGATTTTTTTTATGTTAAAAGTGTGCCACGGCTCAAAAAAGGTTGGGAAACACTGCTGTATATACTCGAGTATAAGCCTAGTTTTTCAGCCCTTTTTTAGGCTGAAAAAGCTCCCCTCGGTTTATATTTATTAATATTTTACTCTAGCATTATTATTATTACATTTATTTATTTATTTACTATATTTATATACCACCCCTCTCAGCCCAGGGGTGACTCGGAGCGGTTAACAATAGGCAACAATTCAATGCCATTATTTTACTCTATTATTATTATTACATTCATTATTACATTTATTTATTTATTTATTTACTACATTTATATACTGCCCCTGTCAGACCAGGGGCGACTCGGAAAAGTTAACAATAGGCAACAATTCAATGCCATTATTTTACTCTATTATTATTATTATTACATTTATTATTACATTTATTTATTTATTTACTAAATTTATAAACCGCCCCTCTCAGCCCAGGGGCGACTCAGAACGGTTAACAATAGGCAACAATTCAATGCCATTATTTTACTCTATTATTATTACATTTATAGGGTACTTTATTATTTTTATTTTTATTATTATGAGATTTATTATGTTATTCTCTCTATTATTATTGGAAGGATATGTAAACACATGTACATTGAAGAAGGCTAGAATAATCAGAATAGTTCAAGTTGGACAGTCTTATCTTATAGTTTTATGTAAATATTAATAAACATTTAACCTACTGATGCAATTAATGTAATTTTTTTGGTATTTTTATTTTGAAATTTACTAGTAGCTGCTGCCTTTCCCACCCTCGGCTTCTACTCAAGTCAATAAATTTTCCCAGTTTTTTTGTGGTAAAATTAGGTGCCTCGGCTTATATTCGGGTCAGCTTATACTCGAGTATATACGGTAAATACTAGAGTCTCAACTGCCTTTCAAAAAGTACACTGACTCTGGAAAAGGCTCAGAACAGATCAATAGTCTAAAATGTCTCAGATTTTGGGAGTTATGAGGTCTATCTACACCAGGCATGGGCAAACTTCGTGGCATACTTTGCCATTATTTATTTATTTATTTATGTCATTTACAGTATATTCCGCCCTTTTCACCCCGCAGGGGACTCAGGGCGGATCACAATGCACATATACAGGCAAACATTCAATGCCATTGACATACAACATACATAGACAGACATAGAGGCAATTTAACATTCCAGAAATCAGTTAAATTTAGCTTCCCCACAAAGTGGTCCCTAAATTTCCTACTTGACAGATGCAACTGTCTTTCAGGTTGCAAAGGTTGACAACGAGCTACACAAATTGGTCGAGAGCTCACCCCGACCCGGGCAGGCCTTGAACTCAAGACTTTCTGGTCAGCAGAGATCTTATGCAGCTGACACCTAGCCAGCTGTGCCACATTCCCAGTGCATTATTATTTGCCATTATTTTAATAGTGGGTTGCTGTGAGTTTTCCAGGCTGTCTGGCCATGTTCCAGAAGCATTCTCTCCTGACGTTTCGCCCACATCTATGGCAGGCGTCCTCAGAGGTTGGGAGGTCTGTTGGAAACAAGGAAAATTGGGTTTCTATATCTGAGACTACACTATGGTGTCTCACTTCAAGTTTGGGGCAATGTGTTATAACAGTCATAAATAACAGAACCATATCAAACAATCAAGATTAAGTAATGATTCATTCTCATTGTCCCTTTTCCAAGGAGGCAATCACCATTTGCAAAACAAAGAGGAGATATCATTATCTCTAACGGAGGCTTATCTTGAAATAGCACAGGGATGGAAACATTTGGATTGACTCTCAGTTGGCAGCTGGATGAACAGAGTTTGCGCATTCTTGCTCTTTAAAAAAGCTAGTTGCGCTGTAAGGATTAGGATCACTTTTATGTTATGTGAGGCCGACATTTTCCCCTATATTACAAAAGGTCGAACACTGGAAGATCCCATCAAATCTGGGTGCATCTACATGGTCAGACAAATGCAGTTGCACACCACTTAAGTGCCATGTCTCAATGTTATAGAACAGGGGTCGGGAACCTTTTTGACTCCGAGAGCCATAAAAGCAAAATATTTGGAAAATTATTTCAGTGAGAGCCATATAATATATGTAATATATTTTAAGACTGAATTCAACTAAATGTGAGTCTATACGTACATACTATGAGAAAAGGATTCCCCCAGCAGAATGACAGGACACTTCAGACCTGGCTCTGCAAAAGGCATGCTCAGGACACTGGGAAGGAAGAGAAGGAGGGAGGGAGGGAGGGAGGGAGGGAAGGGAGGAAGGAAGGAAGGAAGGAAGGAAGGAAGGAAGGAAGGGGGAAAGAAAGAAAGACAGAGGAAATAAAGGAGGGAGGGGGAGAGGAAAGAAAAAAAGAATAAACTATGGAAAAGGAAGAAAAGAAAAGCAGGAGAGAGACAAGGGGGAGGGAGAAGGAAATGGGAAGGGAGGAAAGGAAAGGTTGGGAGAAAGAAAGGAAAGGGAGTAAGGAGAAAGTGTAAATAATGAAGGGAAAAGAAGAAAAGAAAGAAAGGGAGAGAGAGGGAAGTGAAAAGAAAGGAGGGAGAAGGAAAGGAAGACTTGGGGGAATAGAAGAGGAAGGAAGGAAGGAAGGAAGGAAGGAAGGAAGGAAGGAAGGAAGGGGGAAAGAAAGGAAGACAGAGGAAATAAAGGAGGGAGGGGGAGAGGAAGAAAGAAAAGAAGAATAAACTATGGAAAAGGAAGAAAAGAAAAGCAGGAGAGAGACAAGGGGGAGGGAGAAGGAAATGGGAAGGGAGGAAAGGAAAGGTTGGGAGAAAGAAAGGAAAGGGAGTAAGGAGAAAGTGTAAATAATGAAGGGAAAAGAAGAAAAGAAAGAAAGGGAGAGAGAGGGAAGTGAAAAGAAAGGAGGGAGAAGGAAAGGAAGACTTGGGGAATAGAAAAGGAAGGAAGGGAGGAAGGAAGGAAGGAAAGAAGGAAGGAAGGGGGGAGAATGGATGAAAGAAGGAAGGAGAGGAGAGGAAAGGGTGAAGGGGGAGAAAGAAAGGAAGGAAGAGGAAGGAAGGAAGAGGGAGAATGGAGGGAGGAAGGAAGGGGAAAAAGGGAGGGAAAAGGAAGGAGAGAATGAAAGGGTGAAGGGGGAGAAAGGAAGGAAGAGGGAGAGCCAGATGCAATAATGAAAAGAGCCACATCTGGCTCCTGAGCCGTAGGTTCCCTACCCCTGTTATAGAATAATTGGGGTTTGGTTTGGCACCAGCATGCTTTAACAGAGAAGGCTCAAGGCCTTGTAAAACTACAACCCCCAGACTTTCTGTGAGTGTTGTTTTATGTTAATTTGTTATTTTATTTGTTATTGTTGGTGTATTTTGTCTGTACCTTATGTGTTTTATTGCACAGTTGTATGCTCTCTGTGAGACACCCTGAGTCCCTCTAGGGAGATGGTGGTGGGATATAAAATAATAATAATAATTATTATTATTATTATTATTATTATTATGCAGTTTGACACTCATGGCTCAGTGCTATGGAATCCTGGGAGTTGCAGTTTTTCAATGTCATTCGCCTTGTCTTCCAAAGTGTGAAGTGCATCGCCAAACTACAACTCTTATGATTCCATAGCATTTAGCCATGACTGTTAAAGTGGTCCCAGATTGCATTCATTTCTCAACCAAGGGGTCGGGACCCCAGGTGGGGTCGCAAGGGTGTATCAGGGGGGTTGTCAAAGACCATCAGAAAACAATCTTTTCTTTTAGTCGTGGGGGTTTTGTGTGGGAAGTTTGGCCCAATTCTATCATTGGTGGGGTTCAGAAAGCTCTTTGATTGTAGGTGAACTATAAATCCCAGCAACTACAACCCCAACATGTCAAGGTCTAATTTTCCCCAAACTCCACCAGTGTCCACATTTGGGCATATTGAGTAACCGTGCCAAGTTTGGTCCAGATCCAGCATTGTTTGAGTCCACAGTGCTCTCTCGATGTGGGTGAACTACAACTCCAAAATTCAAAGTCGATGCCCACCAAACCCTTCCAGTACTTTCTGTTGGCCATGGGAGTTCTGTGTGTCAAGTGTGACTCAACTCCATTGTTGGTGGAGTTCAGAATGCTCTTTGATTGTAGGTGAACTATAAATCCCACCAACTACAACTCCCAAATGACAAAATCAATCCCCCGCCCAACCCCACCAGTATTTAAATTTGGGCATAACGGGTATTTGTGCCAAATGTGGTCCAGTGCATGAAAATGTAAACATCTGCATATGTTTACATTACGATCCATAACAGTAGCAAAATTAGAGTTATGAAGTATCAACAAAAATAATGTTATGTTTGGGGGTCACCACAACACGAGGAACTGTATTAAGGGGTCGCGGCATTAGGAAGGTGGGGAAACGGTTCTGCAATGTAGAGATACACCCTACGGATGCTAGAATGTTATCCCATGCATTTTCCTTGCGCTCTTTCCTCGTGACTGCAGTTGGCAACAGTTCTCTCTTTCATTTCCACAGTTTCCTTTTCTATCTCTCTATCTGTCTTTCTCATTCTCTGTCATCCATTTCCAAACTCCCCCGGCTGCCTTTCCCTTTGCAGACGTGTCTTTCGACATCTGAACCCGTGACAGTCGGCGTCAAGGACTGACACAGCAGGGATTTTCAGTTTTAGAATACGTCTCTCTCCCTTTTCCCAGCCTGACCCTTATACTTCCAGCTCCATTGCTCAGCTGGGCTGGATCTACACTGCCATTTAATGCAGATTAGGTGCATTGGTTTATTTATATGAGTCTACGTTGCCATATAATCCATAATGCAGAGAAGTCTTTGCAAAAATAGAGTTCACATGAGCCTTGAGCAATGGATGTTAAAGTGGTCTCAAGTGGTATTGACTCTACACTACAGATCAGGCATGGGCAAACTCGGGCCCTCCAGATGTTTTGGACTTCAAATCCCAGAATTCCTAACGGCCTCAGGCCCTTTCCTTTCCCCCCTCAGCCGCTTAAGCAGTTCAAGTGGCGTCAAACAGCATGCACTTGCAAAACTACAACGTACAGGAATCCATAGTCTTGACCTATGGTAGCTAAACTGGGGTGCCCTCCCACAGGGGAGAAGTGGCTACCAACTGGTCCTTCACTCTAGACCAGGCATGGGCAAACTTGGGCCCTCCAGGTGTTTTGGACTTCAACTCCCACCATTCCTAACAGCCTCCGGCCCCTTCCTTTCCCCCCCTCAGCTGCTTAAACTTAAGCTTAGAGGCCTCAGTGTATTAGTAGGCCTCAGTATGAGTAAGCCTCAGTGTTAGTTCACCTCAGTGCGAGAGAACTCTCAGTGTGAGAAGGCCTCAGTGGGTAAAAGGCCTCAGTATGAGTAGGCCTCAGTGTTAGTTCGCCTCAGTGTGAGAGAACCCTCAGTGTCAGAAGGCCTCAGTGGGTAAAAGGCCTCAGTGTTAGTTCGCCTCAGTGTGAGAGAACCCTCAGTGTGAGAAGGCCTCAGTGGGTGAAAGGCCTCAGTATGAGTAGGCCTCAGTGTTACTTCGCCTCAGTGTGAGAGAACACTCAGTGTGAGAATGTCAGATATCTCTGTTCCAAGCTGTGTGGCTCTGGAGAATTCACGCAGACAATCACAAGTGGAGTAGATATCAACACGTTTATTGTTTGGAATAGAAGAGCTTCAACTACTGGTCTACTATACAGTACTAACTACAAAGCCATCAATCACCCATTCAGGAAGCCTGACTCCTTTACCATATCAAAGCCCTCCCATATCAAAGCCAGGTTCTCCCCTCACCTTTGAGCAATTGAGTTTTATGGCTGGTCCATTTGCCCCGCATTTCCTTTTGGCCCAATGTCCCATGGCCATGTGGTTTGTGTCAGTTGTATGGCATGAGCTAGAGATCATGACAGAGAAGGCCTCAGTGGGTAAAAGGCCTCATTATGAGTTGGCCTCAGTGTTAGTTCGCCTCAGTGTGAGGGAACCCTCAGTGTCAGAAGGCCTCAATGGGTAGAAGGCCTCAGTATGAGTAGGCCTCAGTGTGAGAGAACCCTCAGTGTCAGAAGGCCTCAATGGGTAGAAGGCCTCAGTATGAGTAGGCCTCAGTGTGAGAGAACCCTCAGTGTCAGAAGGCCTCAATGGGTAGAAGGCCTCAGTATGAGTAGGCCTCAGTGTGAGTAAGCCTGGTGTGAGAAGCTTAAGTGGCTGAGGGGGAAAAGGAAGGAGCCTGAGGCTGTTAGGAATGGTTGAAGTTGAAGTCCAAAACACCTGGAGGGCCTAAGTTTCCCCATTCCTGATATAGATGCACCCCGAGGAGGGATTTATTTATTTATTTCAATTATTTGTACCCCGCCCTTCTCTACCCCCAAAGGGGGACTCAGGACGGCTTACAGCTGGCAGTGATTCGATGCCCCACATATACAATCAATAAAACAACAGTTACATAATAAATAACACATTAATCAGATTAAAAACCATTTAAAAAGTATAAATAATCCGAGTTCCACAATCACAACTTAATCCGAAGCCAGTCTGCAGTCCGTTTTCCATAGCATTGTCATCATTTTATTGTCCGCCTGCTACCCGAATGTCTAACCACATGCCTGGTCCCATAGCCACGTCTTCAACTTTTTCCTAAAGGATAGGAGGGAAGTTGACCTAATTTCGCTGGGGAGTGAGTTCCACAGGCGAGGGGCCACCACCGAGAAGGCCCTGTTCCTCGTCCCCACCAAATGTATTTGCGACAAAGGTGGGATCGAGAGCAGGGCCTCCCCGGAAGATCGTAAATTTCGAGGTGCGACATAAGGGGAGATACGTTCGGACAAGTAATCTGGGCCAGATTTGCAAAAGCAACCTGGTTTGCTTTGCTTTTGCAGATTTATGGCCAGCTGTGATCAGTACAAGCTCAAAAAGTGATAGAGAAGTGAAAGAAAACAGAGCGCTCTGCAATGTAACCTCGAGCCTGGGGAAATCCCACGTAGTTCATAAGGGTCAGCTGGAGAGAGGCCAAGGCTGAGAGTTCATCTTGAATTCTTGGTGGATTTAACGGAAGGGTATCAGGACTGGAGAAAGCCTGGCTTGAAAGGGGAATTTACACAGATTTTGTGTATTATTGGTCGCAATTATTGATATTATAGTAAGGCCCCTTTATCCACAGGACTGTCACCTGTGGCTTTGTTTATCCAACTCTGGCAAAATATGGCCTTTGTATTTATTTACATCATTTATATCAGTGTTTCCCAACCAGTGTGCCGTGAGCGATCATCAGGTGTGCCGTGGGAAATTGAAGATAGAAGAGAGAGAGAGAGAGAGAGAGAGAGAGAGCCCTCCTGTCCTACCGGGAAGCCCTAGCCGGGGCTCGATCCCTTGCCTGAGTCCCGCAAACACAGCCTCCTTTTGGGAAGCCTTGTGCCGCCGGACTCACCACTTGCCTTCTTGGGCTTCCTCCTCCCCTCCGCTCCTTCCTCAGCCTGGGAAGGGTTTGAGCCAAAAGGTGGGGACTGTGTCAAGCAGAAAGAGCCGCGCGGAGACAGAAAAGATCCTGGGATGGGACTTCCCCGGGTCCCCCGGCTGCCTGGAACGATCTACACCGTAGCATTCATGCAGTGAGGCACCCCTTGGTCTTCCAGGGCTCAAGGCTGGGGAATCCCGGGATTTGCAGTTTGGGGAGGCTCGGGATGGTGTCAAACTACCACTCCTGTGATTCCCTCACACTCAGCCAAGGCGGGTCAAGGGGCGTCCGGGACACAGGGTTGAGGCACCTTTAAGCAGGGGCCGAAAACTAACAGAGTTTGCTCACTTAAGGCAGGCGTGGGCCAACTTGGGCCCTCCCTCCAGGTGTTTTGGCCTACAACTAGCACCATTCTCCCTTTCTGTGTAGGCTATATGTGTTGTGTGTGTATATGCATATATGTACTGTGTATATACATATTCACTATATGTATTACTGTGTTAGAGTGTCATTTTGGTTGGTGGTGTGCCCCAGGATTTTGTAAATGTAAAAAATGTGCCGCGGCTCAAAAAAGATTGAAAAACACTGGTCTAACCAAATGCCTGGTCCCATAGCCACGACTTCAACTTTTTCCTAAAGGAAAGGAAGGAAGTGGACCTAATTTAGCTGGGGAGCGAATTCCACAGGCGAGGTGCCACCACCGAGAAGGCCCTGTCCCTCGTCCCCACCAAATGTATTTGCGACAAAGGTGGGATCGAGAGCAGGGCCTCCCCGGAAGATCGTAAATTTCAAGGTGGGACATAAGGGGAGATACGTTCGGACAAGTAAGCTGGGCCAGATTTGCAAAAGCAACCCGATTTGCTTTGCTTTTGCAGATTTATGGCCAGCTGTGATCAGTACAAGCTCAAAAAGTGAACGAGAAGTGAAAGAAAACAGAGCACTCTGCAATGTAACCTCGAGCCTGGGGAAATCCCACGTAGTTCATAGGGGTCAGCTGGAGAGAGGCCAAGGCTGAGAGTTCATCTTGAATTCTTGGTGGATTTAACGGAAGGGTATCAGGACTGGAGAAAGCCTGGCTTGAAAGGGGAATTTACACAGATTTTGTGTATTATTGGTCGCAATTATTGATATTATAGTAAGGCCCCTTTATCCACAGGACTGGCACCTGTGGCTTTGTTTCTCCAACTCTGGCAAAATATGGCCTTTGTATTTATTGACATAATTTATATCAGTGTTTCCCAACCAGTGTGCCGTGAGCGATCATCAGGTGTGCCGTGGGAAATTGAAGATAGGAGAGAGCGAGAGAGAGAGAGAGAGCCCTCCTGTCCTACCGGGAAGCCCTAGCCGGGGCTCGATCCCTTGCCTGAGTCCCGCAAACACAGCCTCCTTTTGGGAAGCCTTGTGCCGCCGGACTCACCACTTGCCTTCTTGGGCTTCCTCCTCTCCTCCGCTCCTTCCTCGGCCTCGGAAGGGTTTGAGCCCAAAGGTGGGGACTGTGTCAAGCAGAAAGAGCCACGCGGAGAGAGAAAAGATCCTGGGATGGGACTTCCCCGGGTCCCCCCGGCTGCCTGGAACGATCTACACCGTAGCATTCATGCAGTGAGGCACCCCTTGGTCTTCCAGGGCTCAAGGCTGGGGAATCCCGGGATTTGCAGTTTGGGGAGGCTCGGGATGGTGTCAAACTACCACTCCTGTGATTCCCTCACACTCAGCCAAGGCGGGTCAAGGGCCGTCGGGGAGACAGGTTTGAGGCACCTTTAAGCAGGGGCCGAAAACTAACAGAGTTTGCTCATTTAAGGCAGGCGTGGGCCAACTTGGGCCCTCCCTCCAGGTGTTTTGGCCTACAACTCTCAGACTTCTCCCTTTCTGTTTAGGCTATATGTGTTGTGTGTGTATATGCATATATGTACTGTGTATATACATATTCACTATATGTATTACTGTGTTCCAGTGTCATTTTGTGTCATTTTGGTTGGTGGTGTGCCCCAGGATTTTGTAAACGTAAAAAATGTACCACGGCTGAAAAAAGGTTGAAAAACACTGCTTTATATTCCGCCCTTCTCACCCCGCAGGGGACTCAGGGCAGATTACAATGTACACCTACATGGCAAACATTCAATGCCATAGACACACAACACATATAGACAGTCAGAGGCTATTTAACATTACAACTTCTGGCCACCAGGGGAGCTGTCGCTTCACCGTTCATCTGTGACACTGATGAAATACTTTCCGCATTCCCCGCATGCTTTTTGCTGGAGATTTTTATGGCCTCGTAAATTTTGTTAAATTAGCCTCCCCACACATAGGTGGTACCTCAATTTCCTACTTGACAGATGCAACTGTCTTTTGGATTGCAAAGGACGACAACAAGCTACACAAAATTGGCCAGAAACTCACTCCGACCCAGGCTGGCTTCGAACTCATGACCTTTCGGTCAGTAGTGATCTTAATGCTGCTGCAAGTAATGCCAATGTGAATAAATTATCAAAATTGGCTTGAGATCGTGCTTGCAGTTCTGGAGGGGCTCGTTTAATTTTTGCTTCTCATAGACTTAGCATGAGGATTTGAACCCTTGGCTACAGCTCTAACCCCAGACACTCGGAAGTATCTATTCTGACACGGAAAGGAGAAAACGTCTGGAAAGAAGCCATGGGATTTTGCTCCGTCAAACAGGTCCTGCCTCCGCCGAGGCGGCGTAATGAACTAGTAATGTGGGTCCACCCTGCCTTAAGGAGTCATTGGGATTCTCCCCTCTCCTTGGCCAGGTGTGGCTGTGACAGCTTCCGTCGCATGCTTTCCTTGCACCACTACCTGATGCGCAGGTGTGCAAGTTGGATTGGTATTTCATTAACTCACATCCGGTCTTTCACTCCGACGTATCAGCGAAAATGAAGTCACTCCCAGGTACATGCGGCCCAAAAGTGGAAAGAACCACTCGCCGACCGATCCAATTACAGCATTAATTTAAAACCGTTCAAACCACATTTAGGCATGCATTGCCTATTAAAATGTGCGGCGCACCCACAGAAGAGCCACGTGGCCCAACCACTTAAAGGCAAAGGGGCTGTTTAATTTAGTTTACTATGTAGATCACGCATGAGCAAACTTGGACCCTCCAGGTGGTTTGGACTTCAACTCCCATCATTCCTAACAGCCTCCCATCATTCCTAACAGCTTAAGCGGCTGAGGGGGGAAAGGAAGGGGCCTGAGGCTGTTAGGAATGGTGGGAGATGAAGTCCAAACCACCTGGAGGGCCTAAGTTTGTCCATTCCTGATTCACTCTGTATAATTAATATACCACTTGAACTGCCATGGCACAATGCGACGATGTCCTGGGAGTTGTAGTTTTGCAGCCCCTTGGAAAACTACAACTCCCAGGACACCATCGCATTGAGCCATTGCAGTTCAGGGGATATCAATCTGCATGAGTTCTTTTTATGGAATGGTGCCCTCCAAGTGTTCAAGGGTGCCCCTAGTGGCCAGTGTATTGCACTCCATTGACAGCTCCTAATAAGTTCTTATTATGGAATGGTGCCCTCCAAGTGTTCAAGAGTGCCCCTAGTGGCCAGTGTGTTGCACTCCATTGACAGCTCCTAATAAGTTCTTATTATGGAATGGTGCCCTCCAAGTGTTCAAGAGTGCCCCTAGTGGCCAGTGTGTTGCACTCCATTGACAGCTCCTGATAAGTTCTTCTTATGGAATGGTGCCCTCCAAGTGTTCAAGAGTGCCCCTAGTGGCCAGTGTGTTGCACTCCATTGACAGCTCCTGATAAGTTCTTCTTATGGAATGGTGCCCTCCAAGTGTTCAAGAGTGCCCCTAGTGGCCAGTGTGTTGCACTCCATTGACAGCTCCTAATAAGTTCTTCTTATGGAATGGTGCCCTCCAAGTGTTCAAGGGTGCCCCTAGTGGCCAGTGTGTTGCACTCCATTGACAGCTCCTGATAAGTTCCTATTATGGAATGGTGCCTTCCAAGTGTTCAAGGGTGCCCCTAGTGGCCAGTGTGTTGCACTCCATTGACAGCTCCTGATAAGTTCCTATTATGGAATGGTGCCTTCCAAGTATTCAAGGGTGCCCCTAGTGGCCAGTGTGTTGCACTGCACTGACAGCCCCTGATAAGTTCCTATTATGGAATGGTGCCCTCCAAGTGTTCAAGAGTGCCCCTAGTGGCCAGTGTGTTGCACTCCATTGACAGCTCCTGATAAGTTCCTATTATGGAATGGTGCCTTCCAAGTGTTCAAGGGTGCCCCTAGTGGCCAGTGTGTTGCACTGCACTGACAGCTCCTGATGCTTTCTCTTCTCTCCACAGACCCACCATGCCAGCTGAAGACCCCCGAGCAGATACAGGCCGATGGGCCAACGTCAGTTACCGCGTCGGGCAGCCCAGCGAATCAGAGCCCGCCCCCAGGAGGAAGAAACGGAACTGGTTCCGCAAATGTTGCAGGTGTTGTGGGGGTCAGTCGGATGCCGGCGACTGGGGTCCGGCCCCTGGAGAGGTCCCCGGGGCTCGGCGAACAGATGCCGTCATTCGCGGTGAGTAGAAGACTTTGGAGGCATCTATATAAATAACGTTATATTATTATTTATTATTATTAATGTTGTACTCCAGAGCAGGAACTCCTCTGACCTTAAACACCACACCAGCTTGGTATAATCAGCAATCAGTTTATTGAAGAATATATGTAAGCAAAGTAAGAAAAATGGTAAAAACATTATAGTTCAAAGATAAAAGATAGTCCATGAGCTTCAAAGGTCAAACACAAGATCCAAGGGTATAAAATCCATAGAACAAGGCAGCATGAAAATCCAATACACAGATCCAAAGCCTGGCAAAACTTGGAACATGAAACTAGGAACACTTGAAAACAAGACCGTCGTGAAATTCCAACGTTGACGAGACTGAGCTAACTCTTTCCCCTTGTATCAATATAAAGCCTTTCCTGACCCCAGAACCGAAAGGAAAGCATTTCTCCTGCCCTTACAACCAGATTAGGATTTATCTTTTTTTCCCTGCAGACGAATTGACCTTCGTTGCGCCTGAGAACTTTGTCTCTGTTTACAAAAGTCTTGCTTTCTATCTTCACTCTCGTTAAATTCTGCACCTGATGAATCATTCTTAGAAGACATTTGTTTCTCAGAGAAACACTGTTGAGGGTCACTCCCAGGGATGTGACCTTGTGAAGCTGCAGGAACACTCCATTCATGAGACATCTTGGGCCTCTCACCTGGGTTTAACTCAGGCCCAGGAAAACCCTCATCCCCAGTGCCAACAGGCCCAGGCCCAGAAAAACCTTCAACCCCATTATCATCATGAACATCAGACACAGTCACAGGGCGAACTACAACAATTACACCATAGAACAAATGCAGTTGGACACCCCAACAGGGATAATGAAAACCACACTAGGTTTTAGTCTGAATTGCAGGACAACAACAAATAATAATAATAATACTTTATTTATATTCCGCTCTATCTCCCCAAGGGGACTCAGAGCAGATTACAAAATACATATATGTCAAATATTCAGTGCCATTATACAATCAACAACAAAGACAGACAGTACACAGTCAGAGGCAAGGCCTTCCTCCTTTTTCATCTCTGGCATTTGGAGGCTGTGCTCAACTCCAGCCATGGGGAGGTGCTCTTGTTCCATTTTCCATGCCGAGGAGCCTGTTGTTTGTGGACACCTTCCTGATTGAATTGCTGGCATGTCAGCATGGGCTCATTTTTACCTCCCCGCCAAAGCGGTACCTATTGATCTACTCACATTATTGTTTTCAAACTGCTAAGTAGGCAGAAGCTAGGGCTAACAGCGGGAGCTCACCGCAACCCGCGGCTTTGAACTGCCAATCTTCTGGTCAGCAAGATTTTCTGCAGCTGGCAATTTAACCCACTGTGCTACCACAGCCCAAACTCTGAAAATGATTAGGGAATGATGAGCTTTGGATTGCAGTAGTCAGGAATGATGGGCTTTGGACTACGATAGGAATGATAGGCTTTGGACTGCAATGGTCAGGAATGATGGGCTTTGGATTGCAATAGTCAGGAATGATGGGCTTTAGACTACAATAGGAATGATAGGCTTTGGACTGCAATGGTCAGGAATGATGGGCTTTGGACAACAATATGAATGATAGGCTTTGGATTGCAATGGTAAGGAATCATGGGTTTTGCAGTCCAAATCCCATCTGGATGGCCACCCAATTCCCACTCTTGGCCTAAATCTTGTCTCAACTGGAGTAAACCCATTGAATGCATAGTGTTGTCTCATTATTGGGTCTCCTTTAGTAGGGACAAACAAATGAGGGCAGGAACCCTGACTTGTCGGAGAATTTTGTCTGGGTGAGATCTCCTTAAATCTCACCCAGAAATTACTTCCAAAAGGGATGACCCTTGTTCTTTCCTCCTTTGCCCAGAGGGCATGCTGGTGCTCAGTGGGATTGACCTGATGTGCAGCCCGTCCAGCAGCAACCGCAAATCCCACCACACGAATGAGTATGAATACGAGAATCTCATCATCCGGCGTGGGCAGCCCTTCGACATGAAGCTCCAGTTCCGTCAGCCTTACGACCCCGAGGACCACCGCATCTGCCTCGAGTTCCTCATCGGTGAGTGCAGAGACAGCAGAATCATTGGGCTTCCTGGGAGTTGGTTGAGCAGAGCTGTTTGGCAATGGAATAGATTGCCTTGTGGAGTTCCCTTCTGAACTGCCATATAAAATCCATATTATCTGCTTTGAACTGGATTATATGTCATAGTAGACTCGCATAATCCAGTTCAAAGCAGATAATGTGGATTATCCACTTTCATAATCTGAATTATATGGCAGCGTAAAAGGGTCTTCAAGTAGGATGGGTGGCCCTCTGTCGGGAGGGATTCAGTGGCGCCTTTGCTTATGCCAGAAGGGGTTGAACTGGACTGGATGCTCCTTGTTGACTCTTCCAACTCTGTAATTCTATGAAAGGCAGAAGGGGAAAACTATTGGGGGTGAATGGCAATAGTTGATTGAGGTGTGTGAAATCTGTGGGTCACGGGTATCTCCTCAAGATATTTGCAGCTCTTCAATCTGGGTATCCAGCTTTGTTTGGACTCAAATACAATAAATAGTGCCTAACTGGCCATGTTACTGAATTTGGGCACCTTTCTCCGAGGTAGGACATTACTATGGCCGTATACAGCCCCTCACTTTCTAGTGGCTGCCCCCAAGTTTGAAACTATAGGTGCTTCAAATACATCCCAAAAGGAGAAGATTGTCTCCTTTTCCAAAGTCTTCCCATCTTGTCTTTCAAGTGGCTGTTCCCATTCTGTGGGACTCCCTCCCACAGGATGCCCACCTGGCCATCTCTCTGAGCCTTTTATGTCAACATGCAATGACTTTTTTGTTTTAGCAGGCTCAGGCCCGGATCAGGCCCTTTTGCCGCCCAAGGCCAAAGGGTCTGCCTCCGCCCCTCCCCCGGCTCTGCCCCTCCCCTGCCTCCGCCCCTCCCCGCCCTCGCCGGATTGAAGGAAGGAGGGCGGGGCAAGGAGGAGAAAGAGGCGCCCTCCCGCCACCCGTCCTGTGCGCCGCCCACCCCTTTTTGGCGGGGCTGGCGCGACACAAGAGAGGAGGGCCGGCGCCGTGGCTTCTCCCTGCCTGGCGATGCCAAGCCAGGGAGGAGGCAGAGAGGAGTCGCGCCGCCGCCCCTCCTCCCTTGCATGGCGTGACGACGCAAGAGAGGAGGGGTGTGGGCTTCGCTCCGCCTCCCTAGCTTGCCGTCACCAGGCAGGGAGAAGCCGCGCTGCCGGCCCTCCTTCCTTGCGTCGTCACGCCACGCAAGGGAGATGGGGCAGTGGCGCGCCTTCTCTCCGCCTCACTGGCTTGGCGTCGCCAGGCAGGGAGGAGGAGGCGGAAAGAATTCGCGCCGCCGGCCATCCTCCCTTGCGTCATCACGCCCTTTTCTGGCCGGCTTTAGGAGGGAGGGCGGATCGGCTCTGCGCTGGCGAGGAGGGTTGGAGTCAGGGGCGGAGCCGATCCTCCCTCCCTCCTAAAACAGAGCCGAGGGGAGCAGAGCAAAGGGAGGGGGCGGCCACGCATGCGCCCTTTAAAAAAAAATTCGATTTTTTTTTGAATTTTTTGGGGTTTTTTAAAAAAAAATTGGGGGGTCCGGATCTGCTGCCCCCCCCAAAAAAAGTGCCGCCCGAGGCCATGGCCTAGGGTGGCCTTATGGGTAATCCAGGCCTGAGCAGGCTCTTAATGAGTACAATTGGTTCTCCATATCCATGGATACTGTATCCATTGATTCCATCATCTATGACTTGAAAATATTCCCCCAAAAATCCAAAAGGCAAAACTCGATTTGGCCATTTTAATATCCAGATCTAGCTAATAGTATTGGTGCTATTTTTGAAATTTCTAAACAAGGCGAAGGGGAATATAATATATTATATATTATATAATTATATAATATAATGTGATAATGTAATATAATATTTATTATTATTATTATTTGATACACAACAACTTTGGTACACAGCAAACAAGATCACTATGCTGACTTTTTGTATTTGATCGCACGCTGGACACTTCCCAAGTGTCTAGGACTGTGTGATGTATCAGTGAATAATGTGTGCAAATCCAAGTAAGATGGCCTTTTGCAGCTGACAGATGGTAATTTTGTCAAGTAGATTGTGTTTAAGTGCAGGCCAAGGTCTTGAGGCACTGCACCCAGTGTGCCAACCACCTTGACTGGCTTGTGCCAGAGTCTTTGCAATTCGATCTTTAAATCTTTGTATCGTGTCAGTTTTTCCAGTTGCTTCTCACCAATCCTGCTGTCGCCTGGGATTGCAGCATCGACAGTCCATACGTTGTTTTTAACACCATCGTGAGGTCCAGAGTATTAGTAGTAGTAGGAGTAGTAGTATTCTGCATCCATGGTTTCAACCATTCATAACTTGATCTTTTTTTTTTCCAACTCCAAGTAGTAAATCTTGCTTTTGTAATTTTATATAAGGGGAGCTATTTTATTATGCTCTGGTATATAATGGGACTTGAGCACAATCATTGCTATCTATGGAAGATCTTGGAATCCAATCCCAATGGACACCAAGGGCTCACAGTATATGTGCCATCATGATAAGAGTCAACGGCATTAAATTCATAAGACTCCCCGGTGGCGCAATGGGTTAAACCCTTATGCCGGTAGGAGTGCTGACTGAAAGGTTGTGGTTTGAATCCTTGGAGCAGGGTGAGCTGCCATCTGTCAGCTCCAGCTTCTCATTCGGGGACATGAGAGAAGCCTCCCACAGGATGGCAAAACATCCGAGTACCTTCTGGGCAACCTCCTTGCAGACAGCCAATTCTCTCACACCAGAAGCGACTTGCAGTTTCTCAAGTCGCTCCTGTTATGAAAAGAAAAGCATAGGAATACACCTGGCGACCACTCTGGAGAACTAAACGGCTGTTAGGAATTGTGGGAGTTGACGTCCAAAACACCTGGAGGGCCAAAGTTTGACCAAGCCTGGGTTAGAATCAGAGATTTGCTATGTCATGAAACTGTTGGAGAATCATAGAATCCTTGAATTTGGAGAGAGAGCCTCTTGAAGGAAGGAAGACACAATCAAAGCACCCTCGACAGATGGCCATCCAGCCTTCTTATTGCAAAAGGCAGTTGAATCATGCCGGGGAAATAATCATCAGGTGGCAACCCCACCCTTTTAATTGAACGTCCTACTGGCGATGATGGCGCACACTTTCAGTTCACTGGTGGAACTGGTCTCCGCTTGGGACTCTCTCTTATCACCCTGTCGCCGCTCAAGTGGGTGAGGAATTTGGCTCTCGGCCTCCCCGGAACAAGGAGGACCTGTTGCTAAATGTGTTTCGGGGAAGAATTTGGAAACAGGGCAGGGCCAAGAGACAGCCAGTTCTTTTGGCTTCCGCCACATCGTCTGGTCGTGAAGCTTTGGTCTCTTCTTCCCCTTTCGTGCGCTCTTGAACCCTTTCTCTTCTACTCTTCCCCCAATGTCCCAAATGCACAATCACACCCTTTGATTTAACCAGCAAGGCTTGCCCAGCCCTGTAATTTGTGCGTCTCTAGGATCCAGACACACGCCACGGGAGCATTTAAGGGTCTCCACATTGTTGCCAATGTCTGTCCATGTTCCCAGCACATCCTACCCACCTCAGTGCTGATGTGGCATTTTAGAAGCCAAAGGAATCAATAGAACAGAGTTTCTCAACTTCCTAAAGCCACAACCCAATAATAATAATAATAATAAATTATAATAATAATAAACTTTATTTATACCCCGCCACCATCTCCCCGATGGGGTCTCGGGGCGGTTTACATGAAGCTAGGCCCAAACAACAAATTACAATAAAATAAAAATCCAAAACATCAACAACAACACAATAAAAATACAAACATATAAATAAAAGAACAATATGCAAATACAATATCTAAAATCACAGTTCTTCGTGTTTTTGTGACCCCCAACCATAACATTATTTTCGTTTCTACGTCCATAAATGTAATTTTGCTACTGTTATGGATCGTAATGTAAATATTCGATATGCAGGATGTATTTTCATTCACTGGACCAAATTTGGCACAAATACCCGTTACGCCCCAATTTGAATACTGGTGAGTTTGTGGGTGAGGATTGATTTTGTCATGTGGGAGTTGTAGTTTCTGGGATTTGTAGTTCACCTACAATCAAAGAGCATTCTGAACTCCACCAACGATGGAATAGAACCAAACTTAGCACACAAAACTCCCATGACTAACAACAGAAAATACTGGAAGGATTTAGTGGCATTGATCTTGACTTTTGGAGTTGTAGTTCACCTACATCCACAGAGCACTGTGGACTCAAGCAATGATGGATCTGGACCAAACTTGGTACGGATACTCAATAGGCCCAAATGTGAACACTGGTGGTGTTTGGGGAAAATAGGCCTTGACATTTGGGAGTTGTAGTTGCTGGGATTTATAGTTCACCTACAATCAAAGAACATTCTGAACCCCAACAACGATAGCATTGGTCCAGACTTCCCATACAGAACCACCATGCCTTTAAGGGACTCTCTGGCACGAGCCTCCCTCCAGCCTCACACACTCTCCTTCGCCCGCACATGCGCACCACGCTGCCATGCACTGATCCCATCTGCTCTCCCCACCCCACTTGGAGTCCCAGAAGCAGCCCTCCCCTTGGTTGAGGGGCCAGGCAATGACAGTAGGAGGGGGGCTTTTGGTGGGAGGATTCGCCTCTGTTTCCAAAAAGGAAGAGAAGGACAGGCAGTGAGATCATCAGCCTTCTCTGCCAAAGGGGTTCCTAAGACCATCTGATTGTCTTTGGCGACCTCTCGGAAACCCCCTCGCGACCCCCCGAGGGGTCCCGACCCCCAGGTTGAGAAACACTGCAATAGAGAGCGCCAATGCCCAAGCAGCTAATGTCACTTTCTGGTCAGGATTTTGCTTTACATGCTGACGGTCCCAGTTTGGGTATCCAAGGAGCCAGTGCTGAGCTTGATGGAGACCCATATTGTCCCAGGATAACACACCCTTGATATTTGCTGAAGTATGATTCCATGATGGTTACACACACGGATACCACAATCCATTGATGCTCACGTCCTATCACAGAATCCAGTCCAACCCCATTCCGCCAGAATAGTACTGTGTCCACTTCTGGGCAAGGAGGATATTGGCAAGCTAGAAATGTGACTGAAACAATCAAAGGTTTGGATACCAAACCCTATGAGGATTGGCTTAAGGAGCTGGGTCTGTTTAGCTTGGAGAAAAGAAGGCCGAGAGAAGGGGACACGAGAGCCATGTTCGACTCTTTGAAAGGATATCAAATCGAAGAGAGGCAAGATTGTTTTCTTCTGCTCCAGACATACAATGTAGCAGTGGATTCAAATGGCAGGAAAGGGAGATTCCACCTATACGTTTGCAGGCCTGGATTAACCCCTTTTGGCGCCCTAGGCCACACTTTGGAATTACGCCCCCAAACCAACATCTACCACACACACACCCCACCTCCTCCTCCTCGCGGCGCCGCGCACCCTCCTTCCTTGAGTCAAGGAAGGAGGGCGCGAGGAGGCGGAGGGAAGCCCCGCCCCCGGGGCCGCTGCCGGGCATGCGCAGCAGGAGGGCGCGAGCGCCTCTGCCTCCTCCGCCATGTTCCTGGGTGCCGCGCATGCCCAGCAGCAGCCCCGGGGCTTCCCTCCGCCTCCTCCTCCTCGCGCCCTCCTTCCTTGACAAGGGGGCAGGGGCGATGGCAAGGGGGGGGGCGCCATTCCCTCGTCCCCTGCTCCCTTGCAGCTTTCTCCCCCCGCCCTCCCCTGAGAGAGGGAGTCATCTCCATGCCGCGCGTTGCGGTTTTGTTTCAACATTTTTTTTTGGTCCGTGTGAACTGCACCCCCCTTGGCTTGCGCCCCTAGGCCATGGCCTAGGGTGGCCTTATGGGTAATCCTGGCCTGCATTTAGGATGAACTTCCTGACATTAAGAGCTGTTTGGCAGTGGAAAAAGCTGCCTGGGAGTCTGATGAAGTCTCCTCCTCTGGCTAGATGTCCATCTGTCGAGAGGGCTTTGATTGTGTCTTTCTGCATGGTAGGGAGCAGGTCTAGATGGCCCTTTTGATCTCCTTCAGTTCTGTGATTCTGTTAACTATCAACTGCTGCAATGAAGTAATTTGTTGTCAAAGGCTTTCATGACCAGAATCACTGAGTTGCTCTGTATGGCCATGTTCCAGAAGCATTCTCTCCTGACGTTTCGCCCACATCTCTGGCAGGCATCCGCAGAGGTTGTGACATCAGTTGAAGGTGGGGATTGTCCAGGGTGGGAGAAAGAACTCTTCTCTGTTTGACTCAAGTGTGAATGTTGCAATTGACCACCTTGATTATCATTTAATGTTATTTATTTATTTATGACATTTATATGCCGCCTTTCTCACCCCGAAGGGGACTCAGAGCGTCTTACAAGTAAAATGGAAATACAATATATTATATTATTTCCATATCACAATATTAATATTATATATTACATTATATTATACTGTAATATTATTAGTAATATTACATGTAATATAAATATATATAATTATAATAACATATTATTATTAGTAATAGTAGTATATTGTATCTGGCATTACTTCGCGAACGAAGATTCTTAGGAAGGACTCATCCCACGCTTTTTACAAGAGCGTTGATGACTAAAAAGGCCAATCTGAGATAGGCAAGTTCAGTTGCAGAAAGGACAGCAGAAAGTCTCCTTGGGTGATGTTGTTTCCAAGTTGCGGTCGCTTCTCTTCAAGACCCGTTTGCCGTGTTTTCTCAAAAGAGACCACAGCATTGTGGATAGTGCATCTCCATGCCTCCCGATGTGAGGCCAGGGTGGACCATTGTTGGTGATCAATCTGGCCGAGACTGAGATGTTGTTTCAGGGAGTCCTTATATCTCTTTTTGGGGGCGCCCCTCTTGCGCTGACCCATGGTGAGTTCAACGTAGAGTAGTCTCTTTGGGAGGCGGTGGTCCTCCATCCTAGAGATGTGCCCTGCCCAGCGCAGCTGTGTTCTCAATAGCGTGGCCTCAACGCTGGTGATCCCTGCTTGCTCAAGGACAGCAACATTCGTCACATAGTTGGTCCAGTGTATATTTAGGATTGTGCGAAGACAGCGCTGATGAAAGTGTTCGAGGAGTCATAGGTATTGGCGATAGGTGACCCATGTTTCAGACCCATGTAGGAGAATAGACAGTACGATAGCTCTGTACACACTGGTTTTTGTGCTTTGCCTCAGGTGTTTGTTGCTCCAGAATCTTTTGTGAAGCCTTCCGAATGCACTCTATGCCTTTGCTAATCTGTGATCTATCTCTTTATCAATCTTGGCGTCTGAAGAAATGATGCTTCCCAGGTAGATGAACTGCTGGATGGACTTAAGCACAGATGTGCCTATGCTGATGTGGGGATGATGGTGTTCTTCCTGTGGTGCGGGCTGGTAGAGGACTTCCGTTTTCTTCAGGCTGACTTCCAGCCCAAACAGCTCTGCAGCTGCTGCAAAGCAGGATGTGAGGCACTGCAGAGCTGCTTTGATTATAAGTGAACTATAAATCTCAGCAACTACAACTCCCAAATGACAAAATCAATCACAATCTATCTTTATCAATCTTGGGGTCTGAGGAGATGATGCTTCCCAGGTAGGTGAACTGCTGGACGGAATTAAGCACAGATTTGCCTATGCTGACGTGAATATTATCTCTTCACTCTGATGTCAGAGCAACAATAGGTGGGTTTTTTTTGTTTGTTTGGGGGGGGGGGGCGCTTGCAGCTTCAAAGCCTGGCTGATTCCTGCTGGGGAATCCTTTGTTGGGGTTCCTTTGTTTCTCCCAGCCTGGATATAGAAACCCCACTTACCTCATTTCCAGCAGACCCCACAACCTCTGAGGATGCCTGCCATAGACGCAGGCGAAACGTCAGGAGAGAATGCTTCTGGAACATGGCCAGACAGCCCGGAAAACTCATGGCAACACAAAAGTAATTTCCACTTAGTTAACTCCGCTTGAAGGAGAGGAGAGGAAGGCTACGTGGTTTTTTTCTTTCCTCCCAGTCATCTTAGGCTGGGCGCCCCCAAAAAGAGATATAAGGACTCCCTGAAACAACATCTCAGGCTCGGCCAGATTGATCACCAACAATGGTCCACCCTGGCCTCACATCGGGAGGCATGGAGACGCACTATCCACAATGCTGTGGCCTCTTTTGAGAAAAACACGGGTCAAAGAAGCGGGTCTTGAAGAGAAAGGAGACTTTCGCAACTTGGAAACAACATCACCCAGAGGAGACTTTCTGCTGTCCTTGAACTTGCCTGAACTCTCAGATTGGCCTTTTTAGTCATCAACGCGCTTGTAAAAGTGGGATGAGGCCTTCCTAAGAATCTTCGTTCGCGAAGTAATGCCAGATACAATATACTACTATTACTAATAATAATATGATATTATAATTATATGTATTTATATTACATGTAATATTACTAATAATATTACAGCATAATATAATGTAATATATAATTAATATTGTGATATGGAAATAATATAATATATTGTATTTCCATTTTACTTGTAAGACGCTCTGAGTCCCCTTCGGGGTGAGAAAGGCGGCATATAAATGTCATAAATAAATAAATAAAATTAAATGATAATCAAGGTGGTCAATTGCAACATTCACACTTGAGTCAAACAGAGAAGAGTTCTTTCTCCCACCCTGGACAATCCCCACCTACCCAGTTTCCTTCAACTGATGTCACAACCTCTGCGGATGCCTGCCAGAGATGTGGGCGAAACGTCAGGAGAGAATGCTTCTGGAACATGGCCAGACAGCCCGGAAAACTCATGGCAACACAAAAGTAATTTCCACTTAGTTAACTCCGCTTGAAGGAGAGGAGAGGAAGGCTACGTGGTTTTTTCCTTTCCTCCCAGTCATCTTAGGCAAAAGCAAACATCTGCAACGCCTCTGAGTCTCTGGAATGCGAGGTCTGGGTTTTAGAATCACGGGTTGAGATGAAAGGGCCACTGCGTATGTACCGAATGCCATTTTCTACTTGCACATCTTTCAAAATGAGGAGGACAAGGAAAGAGGCCTTGCAAATTAGAGGGAGGTATTTACACTCCAGTGATTTGCCTGGAAATTAAGCATTGGGTTTGTTGCGCTTTAATTAGAAGACGGAGCATATTACTTCCAGGTCCCAGTAATATCAAAGAGCACTGGATGCAAGACACAATTAGGGGATGTCCTAACGTCCCGCTTGGATGTTCCAGTTACTTTTTAGTCTAATGATGGAGGAAGTCGGGTCTGGCTAAGCCAAGCAAAAGATCTTTGCGTTCCCGTGTTTTGTTTTTGTTTTGGGAACATCTTTCATCCAAATTAATTAACCTAGAGATTAAATATTCAATTAGGTAGGTCTCTGTCTCGCCGATGTCATTTCAGTCTTGGGCTACCGAGAAGTGGAAGTAAAGTCATTTGTTTTTATTACATAATTATTAGACAAGTTATATTCTGTCCCTTTAGGGTAACCTTGTTTCATTCCACTTTGTAATCCTGTTGGGTCAGCTAAGGAAAGAGGGCCTCAATGAGGATTAGAACCTTGATTTCCTGGGCCCTGTCTCAGCATAGAAATCAATCATTCCTTACTAGCGCTGATGGGAGTTGTAATCCAACAATATCCATATTGCCACAAGTTAGTCACCTCTTTCCTAAGCCTTTCTCTGGTATCAAATGTACTCCAGGCCATGCCTTCCATCGCTGCCAACTGAAATCCAACTGGTGCAGCTTCTTCCATCTTGAAAGGAAACTCCACATGTTATATTTATTTGGTCTAAAGCAGTGTTTCTCAGCCTTGGGACCCCTGGGGGGGGGTGTGAGGGGGTGTCAGAGGAGTCGCCAAAGACCATCAGAAAACACAGTATTTTCTGTTGGTCACAGTGGTTCCGTGTGGAAAGTTTGGCCCAATTCTGTAGTTGGTGTGGTTTAGGATGTTCTTTGATTGTAGGTGAACTATAAATCCCAGCATCTACAACTCCCAAATGTCAAGGTCTATTTCCCCCAAATTACTCCAGTTTTCGCATTTGGACATTTTGTGTATTTCTGCCAAGTTTGGTCCAGATCCATCATTGTTTGAGTCCACAGTGATCTCTGGGTGTAAGTGAACTACAACTCTAAAACTCAAGGTCAATGCCTACCACACCTTTCCAGTATTTTCTTTTGGTCTTTTGGTCATGGAAGTTGTGTGTGCCAGGTTTAGTTCAATTGCATCATTGGTGGAGTTTAGAATACACTTTGATTTTAGGTGAACTATTAATCCCAGCAACTGCAACTCCCAAATGTTAAGGTCTGTTTTCCCCAGACTCCACCAGTATTCACATTTGGACATATTGAGTATCCGTGCCAAGTTTGGTCCAGATCCATCATTGTTTGAGTCCACAGTGCTCTCTGGATGTAGGTGAACTACAACTCCAAAACTCAAGGTCAATTCCCACTAAACCCTTCCAGTATTTTCTGTAGGTCATGGGAGTTCTGTGTGTCAAGTTTGACTCAACTCCATCGTTGGTGGAGTTCAGGATGCTCTTTGATTGTAGGTAAACTATAAATCCCTCCCAAATGACAAAAATCAATCCCCCGCCCAACCCCGCCAGTATTCAAATTTGGGCGTAATGGGTATTTGTGCCAAATTTGGTCCAGTGAATGAAAATATATCCTATTTACATGACGATTCATAATAGTAGCAAAATTAAAGTTGTGAAATAGCAACAAAAATAATGTTATGGTTGGGGGTCACCACGACCCCCACAGCATAAGGGGTCGTGGCATTAGGGAAGTTGAGAAACACTGGTCTGAAGGGCAAGACAGATCCTGATAAGGAAATAAATGTCATCACCGAGGCATGCGGAGATGGGGAGGCAACAAATATAATACCTGAAATATTGTGCCAGCCAGACCCTACGGTGTAGGAGGGAAGTGCAAAGCGTTGTTATGGAGGCGCATGCCGCACCCCGCAGGGAAACAGGTTGGGTGCCTTCCTGCCCTGACCTGTTGCTCCTCAAAAATCGGCAGGTTTATGGGAAAGAGAACAATTCAATATCCTCTGGAAACTGACGCTTGGGGGTCTTTGAACTCGCTTCTGACCTTCTAGCTCAGGCCTGGGCAAACTTGGGCCTTCAAGGTGTTTTGGACTTCAACTCCCACAATTCCTAACAGCCAGTAGGCCTCTTTGCCCAGGCCTGTTCTAGCTGCATCTACACTGGAGAACTAATGCAGTTTGACATTACATTAACCGCTATAGCTCAATGCTATGGAATCCTATGAGTTGTGGTTTAGTAGGGTGCAACCACTATTTGCAAGGGATGGCTAAAGACTTTGTCAAGCCATGCAACAGTCCCCAAATAAAGGACACCAAGCAATTCTGTTCCTGTTGTTGAAGGCTTTCAGGCCGGAATCACTGGGTTGCTGTGAGTTTTCCGTGGTGTATGGCCATGTTCCAGAAGCATTCTCTCCTGACATTTCGCCCACATCTCTGGCAGGCATCCTCAGAGGTTCTGAGGTCTCTTGGAGACCAGGCAAGTGAGGCTTATAGATCTGTGGAAGTAATGTCCAGGATGGGAAAAATATACTCTTGTCTGTTTGAGGCCATTGTGAATGTTGCAATTGGCCAGATTTATTAGCATTGAATGGCCTTGCAGCTCCAAAGCCTGGCTGCTTCCTGCCTGGGGGAATCCTTTTTTGGGAGGTGTCAGCTGCCCCTGATTGTTTCATATCAGGAATTCCCCTGTTTTTGAGTTTTAGTCTTTATTTACTGTCCTGATTTTAGAGTTTTTTTATTCCTGGCATGCAATAATCAGGGACGGCTAATACCTCCAAACAAAGAATTCCCCCAGGCAGGAAGCAGCCAGGCTTGGAAGCTGCAAGGCCATTCAGTGCTGATCAAGCTGGCCAATTGCAACATTCACACTTGCCTCAAGCAGACAAGAGTTCTTTCTCCCACCCTGGACACTTCACAGATATATAAACTCCTGTTGCCTAGTGTCAAACAGACCTCACAACCTCTGAGGAAGGCTGTCATAGATGTGGGCGAAACATCAGGAGAGAATGCTTCTGGAGCCCCGGAAAACTCATAGCAACCCATCTATTCCTGTTCTTTGCACGACAAGGCTGTTGGGCTGGACAACTTCAAATGTAGGGTTTTAATTGTATTGTGATGCTTTTTTTCCTACTGGCTTTTTTCAAAGGCAGGTCAGCACATTTTTGTTATGCGCCTTCAGGGGCTATTCAGAGGATGCTTGCCTCTGCCTTCCTCTATGGCTGAGAGAGTGTGACTTTCCCAAGATCAATCAATGGCTTCCGTAGCCAAACAGAGATTTGAACCCTGGTTCAAAAGTCATAATTTAAGGCTAAACACATTATATCGCTCTGGCTCTCCAGCAGGACCTGTTTGGTCATTTTTAGAAAAAGCTTCACTGCAATGAAAAGACTCCAAAGCTGCAATTTTGGGTTGAATGCTTTTAAAATTGCCTCAACTCAGGTCATCCTAGTGACATATTTGGCCCCTTGCCCACCGACCCTCCTGTTCCTGGCCTTTCTTTCCTCTCTTCTCAAGCAAAATAAGAGATTAAAAAAACAATAAAGCGGGTTCACTCCTGCCCTGTTTCAGGCCTGGCTTGATCAAGCCTCCTGTTCCCGAAATGTCGTAGATCAACAAACAAGGAAAAGGTCAGCCAGAGAATCTTCCCAACCTTTGGCTTCTTTTTATGGGAAACCAGGAGGGGATGTCGGAGAGAGAAAGTGGGGCAGAAAGGATTTACACCCTCGGGTTTTGAGATTATTTATTTCCTTGGCTTATTCAGTGTGCAAACACATTACCGGGGTCTTCTGAGCATAAGCAGAGCACCCTTCTTCCAGATTCCAAAAGTGGCATCGGTTTTTCCCTATTGGCTCATATTTTTGGGATACAGAACACCAGGACTGTGGCACAGCTGGGTGTCAGCTGCATTAAAGATCACCACTGATCATGAGTTCGAAGCCAGCCCGGGTTGGAGTGAGCTTCCAGCCAATTTTGTAGCTTGCTGTCGACCTTTGCAACCCGAAAGACAGTTGCATCTGTCAAGTAGGAAATTTAGGTACCACCTATGTGTGGGGATACTAATTTAACAAAATTTACGAGACCATAAAAAATGTCCAGCAAAGCATGTGGGGAATGCGGAAAGTATTTCATCAGTGTCGCAGATGGATGGTGAAGTGACAGCTCCCCTGGTGGCCAGAAGTTGGAATGTTAAATAGGCTCAGATTGTCTGTCTATATGTGTTGTGTGTCTATGGCATTGAATGCCTGTATGTGTACATTGTAACCCGCCCTGAGTCCCCTGCGGGGTGAGAAGGGCGGAATATAAATACTGTAAATAATAAATAATAATCTGGAATAAGGAACTAAGGAATTTTATATGGAAGGGAAAAAAGCTAGAATTAACTGGAAAAACATGAGAGATGATAAAGAAAGGAGAGGATTGGGAGTCCCCGACCTGACATCATACTATGAAGCCTGCGCATTGGAATGGGTTATTGATTGGACAACACTAAAGGATACCAAATTACTATCACTGGAAGGGTTCGACCTGAGGGCGGGCTGGCATGGATACCAATGGTATGGCAGGGTCAAAATAGAAAGGAATTTTAATGAACACTACATTAGGAAACCGTTGCTTAGAATATGGTTAAGGAAGAAAGATAGGCTGTTTGAGAGTGTACCTAAATGGTTGTCACCCCAGGAGGCCCATTACAGGAGACAATACGGCAAAAATAAATGGTTACAATACGAACACATGTTTAAAAAGTCAGGCAATGAGCTTAAGCGGCTGAGGGGGGAAAGGAAAGGGCCTGAGGCTGTTAGGAATGGTGGGAGTTGAAGTCCAAAACACCTGGAGGGCCCAAGTTGGCCCATGCCTGTTGTAAACTCTAGCAATAAGTTGCTGTCTCGTTTGAACTGGAGATTTGCACCCAAGCCCTTTCATCTTGCCTGGAGCCGATCCCCCACCCAAGAAAGAATCTGGGGAATGTCTACCTTAGTCTCCCACCCAGAAACTTATGATTGGCAGGGGTCTCGTTTTGCCACATTTCTAGGCGGAACAAAGCTGCACCTGCAGCCTTTCCGCCTATAAGGTCCGATTGCGACCCTAACAGAAGAGAGGGTTCAGAATACCAACAATCCTTTGACCCTTTGACCCTGAATAGCCAAGGGATTTCTCAGTGGGGAAGAAATGACTATTGGTGTGTGCTCAGAAGACCTCTTGTTCTGTGCATCCTTTCGCCAAACTCTGGTGGCCGGGCATACTTGTGCCGAGGGATGGATAGAAGTGGCATTTAGGGTGGAGGCAACAAGCAAGCAAGCATTTGAATGGAATGAGGACGTGAGGAAAGTGGCTGGATTGAGACGTCAAGAGCCGAGCCAGAAAGGAAGGCTTGCCCACAATGGGGATCCGCTGGAGAATGAAAGGACTAAGGCGTTTGGAGGGCTGTGTGCCGAGCCCAAGGGAGAGGCACATTCCTCTTGGCAGACGAATGGAACCAGGAGTTGAAATCAGAGAAGGCAGTTCAAGAAGGAGGCAGAGAGTTGGGTCAGCAGGACATGGAAGTCAGCCTGTGTCAGATATCTCAGTTCCAAACTGTCTGGAGAAATCTCCTATGAAGGATCACGCAGAGAATCACAAGTGGAGTAGATATCAACACGTTTATTGTTTGGAATACACAGGAGCAGATCTTAGTGGAGGCAAAGTAAGCGGCTGCTTCAGGGCGATACATGGCCAAGGGCGCATCCAGCGCATGCCACGCCATTGCTGCGGGCCGGCGTGCGGGTGCGACTCCAGGTAGATGGTGACGCAAAACGCACTCCAGGAGGCCGAAAAGGAGGACATTTTGCAGCCGGAGTGGATCCTCCCGTCTCTGGCTGCAAAACGTCCTCCTTTTCGGCCTCCTGGAGTGCGTTTTGAGTCACCATCCACTTGGTGTCGTGCCAACACGAATGGCGCATGCGCTGAATTAACTGGCCCTGCACATGCGCACACTGGTGAGCATGCACGGAGCTGGCCCTGCGCATGCACAGAACTAGCTGGCCTACGCATGTGCACACCGGTGCAACACAGGCGCCCATGCGTACAGAGAGTGAGGGGGAGCCAAAAGAAGGTTTGCGTACCATTTGAAATTACCTTCGTCCAATCCTGGGAATACAAGCGCTTCGACTACTGCCCTCCTAAATAGTACTAACTACAATGCCATAAATCACTCATTAGGAATCCTGGCGCCTTTCCCATACCAGCGCCTGGTTCTCCCCTCAACTTTGGACATTTGAGTTTTATGGCTGGTCCCCTGTATTCCCTTTTGGCCCTATGACCCATGGCCATGTAGTTTGTGTCAGTTGTATGGCATGACCTATGGGTCACCTATCGCCAACACCTACAACTCCTCCAACGCTTTCATGAGCGTTGTCTTCGCACAATCCTAAATGTACACTGGACTGACTATGTGACGATGAGCAAGAAGGGATCACCAGCATTGAGGCCATGCTATTGAGAACACAGCTGAGCTGGGCAGGGCACGTCTTTAGGATGGAGGACCACCGCCTCCCAAAGATACTACTCTACGGGTCAGCGCAAGAGAGACGCCCCAAAAAGGGATATAAGGACTCCCTGAAACAACATCCTAGGCTCAGCCAGATTGATCACCAACAATGGTCCACCCTGGCCTCACGTTGGGAGGCATGGAGACGCACTATCCACAATGCTGTGGCCGCTTTCGAGAAGTCATACCAAACGAGTCTCGAAGAGAAACGACAATGCAGAAAGAACCACAACCTGGAAACAACATCACCCAAGGAGATTTTCTGCTGTGCTTTCTGCAACCGGACTTGCCTATCTCAGATTGGCCTTTTAGTCATCAATGCGCTTGTAGAAAGCATGGGATGAGTCCTTCCTGAATCTTCGTTCGCGAAGAAAAGCCAAGATAGCATGACCTAGAGATCATGACAGCCTGACAGATGCCAGTCCTACCTTTTTGAGTGAAATGTTTGGACTTACTCCATCATCAAAGCAAAATATGATTTATTTTTATTTATTTCATATCAAGAGTATTGCATAAATTAGTATAAAACTGATAAAAATAGATGGTGACAAAAAACAGGCAACGGCATTGCCTGTAGCCTCCAACAATTCCTCCTCTGTACATGAGGCAGGACACAGTGGACAAGCCTACAGATGCAGGGTTGTCAGCAAAATATGATAAGCTGACCTGATCCGAAAGGATGGGGTCACCTGGCTGCTATCAAGCCAACCATCACTGTTGTCCACCCTTTGCCTATAACAGGTCCCCAAATAATTGGGAAACCATAAAGGGTTTAAAAAGGTAACTAAATCAAGGTTTGGAAAGGTAACCAACCATGGTTTCAGAATGTAACCAATTAAGGTTTCATGGAATCGTAGAGTTGGAAGAGACCTCGTGGGCCATCCAGTCCAACCCCTTGCCAAGAAGCAGGAAAATCCCATTCAAAGAACCTCCGGCAGATGGCCATCCAGCCTCAGTTTAAAAGCCTCCAAAGAAGGAGCCTCCACCACACTCCAGCAGGTTTGACCAGGTAACCAATCAGGGTTTAATCAGGTAACCAATCAGAGGTTTTTCTGGTAGCCAGTCAGGGTTTAAGAAAGTAACTCAGTCAGAGTTTGAGCAGGTAGCCAATCAAGGTTTTAAGCAATTCCTAAGGTAATGTAATTCCAATGTTCTATTGGGTGCCTCGTGGTGCAGCGGATTAAACCGCTGAGCTGCTGAACTTGCTGACCAGAAGGTTGGCAGTTCGAATCTATGGGACGGGGTGAGCTCCCACTACTATCCCTAGCTCCTGCCAACTTAGCAGTTTGAAAGCATGCAAATGTGAGTAGAATCATAGAGTTAGAGGAGACCTTGTGGGCCATCCAGTCCAACCCCCTGCCAAGAAGCAGGAGTACCACCACAATAGGTACCACCTCCAGCTAAACAGCGCTCCATTCAATCATGCCTGCCACATGACCAGGAGATGTCTACGAACAACACAGGCTCTTCAGCTTGGAAATGGAGATGGGCACTTCCCCGAGAGCCAGAGATGAAAGGGGAAGCCTTTGCCTTTGTGTATTTGTGTTTCATTGTTTCAGGGCATTGAATATTTGCCTGTGTCTATATGTATGCTGGAATCTGCCCTGTGTCCCCTCGGGTAGAGACAAATAAAGTGTGTGGAATACAAAGTGTTGTTGTTGTTGTTACTGAGCAAAGCTGGGTGCTCTTTCAGACTGCAGCTTTCAAGAGTTGAAGGCAATTCTGGGAACTTCTGTATCTGTTTTGTTCTTCATGGCACAAGGCCACACATGAATGCCTTTCTATCTGCATTATAAGGGATGTGGAAGAAGTTCCCTCCTGTCACTTCCGGCCTCTTAACGTCTTGTTTCTTTGGCAGGTCCCAACCCACAGGTAGCCAAGAAGACCCACATTTTGGTGCCCCTGGATAGCTCAGAGTTGGGCTGGTCAGCAGAGTTGAGAGACACCGGCACCAACACCATGACCCTCCGGGTCACCACCTCGCCCAATGCGGTGATCGGGAAGTACCAGTTGAGCGTCAAGACGCGGAGCAAAGCGGGCGAGTACCAGGCGCCTTTTGATCCTCGCTATGAGATCTACATCCTCTTCAACCCATGGTGCCCTGGTGAGTACCCCAAACAGGAAAATAATGTGGCTATTTAATAATAATAATAATTATTATTATTATTATTTTACCCTCCTTCTTTGGAGGCTTTTAAACAGAGGCTGGATGGCCATCTGTCGGGGGTGCTTTGAATGCAATAGTCCTGCTTCTTGGCAGAAAGGGGTCGGACTGGGTGGCCCACGAGGTCTCTTCCAACTCAAGGATTCTATGATTCTCCCAAAGGGACTTGGGGCAGCTCACAAAACATGCAAGGTGCAAACAAAATACAACAAGTGCATAAACAATAACACAAAGGCAATAACAAATGACATAACGTCATAAACCCTACTGGTTAAAAATCAATAAAATGTAGCAATATTAAACAAACAGCGGGCCAGCTGCAGAAGTTCCTAAATGACACAGCCGGATTAGATCCCTTCCAGTCCGGCTTCCGTTTTGGGCATGGGACAGAGACTGTGCTGGTCGCCATCACAGACCAGCTCCGCTGCCAATTGGATCAAGGGGGATCAGTGCGGCTCGTGTGATTAGATCTCACGGCAGCTTTTGACACAGTCAACCACGCATTGTTAACCCACCGTCTGGCCGTGGCGAGGGTTAGGGGGACTGCCCTGAAATGGTTGTCCTCCTTTCTCCTCGATCGGGGCCAGCGAGTGGAGAGGGGAGGTATGGTTTCTGAGAGACTCCGGCTAAGTTGTGGGGTGCCTCAGGGAGCCATTCTCTCCCCTTTATTATTTAACATCTATATGCGACCCCTTGCCAAATTGGTCTGGAGTGTCATCAATATGCCGATGACACCCAGCTGGTGCTGAGGATGGACGGTCGACCGGACTCTGTACCCGATTGTTTCCAACAATGCCTTGACGCTGTGACTGGTTGGCTACGAGCCAGTCGGTTGAGAGTAAACCCGTCGAAGACGGAGATCCTCTGGCTGGGTCATCCGGGTGGGTGTGAGCTCTGGCTGCCGGCTTTACACGGCGAGGCATTACGCCCTTCGTCTTTAGTAAAAAGCCTGGGTGTCCTGTTGGACCTACTGCTGACGATGGAGGCTCAGGTCTCCACCGTCAGCAGATCCGCCTTTTACCATCTGCGGCAAGCTAGGCGGCTGGCGCCCTACCTCTCCGGAAATGACCTAGCCACGGTAATCCAGGCAACGGTCATCTCGAGGCTAGACTACTGTAACACCCTTTACATTGGCCTTCCTTTGGCGATCATCCGGAAGCTCAAACCGGTGCAGAACGCTGCAGCGAGACTCTTGGCTGGAGTACCGGCCAGGGCCCATATTACTCCAACCTTGCAGCGACTGCACTAGTTACCAATTGAGCACCGGATCATCTTCAAAGTGTTGGTTCTGACCTTTAAGGCCTTGCATGGTCTGGGGCCGGTGTACTTAAGGGACCGTCTACTCCCATATGTTCCCCAAAGATCGCTCCGTTCAAAAGACCTTAACCTCCTTCAGTTTCCGCCCTTGCGAACTATTCGTCGGTCATCAACCAGACAGAGAACTTTCTCTGTGTCAGCACCATGCTTGTGGAATAGCTTACCACCTGAAGTGCAAGCAATTAGCAAGCTGCCGGTTTTCCGGAAAGCGTGCAAAACGGCACTGTTCTGGCAGGCATTCAATCTATAACCATTCCCGGTTGTCGGATTTTGTGGAAACTGTTTTATTCTACTGTTTTTATGTACATTGTTTCTTGTTCGATATACTGTAAACCGTCCTGAGCCAAATAAAAAGGACGGTTATACAAATCGAAATAATAAATAAATAAATAAATAAATAAAGAAATAATCTCTTGGTTTCTAAACATGGTCCAAGGCTTGTCTAAAAAAGCCATGTTTTCAATTGAGTCAGGAAGGCTTGGAGAGTGGAGGCTAGCCTGATCTCAATGGAATGGGATGTTGTATCCGCTCCAGGTTTTAGTCTGAACTTTAGGCCGAGCTCTGTGACCTAGAAATGCACTTTGCTAGGCATTTCTCATGATTGTACAGTCAAGTTCAGGTCAGAGGGATGGGTCATCGCCTGCCCCATGGCACAAAGTGCAGCACCTTCTATGGGGAAGAATGTCAACATTGCTTTCTTTGAAAGGAAAGGCTTTGTTTTCCCTGGAAAGGACCAGGAGGTGAGGCTGGGTTGCTTCTTTGTCCCATGCTTCCAATCTCCGCTTCCTTCCTGACCTCCAACGGAGGAAGCATGCAAAAGATCAGGAGTGTTCGGGTGGGAAAGGAAACCTTTTATCTTGGGCGGAATAGCGATGGCATTGAAATCAGAAAAGAAAAGAAATCTCTTGGCCAAAAAGTGAGGTTGAAAAGGCAAACATGCAGACCGGGGAGAACAAATGATAATAATTTATCTGCTCATTTATTTGTTCAATTTAGAACTCATTAAAGAACCCCAGGTGACTTAGGCAGGATTTACACTAGTAAATAGTACAGTTTGAACTGTATTTTATGGTCAGTGTATAGAATCATAGTATCGTTGAGTTGGAAGACACCTCATGGACCATCCAACCCCTTTCTGCCAGGAAGCAGGGAAATACGCATTCAAAGCATCCCTGACAGATGGTCATCTAGTTTCTGCTTCAAATTCTCCAAAGAAGGAGCCTCCACCACACTCCAGGGCAGAGAGTTCCACATGCCTAGCTCTTTCAGCCGCTCCTCATAGGGCTTGTTCTCCAGACGCTTGATGATTTGAGTCACCCTCCTCTGGACACATTCCAGCTTAGAGTCCACATCTCCCTCCAATTGTGGTGCCCAGAATTGGACACAGTGTAATTCCCGGTGTGGCCTGACAAAGACAGAATAGAGCATGGGTAGCATGACTTCCCTAGACCTAGGCACTAGACTCCTATTGATGCAGGCCAAAATCCCATGATGACTCCCCAAGATCTTTTTCTGACATACTGCTGTCAAGCCAGGCGTCCCCCATTCAAGCCAGGCATCCCTCGTTCAAGCTAGGCGTCCCTCGTTCAAGCCAGGCGTCCCGCATTCAAGCCAGGCATCCCTCGTTCAAGCCAGGCATCCCTCGTTCAAGCCAGGCATCCCCCATTCAAGCCAGGCGTCCCTCGTTCAAGCTAGGCGTCCCTCGTTCAAGCCAGGCGTCCCGCATTCAAGCCAGGCATCCCTCGTTCAAGCCAGGCATCCCTCGTTCAAGCCAGGCATCCCTCGTTCAAGCCAGGCATCCCCCATTCAAGCCAGGCATCCCTCGTTCAATCCAGGCGTCCCCCATTCAAGCCAGGCATCCCCCATTCAAGCCATAAGAACATAAGAACATAAGAAGAGCCATGCTGAATCGGGCCTCAGCCCATCTAGTCCAGCATTCTGTGTCACACAGTGGCCCACTAGTTGTACACAGGGATCTCTAGCAGAAAGGAGGGCAAAACCCTCACCTGCTCCCGACCCCCCACAACCAGTACCCGGGGAAAATCCTGCCTGCCTCCATCAACACAGAGGTGGCACTTGGATGTCCATTTCAGTAGCTACTGAATCCAGGCGTCCCCCATTCAAGCCAGGTGTCCCTCGTTCAATCCAGGCGTCCCCCATTCAAGCCAGGTGTCCCTCGTTCAATCCAGGCACCCCCCATTCAAGCCAGGTGTCCCTCGTTCAATCCATGCATCCCCCATTCAAGCCAGGCATCCCTCGTTCAAGCCAGGCATCCCCCATTGAAGCCAGGCGTCCCTCGTTCAATCCAGGCATCCCCCATTGAAGCCAGGCGTCCCTCGTTCAATCCAGGCGTCCCCCATTCAAGACAGGCATCCCCCATTCAAGCCAGGCATCCCTCGTTCAATCCAGGCGTCCCCCATTCAAGCCAGGCATCCCCCATTCAACCCAGGCATCCCCCATGTAGACCCATATAATGTAGTTGTAAGTGCAGTTCAGTCATCAACGCGCTTTTTAGTCATCAACGCACTTGTAAAAAGCGTGGGATGAGTCCGTCCTAAGAATCTTCGTTCGCGAAGTAATGCTGAGAGATAAATGATGTAAATAATAATAATAATAATAATACACCAGGCTTGGGCAAACTTGGGCCCTCCAGGTGTTTTGGACTTCAACTCTCACAATTCCTAACAGCCGGTAGGCTGTTAGGAATTGTAGGTGTTGAATTCCAAAACACCTGGAGGGACCAAGTTTGCCCAGGCCTGATCTACACTGTAGAACAAATGCTGTTTGGTGTCACTGTATTATTTATTTATTAATTATTTCGCATTTGTCTGCCGTCCCCGTCCCCCCCCGTCCCCAAACGGCTCAGGGTGACTCACAACAGTTCGTAAAATACAATTGACAGATATTTCATAAACCACAGTAACACCATTAGAATAGAATTACAATTAGAACAGTTGAAACAGCAGATGGAGTTGCAGTGGGGTGTTAGCTAGGCAGTGCGAGCTACAGTCTAGTTAACCCCGAAGGCTTGCTGGAACAGCAATGTCTTAACTGCTCTCCTGAACGGGAGGAGGCCCTGGGTGGCACGGATGCCGGCGGGCAGTGCGTTCCACAGGGTTGGGGCTGCAACAGAGAAAGCCCGCCGGCATGTTGCGGACAGATGGTAGGTCTTCACATTTGGGATGACCAGGAGATTTAGCTCTTCGGAGCGCAGTGATCTGGTGGGATGATATGGGACAAGGCGGTCCACTTAGTACACTGGCCCCAGACCATGTAAGGCCTTAAAAGTCAGGACTAACACTTTGAAGGCAATCCGGCATTCTATTGGGAGCCAGTGCAGTTCGCGCAGGATTGGCGTGATGTGGTGGCCAATCGGGACCCTCGCCAGGAGTCGCGCTGCGGCTTTCTGCACCAGCTTGAGTCTCCGGATTACCGACAGAGGAAGACCAATGTACAGAGCGTTACAGTAGTCCAGCCTCGAGATGACCGTGGCTTGGACCACTGTGGCTAAGTCGCGCCGGGACAAGTAGGGGGCCAGCTTCCTCGCCTGTCGAAGATGGAAAAATGCTACCCTGCTGACGCTGGAGACGTGAGCCTCCATCGACAACAGGGGGTCCAGGGTTACTCCTAAGCTCTTAACAGAGGGCGACGGACATAATGTCACGCCGTCCAGGGTTGGAAGCTGAACATCCCTACAGTCCGGGGAACCCAGCCACAGGATCTCAGTCTTTGCCGGATTCACCTTCAACCTACTGGCTCGCAGCCATCCAGTGACGGCCTCAAGGCAACGATGGAAATTATCGGGTACAGATTCGAGGTTGCCCTCCATCTTCAGGATAAGCTGGGTGTCACCAGCATACTGATGGCACACCAGCCCAAAACTACGCACCAGCTGGGCAAGTGGTCGCATATAGATGTTAAATAAGAGGGGGGAGAGAATAGCCCCCTGAGGAACCCCACAGAGAAGCGGAGACATCCTTGCCCCTCCTCACTCGCTGTAGCCGGTTTCAGAGGAAGGAGGTCACCCAATTAAGGGCTGTCCCCCTAACTCCGGCCCTAGCAAGGCGGTGAGTCAATAGATCATAGTTGACTGTATCAAACGCCGCTGTGAGGTCTTTAACTGCAATGGCTCAGTGCTATGGAAATGGTTGTTCTTGTTGTGTGCCTTCAATCCATTTCCAATCCGTGGCCATCCAAAGGAGACCCTACCCAACAAATAGTATACGAAAGCATTCATGGATAGTATAGGAGAGTTAAAGGCATCTCCATTGCTGAATGTCTAGAATATTTAAGAAACTTCCTAAAGCTCCACCCTGTTCTTTTATTTCCTGTTCTTAGATGATCCTGTTTACCTGGAGAAGACCAGTTCGCTAAATGAATATGTACTGAATGAATCTGGAAGGATCTACTATGGGACAGAAAATCAGATGGGGGAACGGACATGGAATTACGCCCAGGTAGATTGTCTGTCATTTGGAGGCCATCAAAGAAGAATCAGAGTCTTGGAGAGTAAAGGAAACGAGACGTTTATTCCGATGGAATATAAGAAATCTCTTTCTTCAGAGTGGAATGGCAGTTGAATCTATCTCCAATGCAGTTTCTTCAACTTAGGTTGCATCTACACCAGGCATGGTCAAACTTCAGCCCTCCAGGTGTTTTGGACTTCGACTCCCACAATTCCTAACAGCTGGTAGGATGTTAGGAATTGTGGGAGTTGAAGTCCAAAATACCTGGAGTGGCAAAGTTTGCTCATTCCTGATCTACACTATCAAATTAGTGCAGTTTGGCACCACATTAAGTGTCATGACTCAAGCATATCAAATCTTGGGAGCTATAGTTTTCCAAGGCTTTTCGCCATCTCTGGCAAAGAGTGCTCGTGCCTCATCAAACTACAACTCCCAGAATTCCATAGGGTTGAGCCATTGCTTTTAGAGTGGGGTCAAACTGCATTAATATATTGTATATACACATAATATTGATAATATAATATAATACAATATAATACTACTAATAATATGGTATTATAATTATACTGTATATTTTATATTACATGTAATATTACTAATAATATTACAGTATAATGTTATAGTACAATGTAATATATAATATTAATATTGTGCTATGGCAATAATATAATATATTTACATTTTACTTGTAAGCCGCCCTGAGTCCTCTTCAGGGTGAGAAGGGCGGCATATAAATGTCATAAATACTGTAAATAAATAAATAAATAATTTCGACAAGATAGACCAGGGCATGGGCCAACTTTGGCCCTCCGGGTGCTTTGGACTTCAACTCCCAGAATTCATAACAGCCTCAGGCCCTTTTCTGTTTTCCCCTCAGCCACTTCAGCTGAGACTGTTAGGAATTGTGGGAGCTGGAGTCCAGAGCACCGGGAGGGCCACAGTTTGCCCAAGCGGCTGAGGGGAAAAACGGAAAGGGCCTAAGGCTGTTAGGAATTGTGGGAGTTCGAGTCCAAAGCACCGGGGAGGGCCAAAGTTTGCCCATCCCTGGTATAGATGCACCACGGGTTTTCTTTGACAATTGGAAAGGTATTCTCACCTTCAAAACCAGGAATTTTAGTATTGGATTACAGCTTTTGGAGACCCGGGTTCAAATTCCCTATTCTCCAACCTTTCACAGATGGAAACCAAGACAAGCAACATCAATGTGTGGACAAAATGACAAAAATCATTAATGAGTAATTGCACACAATCTCGGAGATGTGGCAGCAGTTTGCTTTTGCCTAAACTTACTGGGAAGAGCCTCCCTTTACCCAAAAATGAGGCCGGTCCTGCATCGAGATGTATAATCTCTTGTGTGGATCCTAAATTATACCTTCTCTCTTGCCTGCAGTTTGACCATGGGATATTAGATGCCTGCCTCTTCATGCTGGACCAGCGTGGGATGCCTCATGCGAGTCGCGGAGACCCCATCATGGTCTCCCGCGTTGTCTCTGCCATGGTGAGTTACAGTTCTGGGAGCGCATTCTCATAATGTGTTTTCTCCTTCTGCTTTCTCCAAATCTTGCACCCTTTCCGTCAACTCGCAAACCTTGCGAGGTAGGCTTATCCAAGGGAATAGCTGAAAAAGACTTCAAACACAAGTCACCTCCAATCATACCAGGAATCTACATTATCTTTGTTATCTAGAGACAATATATATTTAAATATATGGAATACTGTGTCCAATTCTGGACACCACAATTGAAGGGAGATGTTGACAAGCTGGAATGTGTCCAGAGGAGGGCGACTAAAATGATCAAGGGTCTGGAGAACAAGCCCTATGAGGAGTGGCTGAAAGAGCTGGGCATGTTGAGAAGAGAAGGTTGAGAGGAGACATGATGAGGGCCATGTATAAATATGTGAGGGGAAGTCATAGGGAGCTTGTTTTCTGCTGCCCTGGAGACTAGGACGCAATGGAACAGTGGCTTCAAACGACAGGAAAGGAGATTCCACCCAAACATTAGGAAAAACTTCCTGACTGTGAGAGCTGTTCAGTAGTGGAACTCTCTGCACCTGAGTGTGGTGGAGGCTCCTTTTTGGAGGCTTTTAAACAGAGGCTAGATGGCCATCTGTTGAATGCGATTTTCCTGCTTCTTGGCAGAAAGGTGTAGGACTGAATGGCCCATGAGGTCTCTTCCAACTCTAGGATTCTATGATGAGGTTGCTCTAGATCAGGGATCGGGAACCTATGGCTCGCGAGCCATATCTGGCTTTTTTGGTGATTCCAACTGGCTCACCTGCACGCACCGCCTTCGCCCTCCTTCGCCCCAAAAATTGCATGCACAGTTCAGCTGGAGGCGGGGCCAGCGCAAAACTCTCCCTGCCGGCTATCAGCTGTGCGCGTCGCGGGCAGAGGAGGTGGCGGTGGTGTTGCTGCTGCATGGTGCTGCTGCCCCATCTCCGTCGCCTCTTGCCTCTTGACCTCTCCCATGCGAGGGGCCTCGGAGGGGGCGAGTCGGGACTCGTTGCGCCGCTGTGCAGCCACCCTCTCCCCCAAGCTCGTGTTCTGCGAGAGAGGGGAGCAGCGTGGACGCGCCCACGTTGGGGTGGCGGTGCTCCGGGGAGAGGAGAGGCCCCCGCCTCCTCCAACCTGCTCCTCCAAGCTGTGCATCGTGTGGCTGGCCCAAGTCGCTGGCAAGGTGAGCGAGCGGGGCGGGAGGTGGCCCAGGCCCTTCGCTGCCTTACAGGCCGGTGATGCTTCCACAAGCCCCTGTCCCGGTCTGAAAGGAAGAGGAGCGTTTTTTCCCTCCCTTTCTCCCCCTTTCGCTGTATTGCAACATGGTTAGATATCAGGCCTGGGCAAACTTGGGCCCTCCAGGTATTTTGGACTTCAACTCCCACAATCCCGGCTGTTAGGAATTATGGGAGTTGGGAGTCCAATCCTCTGGAGGGCCCAAGTTTTGCCAGGCTGTCTGTCGGTCTGTCTATCTATCTATATATTATGGCTCTCACTGAAATAAATTTCCAAATATTTTGCTTTTATGGCTCTCTGAGTCAAAAAGGTTCCCAACCCCTGCTCTAGATGCAGAGGATGACAATGAGGTTGCTCTAGTCTAGATGCTGAGAGGGACAATGTGGTTCAGGTTATAAGTGACTCTTCTGATGGGACTGTTCCTGAAGGGTTTGGGGATGATAGTCTGTTCCCTGGGCCTGGATTGCTACCAGAGGATTCCCAAGGCCTTGAGCCTGAGAAAGGCTCAGCGCCTAGTCCAGCTGCAGAAATTAATGAGCCAGTGAACAGGAGAAGTGTTTTCAGTCAGCAAAGAAAAACAAACCAGGCTCTCAGGTGCTCTGCCAGATTGCAGATGACACTGATAGGAGATTCAAGTTTGAGAAGAAATCTGTTCTTGGCCACTTGGGGTATATAGTTGACTAGCTGACCCGGCCACGCTTCGCTGTGGCTTTGTCCTTCCTTGGTTTTTTTTCCCCTTCCCTCCTCCTTCCATCCATTTTTTTTCTCCTCCTTCCCTCCTTCCTATCTGTTTTCTTCCTGTCTTTTCCCTTACCATCCTTGTATTATTTCATTTACTGCTTCTTACTTTCTTATTCTCTGCCTTCTCCTGTAATCCAGCCCCTGGAGGTAGGCAGAGATGTGGGGCGGAAGGGGGGGCCCTTCGTAACGATGGCACCACCCCTCCTCCCAGGCGGCGGAGGAGGGCGAGAAGGCGGCGGAAGAGGCGGCCACGGCACTGCCGTCGTCGTACCCGCCTCTTCCGCCGCCTTCTCACCCTCCTTCGCCACCTCCCTTCGGCCTCCTCTTCCGGGAGCGGCAGGGAGGCGGCAAAGGAGTATGAGGAGGCAGCGGAAGAGGCGGCCACAGCACCGCCGTTGTTGTTAATTTTTGAATTTTTGGCTGCTCGCATGCGTGGTGGCCGTGTCCCGCCGCAAAGCATACTGGGAGTTGTAGTTTGTGATGGTTGGAGGGAAGATGGCTTCGGTGCAGAGTGTGATGGATGTTTGGTGTTGAATGTAAGGTAAGTTTGTGGCTGTCTGCTGTTGTGTGTAAGTTGGAATGCATGGTATTGGGGTTGTTTGGAAGTAGAGTTGTGTGTGTGCCTAGTTGGTTTGATGTTGTGTGGGTGTTGTTTGATCGGACCGGTGCGCTGTGGGCACCATGTGCGTGGGGAGGGTGTGTTGGGGTTTTTTTTAGGTTTGGGGTTCGTGGGAAGGGGTGAGGGTGCGTTTTGTGTTGGGTAGGGATCGTGGGAAGGGAGCCAGGGTGTTTTTTGGGGCAGGCTTTGAGTGTGGCGTGCGCCTCTGTGGGGAAGCGTGTGGGATGGGGCCGGCTCGTTGTGGGTGCCATGTGCGTGGGGGGGGGAGGGTTTGTTGTTGTTTTTTTAGGTTTGGGCTCGTGGGAAAGGGTGAGGGTGCGTTTTGTTTTGTGTTGGATAGGGATCGTGGGAAGGGAGTCAGGGTGTCTGTTGGGTAGGCTTTTGGGCGTGTGCCTCTGTGGCGATGCGTGTTGGATGGGGCCAGCGCGTTGTGGGCGCCATGAGCGTGGGGAGGGGGGGGAGGTTGTGTTGGGTTTTTTTTAGGTTTGGGGTTCGTGGGAAGGGGTGAGGGTTCGTTTTGTGTTTTGTTGGGTAGGTATCGTGGGAAGGGGGCCAGGGTGTCTTTCGGGCAGGCTTGGAGTGCGGCGTGCGCCTCTGTGGGGAAGCGTGTGGGATTGGGCCGGCGCGTTGTGGGCGCCATGTGCGTGGGGAGGGGGGGAGGGTGTGTTGTTTTCTTTTAGCTTCAGGGCCGTGGGAAGGGGTGAGGGTGTGTTGTGCTTGTGTTGGGTAGGGTTTGTCGGAAGGGAGCGAGGGTGTCTTGCAGGCAGGGTTTCATTGCGGCGTGCCGTTTTGTTGCGAAGCGTATCGAATCGCGCCCCCGCACTTCGGCCGCCATGTGCATGGGAAGGGGGGCAGGTTATGTTGTTTACTTCTTGTTTTGGGGTCGTGGGTAGGGGTGGGGGTGTGTTGTGTTTGTGTTGGGTAGGGATAGTGGGAAGGGAGTGAGGGTGTGTTGTGGGTAGGTTTTGAGCGCGGAGTGCATTTGTGTTGTGAAGTCTGTGGGATCGGGCCGCTGCGTTTTGGCTGCCATGTGCGAACGTTCTAAATGTTCGCGCTGGCTGAGGAGAGGCCGGGATGGGATTTCGGTTGGCCGTTTTTGTGGAGTGGTGTGTGGGGTTGTTGTGAGGTATGTAGGGCCTTTTTTTTGGCCCTATAGGTACCTAGGGGTATGGTTGTATGGGCTGCCGATTTTAGTGGTTCTGTGTTGTATAGTTTCGCTGTCTATGATCGTCAATGCACGACTGTAAGAAAAATATATATAGATATATATACATAGATTAGAGGGATAAAAGTGTCAAGTACAGAATCTGTAGCCAGATGAAGCAATGTTGGAATGAGGTCAAGATCTTGTCTCAAGTTCCTGGATGCCTTGCCTTGGATAGATTCCTGAATTAAGTGCCTTGTTATTTCATGGCGAAGTGCTTTGTTTGATTAATGCTCAAGTACTTTGGGGTTTGTGCCTTGGCAGAAAGGGGTAGGACTAGATAGCCCACGAGGTATCTTCAAACTCTATGATTCTAAATTACCTTGTCCATGCTTTCCCAGAAATAAGGTCAATTGATGTCATGGGGAACGCATCCCCAAAATGATTATGCACCAGAGGATGGCCTTAAGTCCTTTACATATTTGAGCAGTATATACATTAGCCAATATCATCTAACTAACACGTACAGATCTGGAAAGGAAACCCGAACTTGTACAACTGGCTCATCCTGCTTTGTTGTTTCCCCATTTGGTTGGGAGTTCCAGAGATGGAAAAGATCCATATAGGAATAGTTAATCAGTCTTGGCATTGTGTGTTTTCAGCCTGCCGCCGGTAAATTGCAGCAACTGCCTTCCTGTATTGAGAGAGACAGCTTCCCATGCATTCCCTGTCAGCTTTCCTTTCTTTGATCCTGGATTGGCTTCCTCCCCCATCTGGTCCTATTGCCCCATCTCTCATTTCCATATTTAAATGGCACTGTATGGCTTCGGTGTCATCACAGCTCACATTATGGAAATGAATCATTGCTACCATATACAGTATATCAGGCATGAACAAGTTTTGGAATCAAAGGGCCAAAGTTTGCCCATGCCTGATATATACTCATTCTTGCAGTTCAGCCTGTGATTGTGTCAAACGATCAGGGTACTCTGGATGATGGTAGTGACAATGAGGTCCATGTGTCTAATGATGATGATACTGTGTCCAATTCTGGGCACCACAATCGAAGGGAGATGTTGACAAGCTGGAATGTGTCCAGAGGAGGGAAACTAAAATGATCAAGGATCTGGAGTACAAGCCCTGTGAGGAGCGGCTTAAAGAGCTGGGCATGTTTAGCCTGAAGAAGAGAAGGCTGAGAGGAGACATAATAGCAATGTATACATATGTGAGAGGAAGTCATAGGGAGCAAGCGTGTTTTCTGCTGCCCTGGAGACTAGGACGCAATGGAACAATGGCTTCAAACGACAAGAAAGGAGGGAGGGGGGGAGAGGCGTCTTCTGCCCCGCCCCCATTCTCTATCGTCCTTCAGCTGCAAATGAGCATGTGCAGCTCGAAGGACCAAGGCGTCTCCCTCCCTCCGCTCCAGACGCACCTGATTGGCTCCCGCTGCCAGAGCAAAGGGAAGAAGGGCAAGTGCCCCGCCTCCTGGCGTCAGGCACCGTCTTGGGGCCGGGGGAAGTCCAGCGGGAGGCCTCTGCTTCCTAGCCTGCTTTGGGAGGGGGGTGGCAGCGGAAAGGAGCAAGCCGGAGGTAACATTCCCTTGGAACATGCAGGATGGACAAACCCGGGGGCCTCCCTCCCTCCAGCTGTTTTGGACTCCAACTCCCAGAATTCCGCTTAAGCGGCTGAGGGAAGGGCCCAGGGCCGCTAGGGATTGTGGGAGTTGGAGTCCAAAACACCTGGAGGAAGGGGGAGGGAGGGGGTCCCAAGTCGGGCCAGGCCTGCCTGAGCAGATCTGTGTATTCAGAAGGGGCTTGTCCGCCGCTGTTTTTGAACTTTGGAGACTTCCTCGCGGCTGGCGGTCCAAAGAGGAGAAGCGCCCTCCCTCCTCCTCCTGATCAGCAGCCCCCAGGGCACCTGGCCCTTCCTCCCCCCCCCCTCCCAAGCAGCAGCAGCAGGAGTTCGGCAGGAGGGGGAAGAAAGGGGGGAAGAGAGGTTTTTCCTGCGGCACACCAGGTGATCGCTCACGGAACACGAGTGTGCCGCGGAACAGCGGTTGAGAAACACTGACTTAGAGAGCTGGGGACGTTTCCCTTGGAGAAAAGAAGGCTGAGATTGGAAAGATAGCCATGTTTCAATATCTGAAAGGATGTCACATTGAGGAAGGGACAGGTCTGTTTTCTGCTGCTCTAGCAACTGGGACACAATGGAGCAATGGATTTGAATTGCAAAGATTCGAACTAAACGCTAGAAAAAAACTTCCTGACAGTAAACGCAGTTCAACAGTGGAATATACTGCTTTAGAGTCCGGTGTAGTCTCCTCTGGAGGTTTTAAAGCAGAGGCTGGACGACCATCTATTGGGAGTGCTTGAATTTATTTTCCTACATGACAGAATGGATGATCTTTGGGGTCTCTTCCAATGCTATGATTTTGTTTTTCTAGTTGCAAACGGCGCTGACTGATTTTTCTCCCTCTCCTGCATTAGGTGAACTCTCTGGACGACAACGGGGTGCTAGTCGGGAACTGGAACGGGGATTACTCCCGAGGCACCAACCCTTCGGCCTGGGTGGGCAGCCGAGACATCCTCCTCAAGTATCTCAAGACTGGCTACCCTGTCCTCTATGGGCAGTGCTGGGTCTTTGCTGGTGTTGTGACCACAGGTAATGAGATGGAGAGGACTGTTATGGAGAAAAGTGGAGTCGAATAGAAGGACTAAAGTAGGTATGGGCAAACTTGGGCCCTCTCCGGGTGTTTGTGGGAGTTGAAGTCCAAAACACCCGGAGGGCCCAAGTTTGTCCATGCCTGGACAAAAGAGAAGTAAAAAGAGTGAAGCCATTCTAGGCCACCTTGATGCTTCTTTGTGTTCTCATCTTGGTAGTTATTATTATTTATATAATAATAATATAATATAATTATTTATATAATAATATATGTTATATATAATAATAATAATAAATCTGAAAAAGCTTCCACGATATGAGGATTTAAAGAGAGAACTGCAAAATCTCCGGCACAATCCAATCAAAGTGGTCCCAGTGGTGATCGGCACACTGGGTGCAGTGCCTAAAGACCTTGGCCTGCACTTAAAAACAATCGGCGCCAACAAAATTACCATCTATCCGCTGCAATAGACCACCTTACTCAGATCTGCACGCATTATTCACAGATAGATCACACAGTCCTGGACACTTGGGAAGCGTCCGACATGTGACCAAATACAGCGTAGTGATCTTGTTTGCTGTGTACTAATTTTGTTATGTATCAAATAATAATAACAACACTTCATTTATATTCCTCCCTTCTCCCCGAGGGGACTCAGAGCGGATTACAGCATATATACGCAGACACACAGGCAAACTTTCAAGTCCTTGTTACAATGAAATACCACAGTGACACACTGTATTTCTCCTTTCATTTCCGGCTTCTGGAAGCGTCTCTCATCTCTGGCTGTGAGGGAGGAGCTCATTTCCATTTCCATAGACCCCTCCTTGTCGTGTGGCAGGCATGACTGCATGGAGCGTCTTTTGCCTTTCCCGCCGAGGCGGTACCTATTGATCTACTCACATTTTCATGTTTTCAAACTGCTAGATTGGCAGGAGAGACTCTGGTTGCACATTGGGTTAAAGCACTGAGCTGCTGAACTGGCTGACCCAAGGGTTGCAGGTTCATATCCGGGGAGCGGCGTGAGCTCCGCTGTTAGCCCAAGCTTCTGCCAACCGAGCAATTCAAAAACATGCAAATGTGAGTAGATCAATAGGTACCGTTCTGGCGGGAAGGTAACGGCAGTCCATGCAGCCATGCCGGCCACATGACCTTGCAAATGTCTACGGACAACACTAGCTCTTCGACTTAGAAATTGAGATTTATTATTTATTATTTATTTACAGCATTTTTACCCTGCTCTTCTCACCCTTGTAGGGGGACTCAGAGCGGCTAACAATGGCAACGATCCGATGCCACAATAAAATTACAATTAAAATAACAATATCAAAACATACAAACATCGTAAGTGAAAAACAACATTAGTTACACAATCATAAAGCCTTTTCCATTACAACAATCACAATGTCAGATTCAATGTTCAGTGCCGTTATATCCAATTAACCAAATGCTTGGTTTCACAATCACATATTCAGTTTTCTTATGAAAGAAAGGAGGGAGTATGCCAATCTAATTTCGCTGGGGAGCGAGTTCCATAGGTGGGGGGGGGGGTTACTACTGAGAAGATCTTGTCCCTCGTCCCCACCAGCCATATTTGCGAAGCTGGTGGGACTAAGAGCAAGGCCTCCCCGGTGGATCTTAGGCTACGAGGTGGAACGTAGAGTTGAGCACCAACCTCCAGAGTCGGACACGACTGGACTTAATATCAGAGAAAACCTTTACCTTAGATTGGCAGGAGCTAGGGCTAACAGCATGAGATCTGACCTTCAGTTCAGCAGCACAAGAGTTTAACCAGTGGCCTCATGGCAACGCTATGAACGAAAGACTCCAAGAGCTCAGCAGAATTGCTCAGATTTTGCAAACTCAGAACTGTGGCTACCTTTATTGTGTAGTATATACATGAGTTGTTCAGCTTCAGACTTTCCTCCACTTTGGAGCATAGCAGCAGTTGTACAACTTTTCAGACAGCAAAAAAATCTTCAAATTGTTGCCCTTGGCTAAGTAGAAGATGCCAGGTGTATATTTCCTCAATGTATATTTAGGAAATACATATTTCCTTCTCTACCCTTCGGGGTAGAGAAGGGCGGGATATAAATGAAGTAAATCTCGGCATTACTTCGTGAATGAAGATTCTTAGGAAGGACTCATCCCACACTTTCTACCAGCGCGTTGATGACTAAAAAGGCCAATCCGAGATAGACAAGTCCAGTTGCAGAAAGCACCGCAGAAAGTCTCCTTGGGTGATGTTGTTTCCAAGTTGCGGTTCTTTCTGCGTTGTTGTTTCTCTTCGAGACCCGTTCGGCATGTCTTCTCAAAAGAGGCCACAGCATTGTGGATAGTGCATCTCCATGCCTCCCGACGTGAGGCCAGGGTGGACCATTGTTGGTGATCAATCTGGCCGAGCCTGAGATGTTGTTTCAGGGAGTCCTTATATCTCTTTTATGGGGCACCTCTCTTGTGCTGACCCGTGGCGAGTTCAGCGTAGAGTAGTATCTTTGGGAGGCGGTGGTCCTCCACCCTAGAGATGGAGGACCAAATTATTATTTACCAAATAAGTAAATAATAAATATACGAAACTAGGAGAAACTGCAGATATTTTAAGAGATGCTGCAACAGAACACAAGAGTGTCTTTTGTTTGAGATGCTCCTGCTTTTCCCCCAGTGCTGCGGTGCATGGGCATTGCCACACGGACAGTCACCAACTACAATTCGGCTCATGACACGGACGTCAGCCTCACCATGGACATCTACTTTGATGAGAACATGAAGCCCCTGGAGCACCTCAATGCAGACTCTGTCTGGTAAGGAAATAAGGGCTTATATCCAACTATTGGGCCTTACCAGAATCAAGGGGGAATTGGATACATCAACAGCCATGTACATTCCATTGATTCACTTGTTTTGGGGCTACACAATGGTACTTTTGTAGCACCAAGGGATCAAGCTCAGATCTAACCCCAAATCCATGCTTTCCTTGTCCTGATGCAGGAATTTCCATGTTTGGAACGACTGCTGGATGAAGCGGCCTGATCTTCCATCAGGATTTGATGGCTGGCAAGTGGTGGATGCCACTCCCCAAGAGTCCAGTAGTGGTAAGTCAGAGGCGGATTCCTATTCAAAACAAAGAGCAGCAATGGTGACTTACAAATGTAAGGGAGCAGGCTTGTTTTCTGCTGCCCTGGAGACTAGGATGCAATGGAGCAATGGCTTTGAACTACAGGAAAAGAGATTGCACCTGAACATTAGGAAGAGCTTTCTCACTGTGAGAGCTGTTCAGCAGTGGAACTCTCTGCCTCGGAGTGTGGTGGAGGCTCCTTTTTGGAGGCTTTGAAACAGAGGCTGGATTGCCATCTGTTGGGGCTGATTTGAATGTGATTTTCCTGCTTCTTGGCAGAATGGGGTTGGACTGGACGGCCCACGAGGTCTCTTCTAACTCTAGGATTCTAGGATTCCTTCGTTCTTTCAGACTAGAAACTGGATCTCTAACTACTATGGTGATTTCCACATTAACCGGTGGCTCTCAGCCTTTGTTTATCCAGTTGTTTGGGGACCTCAGTTCCCAGAAGCCTCATCTGGCATGGCCAATGGTCAGGGATTCTGAGAGATGAAGTTCAAAGCATTTGGAGACCTTTGGTTGAGGAGCATGGTTGGGTTGTTTACTAGTTCACTAGCACTCCTAGTGGCCAGAGGATGGTATTGCAGCAAGAGATAATAAGATGACATTAGACTAGGCATGGGCCAACTGGGGCCTTCCAGGTGTTTTGTACTTCAACTCCCACAATTCCTAACAGTTAGGAATTGTGGGAGTTGAAGTCCAAAACACCTGGAGGGCCCAAGTTGGCCCATACCTTCATTAGACTCTATAAATATAGTGGGCTTATACCTAGATCTTCATTTTAGTCCCATCAAATCCACAATCAGAATTGGTCATCCAGGGAAATTTGACAAGTTACAACCTCAAAAATTTCCCTATAATTTTGGATTCTACCCTCCATTAGTCCTATCTGCAATTGACTTTTCTGGATTTGATACTTAATGGATTTGATTAAAAATATAGCCTCTAGGACCTCCTATATGACTACATGGTCAGCTTCCTCCAGCCATGGAAGGCATGTAATGTGATTTTCCAACAACTCCCATGACCAACTGAAAATACTGGAAGGGTTTGGTGGGCATTGATCTTGAGTTTTGGAGTTGTAGTTCACCTACATCGAGAGCACTGTGGACTCAAACAATGTTGGATCTAGACCAAACTTGGCACGAATACTCAATATGTCCAAACGTGAACACTGGTGGAGTTTGGGAAAAATAGACCTTGACATTTGGGAGTTGTATTTGCTGGGATTTATAGTTCACCTGCAATCAAAGAGCATTCTGAACCCTACCAGTGATTTAATTGGGCCAAACTTCACACACAGAACCCCCATGACCAACAAAAAATATTGTGTTTTCTGATGGTGATTGGCGACCCCTGTGACACTTCCTCGCAACCCCCACGGGTCTCAACCCCCAGTTTGCGAAACACTGATCCATATCTATCTATCTATATATCTCTTTCATTCCTTCCTTCTCCAGGTATCTTCTGTTGTGGACCCTGCTCTGTTGAGGCCATCAAGAATGGGTTGGTCTACATGAAATATGATGCCTCCTTCTGTTTTGCTGAAGTACGTCTGTATAGGTTTTATGTCTGTTAATATCACCATTAAGTCCTCCATTGTGACTCTGTGGTGGTTGACCATAGAATTGAACTGGAGGACCTCTGAATGCCTAGAGAAGTGTTCTCTTTAGGAATGTCTGCGGTTCCCCCTATATCTCTGATGCTTTGTCTCTCCAGGTGAACAGCGACAAGGTCTACTGGCAGCGCCAGTCCGATGGGAGTTTCAAGATCGTCTATGTAGAGGAGAAAGCCATTGGTCACTTGATCAGCACCAAATCGGTGGGCTCCAACGGGCGTCAGGACATCACCGCCATCTACAAACATCCAGAAGGTATGCTACTGAGTGGAGAAACAGAAAAGGATGTGTGTAGTTGCACATACCTTCTGTTCCCATCCCTCCCCTCAACTCAAGATGAATCCTATCATTTCTATGTATTGTTGAAGGCTCTCATGGCTGGAATCACTGGGTTGTTATGTGTTTTCCGGGCTGTATGGCCATGTTCCAGAAGCATTCTCTCCTGACGTTTGGCCTGCATCTAAGGCAGGCACCCTCAGAGGTTGTGAGGTCTTTTGGAAACTAGGCAAGTGGGGTTTATAATGTCCAGCGTGGGAGAAAGAACTCTTGTTTGTTTGAGGTATGTGTGAATGTTGCCATTGGCCACCTTGATTAGCATATAATGGCCTTGCAGTTTTCAAGGTCTGGCTTCTTACTGCTTGAGGGAATCCTTTGTTGGGAGGTGATCCGTTGGCCTGCACATTCCACAGAATGTCCACCCTGGACATTCCACAGATATATAAACCCCATTTTCCTAGTTTCCAACAGACCTCACAACCTCTGAGGATGCCTGCCATAAATGTATGCGAAATGTCAGGAGAGAATGCTTCTGGAACATGGCCAGACAGCCCAGAAAACACACAACAATCCTATCTGTTCTGTTCCATTATGTTTCTTGAGTTGTGCCATTCGTATCATCATGCTATATTGCACGAGGTTGTTTTCTACTACAATAGTTTTGTTTGTAAACGTGCTCTTGGAACGGATCGCTTTCTTTGTGCATCTTCAGAACAGTTTCAGGATCATAGCACTCAAAGCTTAGCACATGCAGCATTTCGGATGATCCACTCACTGCCTCCTCCAAAATATTGTCATTGGCCTGTTTCTGAGTTTGATACTCCTACACACATATGGATTTCCATGGTTCTAGCCCAGGCATGGGCCAACTTGGACCCTCCCTCCAGGTGTTTTGGACCCCAACTCCCACCATTCCTAACAGCCTCTGGTCCCTTCCTTAAGTGGCTGAGGGGGAAAAGGAAAGGACCTGAGGCTGTTAGGAATAGTGGGAGTTGGAGTCCAGAACACCTGGAAGGCCCAAGTTTGCTCATGTCTGCTGCAGAATGAATGCAGTTTGGCTACCAGCTAAGAAGCACAATTGTACTTTCTCATGGGAAATCGTAGCACAACAGAAAGAGGGCATGATACAACAAACCCAACAGTATCCCACTGTTGACAGCAACACAAGAATGTCATCATGCCATAACTTCCAAGCGAAGAAACTTCAATACAATGATCATAAGGCTCATCATGTTGGAAAGAAACATGAGAGACATCTAGCTCAAAGCCCTACGGGGGCCGGGGCCCAACATACCTAAAAGACCGCTTGCTGATGCCTGCTTACTCGAGGACCCCGCGGCCAGTAAACAAGAACCTTCTTCACGTACCAGGCTTGAAAGAGGCCCACCTGGAGACCACGAGACGGAGAGATCCGTCTGCTAGAGATCCCTGTGTACAACTAGTGGGCCACTGTGTGACACAGAATGCTGGACTAGATGGGCTGAGGCCCGATTCAGCATGGCTCTTCTTATGTTCTTATGTTGTGGCCCCCGTTCTTTGGAACTCGATGCCACCGGACCAGAGAGCCTCCCTCGACCTGCCCCAGTTTCTGACCGCTCTGAAGACCTGGCTATTTAGGAAAGCCCATGGTTAATGCAGAACCAGGAACTCAAATACAGAGCCTGGCCCCTGCATCTAACCACTGAATATTTTAATCTAGTTTTAAATACTCTTTTAATTATGGAATTGCTGTGTGTAAGTCGCCCGGAGCACTAACGTGGAGGGCGACTCAGAAATAATAAAGTCAGTCAGTCAGTCAGTCAGTCAGCTCAACCCTGTAGGAAATGGAGCTACTGATAGAGCGTTTCTGACTTTATAGTTTTGGTTCTGATATCATTAAAGACCTATTAGTGACTTAGATGAAGGGTTAGAAGGCATGATCATCAAGCTTGCAGACGACACCAAATTGGGAGGGATACCCCAAAAGGCAGGAACAGAATTCAAAACAATCTTAACAGATTAGAGAGACGATTGGTCAAAACTAACACAATGAAGTTCAAGAGGGACAAAAGCAAGATACTCCACTTTGACAGAAAAAGTGAAATGCAAAGAGACAAAATGGGGGACGATGCCTGGCTTGACAGCAGGACATGTGGAAAAGATCTTGGAGTCCTCATGGGGAGGAAGATAAACATGAGCCAGGAATGCGATGTGGCAGCTAAAAAAGCCAATGGGATTTTGGCCTGCCTCAATAGGAGTCTAGTGCCTAGATCCAGGTGAGTCATGCTTCCCATCTATTCTGCTTTGGTCAGATCACAACTGGAATACTTTGTCCAATTCTGGGCACCACCATTGAAGGGAGATGTTGACTCTAAGCTGGAGTGTGTCCAGAGAAGAGCAACTCAAAACATCAAGGGTCTGGAGAACAAGCCCTATGAGGAGTGGCTTAAGGAGCTGGACATATTTTGCCTGAAGATGAGAAGGCTGAGAGGGGACATGATGATGGTCATGTATACATATGTGACAGGAAGTCATAGGGAGGAGGAAGCAAGCTTGTTTTCTGCTGCCCTGGAGACTAGGACATGGAACAACAACAACAACAATAATATTTATTTGTACCCTGCCGCCATCTCCCCAATGGGGACTTGGAGCGGCTTACATGAGGCCAAGCCCAACAACACAACAACAAAGTAAAATCAAACATAAAACAATATAATCAATTACATAAATCTTGGCTTTTCTTCGCGAACGAAGATTCAGGAAGGACTCATCCCACACTTTCTACAAGCCCATTGATGACTAAGGAGGTTGGATGTGTCCTTTGAGCCTGTGCAATGGACCTTTCTGGTGGAGCGCAGCGTGCACAGAACTGGCCTCACCCTTTAAACCAAAGGTTCATCTGCCGGGTCCTAGCAAGCTGGGACGGTGGCAGTGAGGTCCTCAGGTCATAGGTTTGGTTTGAGTTTCCTTCTCTAGATGGTTGAACTTACAGGGTTAGACGAGCACCATCTGCCCAGGTTTGAAATCGGAGTTTTCCTTCTCCTAGGATGGTTGTCAAAAGGCTAGAGAGCCCATCCTGCCCTTTGACGCTCTTTGTCAGACCCTTCAGTTGTGACTTATCTGGCATGGGAGGCCCTACCGGTGGCTATTATGCCACCGACAGCATAGCTCACAACTTCATTAGGGTACGCAAGCCTCTTCCCCGCGACAAGGGGGCGCCAACGGAGAGGCAATTACATAAAACATAAGCTATAAAATACTACAACCAATAAAAAAATTACAATAAAATAAAAGCATTCATGACACAAAACAGTGAGCGGGCCGCATGTACAGATTAAAATAGAAAAGAAAGGGATAAAAACAGGGGGTGAGAATTATTTGTGAGGGAGAAAACAATGGCTTCAAACTACAGAAAAGGAGATTTCACCTGAACAAAAAGAAGAACTTCCTAATTTTAAGAGCTGTTCAGCAGTGGAACTCTCTGCCCCAGAGTGTGATAAAGGCTTCTTCATAGGAGGCTTTGAAAAAGAGGCTGGATGGTCGTCTGTCGGGGGTGCTTTGAATGCAATTTTCCTGCTTCTTGGCATAATGCGTTTGGACTGGATGGCCCATGAGGTATCTTCCAACTCCATGATTCTATGATCTCTTTTGAATTATGAGTTTGGAAAGGATGGTTTGTGATGTAACACAGAAGGGTTGGTCTTGATTTTTGTAACATTTACTATCTTGGTTCTCTTCCTCAGACCACTTGGTCAATATCCATATTGAATCTCTTTCACCCATGTCGCTTTTGGGACCTTCCCTATGACAGCGAGCAAGATAGTCCTCCCTTTAACCTTCTGGTCTTTCCACCAGGATCCCCAGAAGAGCGCAAAGCGGTAGAAACCGCTGCCAAGCATGGCACCAAGGCCCACATCTACGCTGAGAAGGAATTGGGACAGGATATCTCAGTGACCGTAGAAACCGACGAGGCCTACACTGGCCAGGACATCTCCTTGCGGGTCAACCTGAAGAACCGGAGCTCCATGCCTCGCAACGTCTCCCTCAACCTCTTTGTGGCTGTCATGTACTACACAGGCGTCACGGGGAAGCGCTTCAAGGAGGAACGTCGGCAAGTCCAGGTGCCGGCCGGTGGAGGTAAGTCTTTATGGATACCTCTCAGTGGGGTTGCCAGGTCAGGAGCATCCCAAGCCCTGAGATGCCAGCTTAGAAACCTGTGACTTAGGTTGGATCTACACCAGGTGTGGATCAACTTTGGCCCTCCAGGTGTTTTGGGCTTCAACTCTGTTTTGTGTCTTCACCAACCATGTTGTAGATGTCCTCTTGCAACAGGCTTTGTGTAGCATATGAAGGGTGACAGTATTACTATTGTTGTTGCCCAGTTGTGGTGCATTTTTGTACTCATCCCATCCTGCCTTTCCTCCTTACAGACCAGGATGTCCCCATGGTGGTCTCTTACCCAGAGTACAAGAAACACCTGGTGGACCAAGGGGCCATGAAGCTGAGCATCTCTGGAAAAGTGGCCGAGACCGGACAGGTCATCGCCAAAGAGCATACCTTCCGCCTCCGCACACCGGACCTCACCCTCACGGTACGACACAAATGCTGGGATTTGTGACCTGGCCAGGGAGGTGGTGGCCTTTAGGAAGTCATTGAGGCTGCGAAAACAGTGGACTAGTGTAGTGGTCCAGCCTGCAATTGTTTCATTACCTGAGGTTACAGTATCAAATGACCAAGATCCTGCACACTCACAGGGGTCTGGAAATGGGGATTTTGGACAGGAGAGTGTTGTTAGGCATGATGTAGCTGAAGAGTCTGGGATGGTCAAGCCTGAATTAGATATGCCTGTACAGACAGAGGAAGAGTCTGGGTTTGCAAGGCAGTGAAAGGAATGCAGTAATTGTCGAAGGCTTTCATGGCTGGAATCACTGGGTCGTTGTAGGTTTTTTGGGCTCTATGGCCATGTTCTAGAAGCATTCTCTCCTGACATGTCACCTGAATCTATGGCAGGCATCCTCAGAGGTTGTGAGGTCGGTTGAAAACAGACCTCACAAACTATGAGGATGCCTGCCATAGATGCAGGTGGAACGTCAGCAGAGACTGCTTCTAGGACATGGCCATACAACCCGAAAAACCTACAACAACCCAGAACTCTTGTCTGTTTGAGGCAAGTGTGAATTTTGCCACTGGCCACCTTGATTGCCATTGAATGGCTTTGCAGCTTCAAAGCCTGGCTGCTTCCTGTCTGGGTGACCTCACAACCTCTGAGGATGCTTGCCATAGATGCAGGCGAAACGTCAGGAGAAGATGCTTCTAGAACATGGCCATACAGCCCAAAAAATGTACAACCCAATGCAGTAATTGGTGATTCTAGAGAGGACAGAGGCGTGCTTTGATAGATGGAGCCAGATCTGTCAACAAAGACATCTGGAAGGGGGCAAAAGGCACTCACAACTATTAATGGGGAAAAGGGGGTTCTCCCAAGGTTTCCCAAGGGAAAAGGCTTGGCTTTTTGACTATATATGAGGGCACCTGAGATTGTGATTTTCAGAGGAAGCAACATTTAGTTTGGAGAGCAATTTCCATCTTGTTTCCTGTGTCTTGGATCAACATTCATGTTGACTTTTCACGCCTTGGATTCTATGCTCAATCGTTCCCTGTATTTTCTTGTGCCTTTGGTTTTGTATTCCTGGATTATTTTGAGTTTACAGACCCTTGTTACCTTTGAATCTTGCCATGGTTTTTGGACATCCCTGCTTCCTGAACTTGACGTTTGGATTATTGCCTTTCATGTTTAAGTGACTATTCTTATGGACGATATTCTATACTACTTTTGAACATTTTTTTTATTTTTTGCAGAAGCTATTTTTATTTTTCAATAAACCGCTTGCTATTTAAAACTCTGGTGTGTGGCATTGAGTTCAGAGGTGCTTTCCCAGCCCTGGTGTGCTACAACCAGATCCTGTCATTTTAATATGGTAGCCTAGGCACGGGCAAACTTGGGCCAGGCCCAGATTACCCATAACGCCACACTAGGCCATGGCCTATGGGCGCAGGCCTAGGGGGGCGCCAGATCAAGGACCGAAAAAAAAAAGTTCAAACGAAACCACAACGTGCGGCATGATGACTCTCTCTCTCCCTCTTTCTTGTTCTCGGGGGAGGGCGGGGGGAGAGCGCTGCGAGGGGGCGGGGGAGGAGGGAATGGCACCCCCTTGTCAAGGAAGGAGGGCGCGAGGAGGATGAAGCGGATGGAAGCCTCACCCCCGGTGCCGCTGGCAGGCATGTGCGCACGGCAGAAGGGCGCCTCTGCCTTCTCCGCCATGGGTGCTGCGCATGGCCGGCAGTGGCCCCGGGGGCTTCCCTACTTTCCTTCTCTTCCTCGGGAGGAGGAAGGAGGGGAAGCCCCCGAGGCCGCTGCCGGCCATGCACGGCACCCAGGAATATTAGGGAAGGAGGCAGAGGCTTTCGCGCCCTCCTGCCGCGTGCGCATGCCCGCCAGCGGCCCCGGGGGCGGGGCTTCCCTCTGCCTCATCCTCCTCGTGCCCAAGGAAGGAGGGCAGGGCGAGGAGGAGGCTGAGGGAAGCCCTCCCGAAGGAGGAGGCTTCAGGCCTGCGGCGACGTCACTCCCTCTGACGAAGAAGAGTCCCTCCTCCCTTCTGCTCGCCACCACAGGCCTTCCTCCCAGCCTTTCTTGTCAACCTGTCAATCAAAGCTGCAGAGTTGATTGGGAGTTGAAGTCCAAAACACATGCTTCTATGTGAAAGTCTTTCTCTGTATGAATCGGGGTCTTGCTCACTCTTTTCTCTCCGGCTTCCTCCCTCTCCAGCTGATGTGCCCGGCGATCGTTGGACATGAAACCCAAGTCCAGATTGTCTTCAAGAATCCATTGGGCGTGACGCTCACCAACGCTATCTTCCACATGGAGGGGTCGGGGCTTTCCACCCCCAACACAATGTCTGTGGGGTGAGTGATCCTCTTCAAAAGGCTACCCATCGCAAAGCTCAGCTGTAGCCCTTCATTCCTTACATCTACCTAATTCCCATCATGACCATCGAAACTTGGGTAGAAACCCTCTCTGAATGGTTTATTATTTATTTTATTTTATTTACAGTATTTATATTCTGCCCTTCTCACCCCGCAGGGGACTCAGGGCGGATTACAATGTACATATACATGGCAAACATTCAATGCCATAGACACACAACATATATAGACAGACGGACAGAGGCTATTTCACATTCCAGTTTCTGGCCACCAGGGGAGCTGTCGCTTCTTTGTTTTTTGCATACTTCCTGTAGATTTTTATGGCCTTGTAAATCAGTTAAATTAGCCTCCCCACAAAATGGTACGTAAATTTCCTACTTGACAGATACAACTGTCTTTCATGCTGCAAAGGTCGACAACAAGCTACACAATTTTGGTCGGGAGCTCACTCCGACCCGGGCTGGCTTCAAACTCATGACCTTTCGGTCAGTAGTGATCTTAATGCAGCTGACTTGCAACCAGCTGCACCACAATCCCAACCAATGACTCCATACCCAATGGTGATGTTTGACCATTTGTCAACCATTCAGGAAATGGGTTACAAAGTCACAAAACAGATGTAAGAACCTGCCATACATTGAGACAGTTAGTCCATCTAATCTAGTATTGTCAACCCTGACTGGCGGCAATGGTAATGCAGAGTGTCCGCCCCGATTCTCTCTTTGGCCCATCTAGAGATCCTTGGATAAGTCTCATCCAGTTCTGGAATACTTTGTCCAGTTCTGGCACCTTCATTAAGAAGGATATTGACACCCTGGAAGAAGACAACCAAAACGGTCAAAGATTTAGAAACCATGGATTCCTCTGAGTAGCGGCTTAAGTAACCGGGGATGTTTAGCTGGGGAAAAAGAGGCTGAAAAGGAGTTTGAGGGTCATGTTTAAATACCTGGAATAATATTAAATTCAGGAAGGGAAAAGCCTGTTTCTGCTGTTCTAAAAACTAAGACATGGAGCAATGCAAACAAATTGCAGGAGAAGAGATTCTTCAGTTCCGGGGAGCAGGGTGAACTCCCATTGTTAGCCCCAGCTTCTGCCAACCTAACAGTTCGAAAACATGCAAATGTGAATAGATCAATAAGTGCCACTTCTGCAGGAAGGTAACGACGCTCTGGACAGTGCCAGCTCTTTGGCTTAGAAATGGAGATGAGCACCACCCCCCCCCCAAGTCAGACACAACAAAACTTAATATCAGGGAAACCTTTACCTTTACTATACAGGCAGATATGGATTGCCCAGTGGGTTTGTTTTCGAACAAGACAGCAAATGTCTCTGTGTGTGTTGCATTTTGCAGAAAGGTTCTCCCTGAATATGTTTCTTGCAGCTGAGGAATTTCCACTGTTGTTTCTGTTTTGAGTCTCTTCCAGCATCCTGAGTCTCTTCCAATCCCTGATAGGTAGGTAGGTAGGTAGGATGGATAGGTAGGTCCCTGATAGGTAGGTAGGTAGGATGGATAGATAGATGGATGGATGGATGGATGGATAGATAGATTATAGAATTGGATAGATGGATGGATGGCTAGATAGATAATATAATTGGATAGATAGATAGTAGGGGTGGATATCCCCAATTTAAATACTTTGAAACCCGTTAATATTTTGTATTTGAAATTATTTTGACCTTATATCGACCCTTGGCGTCCAACCCGGAATTGAAGGTTCAAAACCGAACCCGGGATCGCCATTTTTTGTAAAGGTCACATTATTAAGTCGTCCCCCTTCTCAGTTCTCAACTCGCGAGAGGAGACTGGAGGGCAGCAGTACCCTCCTTTCTCCTCTCGCCAGCTGAGAGCTGAGCCGGGCACTTTGGAAGCAGCCCGGCCGAGCTTTCCTCCGTTTCCCCAGGCTGTCCCAAGCAGAGGGAGAGCCTGGAGAACAGAAGAAAATTCCTCCGAATCTCAAAGTTAGTTCTCAGCAGGAAGGAGGGCGTGAGGGGATGCCCCCACACCTCCTCCCCTGCTAAGATCTATACCGCTTCAAGCGCGAATGCTTCTGAGCTGGGGGGGGAGGGAAGAGGGGAGTGCTTGCTCTCTCCTCTTCCCTCCCTGCCATCCCAGCTGAGAGGCATCGCACATTAAATATAATGTGCGATGCTTCTGAGCTCGGGGGGAGGGAGGGAAGAGAGGAGATCAAGCCCTCCATTCTAGCCCCCAAGCTGGCGTAACGAATAATAACAAAAAATTCGTTATTAATTACGTTTCAATTACGAAATTTATTTTAAAAATTTTGGGATAATTTCTATAACGACACAGCAACAGAAATCCCCCCCCCCCCCACGAGTTTAGAATCAATTTTTTAATGGATCAACCACCCCTAATAGATAGATCGATAGATAATAGAATTGGAAGTGTTCCCCAGGGCCATCCAGTGCAACTCCAGAAACCAGGAAGGAAGGAAGGAAGGAAGGAAGGAAGGAAGGAAAAAGAAGGAAGGAAGGAATAAAAAAGGAAGGAAGGAAGGAAGGAAAGAAAGAAAGAAGGAAGGAAACCCCCTACCATAGAGGAACATGTAATCAAAGTCCTCTCTATAGTTGGCCATCCTGCCTCTTTCTTTAAAACCTTCCTGAGAAGGAGACTCCACCAAGTTCAGATTCTACCTGTGTCTTCATACTCTACCCTCCATCTTTCAGGAATATCGGACCTCACCAGACGGTGACGCTGCGACAGACCTTCACCCCGCTCCGTGCTGGCCAGCGCCAGCTGGTTGCCAGCCTGGACAGCCCTCAGCTCTCCCAGGTCCATGGGGTGTTGACCGTCAACGTCACGCAGGGCCCTCCGCCCGGACCGTCGGCCTCCCCGGCATCCGTCCGAGGTTCTCCCGCCCGACGCCGAGGTTCTCCTGTCGTGACCAGAGCCTCGCCCAGAGGCTCGCCCAGAAGCTCGCCCGCTCCGAATAGGGCTTCCCCTGCTCGGAGCCGGGGCTCTCCTGCCAGGCAGCCTGCCAATAACCGCGCGTCACCGGCTCCTCGGAGAACCGGACGGACAGGGCGACCGGTCTGAGCCCCATCTTAGTGATCATGTACTGTGTAATTAACATGATGCTGTCAATAAGGGGGGTTAGGGGGAAATGGATAGGGGCAGTAAAAAAGGGCTGTGTGGGGAAGACACCGACGCAGCAGTAGAGATGAGTGTCCCAAAAATGCACTCCGTCCATTCATTCCACCGTCGTGGTGACTCCATCCGTTCTCTGCTGTCTTCCATGATCTTTGCTCTTCTCACCTCCTCTGCTTCGCCCATCCTTTGTTTCATATATTTTACTGGCTATTTTACTCTGCATGATGCCAGAGACATCGGCCCACAAAGATAGCAATGGGTCCAAGAAACTTTAGCGTTATTGACTCACATCTCTTGAGTGCCTGTCCATTCCTCACTCCACTTATTCTCTGCCTTCTTCCTTGATCTCTACTCTTCTCTGCTTCACACATCTTTTCTACATGTTTTCTACTATAGTTTTCCTTAGTACATATTTTACTCACTCCAACTGTTCCACCTGTCCCTCTTTGGCCGCCTTATCTGACCGCACACGAATCACGCAACTTGTCACTCCTTCGTTCTCAATGCACCATTTCCCCGCATTGTCAGGATTTTGCGTCTTCACTGTATCTTCACTGCCAAGAGTTATATCTCTTTGGTCACCAATGACCGTACCCTCAGGCCTCCGTAGTTCGATGCTATTTGCTTCACTGTGATGTTTTGTTTTTGACTCTGAGCCTCATTTGAACATATTTTACCTTTCATCTTGAATGAAAGCAGAAACCTCCTACGAAAGAGGTTGTCGTTTTGCTGTATTTCTTTGTCTTTTAAAGTCTTTAAAACTTTTTTTTTCTTTTAGGGGCGTCTACACTCAGTGCCGGCCCGAAATAATTTTCAGGTGTAGGCAAACAGTATTTTGGTCCCCCCCCCCAAAAAAAATAAATCACTGAGGCTGTGAGATCATGGGAGTTGTAGTTTGGTGGAGGCTAAATATTGTATAAAACAACAACTCCCAAGCTCCCATAACAGTTGACATGGCCTCAAACCGGGCTGATTCCACAAGGTAGATGTACCTTATGGCAAGGGCAAGGGCGGGGCGCCCTGTGGCCAGCACCACAAGCAGCAGCACGGCCATCGCATGGCTCCGGCGGTGGCCTTGTGATTTTCAGTGCCTCTCGCACCTCTCTGTCGCCTTGAGAGGAACCCACCCGCACGCCCAAATGCGCATGCGCTGAGGCAGTGTTTCCAGCAGGCACTGAGGTGGAGTTTCCAGCTGGCAGTGATGCGCCCCAGCGGATCTGGCGCTCTCGGCAGCCGCCTACTCCGCCGAGTGTGTTGAGCTGCCTTTGTCTACACTGTAGGATTAAAGAAGTTTGAAAGCATTTTAATTGCCATGACTCAATACTATGTGGTCCTGGGACTTGTAGCTCAATCAGCACTCTTTGGAAAAGAAGGCCAAAGACTTTGCAAAACTACAACTCCCATGATCCCACCACTTTGAGCCATGGCAGTTAAACTGGTGTTAAACTACATTCATTCTCCAGTGTAGATGTACTCCTTCTCTCCAATGGCTCTTTCACACTATCTAGTTATAGCACTATGATTCCATTAATTACTTGCAGCTTGCATCCTATAGAATTCTGGGAGGCATTAAGAGAAAACTACAATCCCGGGAGTCCATAGCATGTCGTCACGGTAATTAAAGTAGAATCATAGTGCTATAATTGGACAGTGTAAACAGGTCAAAAAACTTGAGATTTTTGCCACGTTGATCACCAAGGATGCTGGACATATTACTGTTATTATTTGTCACTTTGTTTTCTCCTCCTCTGATATATAGTTTGGTGACGTTAATATTGTATAAAGATATGCATTTCAGGAAGTATCCTGAAACAAAAAAAATGTAGTTAAAGTTGGGGGAGAAAACTGCTAAAGGAAGTCTAATACCACTGCAAAGATAGGGAAGAAATGTTTTTTTACATATCGTTTTGCAATGCTGAAAATGCACCACACACTTCTTTAACGAGCACTGAAAATGAATTAATCGATTATTATTTTTAAATGGACCAAATTGAGCCAAAAAAGGACGCAGGAGGCATCCTCGTCACCAGCAAGAGAACAGGCTGCTTTTGAAAACAAATGTGGAAATGAACAAAGCCAAATAACTTCTGTGATTTTGTTTTTCGCACTAATGAAAGTATTTATTTGAAAATAAAATTGTTTTTAACTCAGAAACACTTGCTCCGGGAGGTTTATTTTGCTCACAAAATGGTCACAGAATCATTCCCCCCCCCCCCCCAGCCACTTAAGCAGGAAAGGGCCTCAGGCTGTTAGGAATGGTGGGAATTGAAGTCCAAAGCACCCAGAGGACCGAAGTTTTCCCATGTTCGTTTTAGGGACCTTAAAGTGGTGAGCCTCCTCCCAACATTGTGATTCTGGGTAGAAAACAAACAACAACATAACATAACATTGTTTGAGTCTCTCTCTGGGTGTAGGTGAACTACAACTTCCAAACTCAAGGTCAATTCCCAAGCAAACCCTTTCAGTACTTTCTGTGGGTAATGAGAGTTCAATATGCCAAGTTTGGTTCAATTCCATTGTTGCAAGAGTTCAGGATGCTCTTTGATTGTGTGTTAACTATAAATCCCAGAAACTGTAACTCCCAAATGTCAAGGTCTATTTTCCCCAAACTCCATCTGTGTTCATATTTGGGCATATTGAGTATTCATGCCAAGTTTGGTCCTGATCCGACATTGTTTCAGTCCACAGTGCTCTCTGGATATAGGTGAACTACAACTCAAAAACCCAAGGTCAATGCCCACCAAACTCTTACAGTATTTTCTCTTGGTTATGGGAGTTCTGTGTGGGAAGTTTGTGTCTTTCTGCCATTCCTGCCAGGATATCTATGTTGTCTTCATTGAAACAGGGCCAGGTTTCACACTGAGTGTATAAATACATTTAAAAACATATTAATTATATGTATTACTGTGTTAGAGTGTCATTTTGTGTCATTTTGATTGGTGGTGTGCCCCAGGATTTTGTATATGTAAAAAATGTGCCGGGGCTCAAAAAAAGGTTGAAAAACACTGTATTAAAGAGCCAGAAGTGGTCAAAGTTATATTTAGTTGATAGGCTCCCTCTATTCTCCTTCACAAAACTTGGGCCCTTCAGGTGCTTTGGACTTCAACTCCCAGAAAGGCTATGTATTATTAAAGCAGTGTTTCCCAACCAGGAATTGTGGGAGTTGAAGTCCAAAACTCCTGGAGGGCCCAAGTTTTCTCATCCCTACCATAGAGGAAACTACACAAGAATCGACTCTAGTACATAAGAAGTCTAAAGGAAACATGTCAATACCTCATTTAAACAATGAGGAACTCGCTCAGCAAGCGAAAGTCCAAAAGTGGCAGGCTAAAACCCAGAACCTCAAGGCAGTGACATCTCTGGCTCATCCTCAGTTCGGATATCATTCAGCATGCAAACATCTTTAATCAAGAAACAGCTGCCTAAGTTCTACAGAGATACTTGCAGGAACACTTCAGCAAGTGAGAGTCCAAAAGCGGCAGGCTAACACCCGGAACCTCAATCAGTGGCCGAGGCCAAACGAGAAACTTCCTCCACAGAAGACTAGGCGACTTGGAAGGTGCTGAACAGACTGCGCTGTGGTACCACGAGATGCGGAGCCAACCTTGAGCAATGGGGCCACAAAGTGGAACCCACGACATGCGAGTGTGGAGAAGAGCAAACCACAGACCACCTATTACAATGAAACCTGAGCCCAGGCTGCCACATGCACAAGGGAGGACCTTCTTATAGCGACACCAGAGGCACTCCAAGTGGCCAGCTACAAGTCAGAGACATTTAATAGAATTTATTTTTTATTTATTTATTTACGACATTTATATGCCGGCCTTCTCACTCAGAGCGGCTTACAAGTAAAATGTAAATACAATATATTATATTTATTTCCACAGCACAATATTATTATTATATATTACACTGTACTCAGGCATGTAGCCAGGGGGGGGGGCTAAGGGGGCTTCCGCCCCCCCCCCCAAATTCTCAGGGTGGTCCGCGAAAAGGCCTTACTGGTACATTATTTAAACTGTTATGTTTATTCATATCATGATGTGATCACCATGCTCATTATATCCCACATTAATGGGGTTATTGGGATAACAATACAAAAGGTTTGCTAGGGTAGACCCTCTTCCACCCAGTCTCAGCCCCCCCCCGAACCAAACTCAGCCCCCCGAATCAAAAATCCTGGCTACGGCCCTGACTGTACTATAACATTATAGAATGCCTAGTTTGCAAACTTTGTGGGGTTTTTGGGGTTTTTTTTTAATGCAATACAGCTGTTTGGTTCACTCCTGATAACGATGGTAATAATAATAATCTTTATTTATACCCCGCCACCATCACCCCAAAGGGGACTCGGGGAGGCTAACATGAGGCCAAGACCAAAATCACAACAAAATACAGTACAAGTATAGCAAAATAAAACACAAAAAGCAAAAATACCATCAAAATAAATACATAACATAACGCTCTCCTTTCCCCTGTTCATGTATATATGTTGTTATTTTATTGAAATTGAAACGAAATACATAACACAACAAAATAAAATAAAACAGCTCCAAAAAGACATGATAGAGAAATGGGACAGAGTGAGCAGGATAAATGTACTAGGAGTAAAATTGATAGAATTGATATAACCCTGGATGAGATAGGTAGAATTGTTACTGAATATTTTAGAATAGCCTGGCCCATAGGGGGCAGAGGCCCAGAAGTACCCCTAAAGCGAGGATTTCAGCAAAAAACCTCAGGTGAGTTGTAAAAAGCAACCTAAAAGTCCCTTTCCCAAATGATCTCACCAAAGAAGTCTGGAAGAAGATGCCACTGAAGTCTTTATTCTTGTCAGCTGAGAAGGATGACCACTGCAGATTCCTTGTCGCAAAGCAGTCATCAAGTTACATTCAAAAGATATGCCATTTTTATAAGGTTACAGATTCATATTTCCCACTTCCCGCCCCCAGACCAGCTTTGTGTTGATTGGATGGAATCACTGGGGCAGCTGGAGTTTGGTCCAATAGTGAAACAGTGCCACTTCTTGTTCTGGTGAATGGGGAGCGAGGAGCAGGATTTTTCAAAACAAAGCAGCTGGAGTTTTCTTGAGTAGATTTATCCATATGTTAATGAATCCAAGGCCCTGACCTTTCGAGTCAAAGGAATTATTTTGTTCTTTGTGAGAAACAGGAATTGTCCTTGTTGACAAAGAGCCATATGCAGATTTTATCCATGAGAGTTTCAGCCTTCTGGATGGTAAACAAATGAAACAATTGCAGCCATGTGTTGGTTTCCGAGGCCGACAGTGACGGCCAGTTATGAAATATAGTTATGTCCTAGGTTCTGTAAATGCAGGACGAGGCTAATCTCAGAGGGTCCGGCGTTTATGAAACAAAAAGAGTCTTTCAAAAATGGGGAGAGGGGAAAGAAACCTTCTCCAAACCAGAAAGAGTCCTCTGTCATGCAAATTGTTCCAATGATTGGATTAAGGGTGCAGCCAGGAATGCTATCCCCTGATCTCAAAACAAACAGCTGGGTCACGTAGCATTCCTTCATATTTTTAAAAACATATGGGAAAGGGAAAAACATGCAGGAAAATGGTTACATGGAAGGGGAGGGTTTCAGGGAAATACCACCACCAATGTCTCATAACTATTTCATGTGCAAGGAGTAGAAAGAAAGTCCATATGATCTTGAAAAGCATCGAATCCATATGCTTTGGGGAAAGTCCATCTGTGTCCTTGGGGAAACTATAAGAGAAAAGTCCTTTTTGCTAATAGCCAGAGGAGAGTCCAAACACACGGAAGTCCTTGGAAAACTATATCTCCCAGCACATTCTGGACGGCCTCATGTCGGCCCATCTACATGCAGCCCTTGTGCACAAAGGGCCCACGGCTTCGGGCCTTCGTTAAAACGCCGCTTGCTGATGGCGAGAACAAAGGCTTTTCAAGAACCAGCGGGTTTTGGCAATCAGCTGGTCCGTGGAAGAAATATTCTTTAAAGTTTAAAGAGTTGCATAGAGGCGAATGGGTTCAGAGGAAGGAAACCGAGATAGCAGAAAGTTTTAGAATAAATCGGAGAAAAATATGAAATTGGAATGGAGCCAAAATGGGATACTTTGTATCTTTGTGGAAAGGAAAAGTGTTGCGATGTGGAGTGTTCCTAATCTAAGCTGCGCTACAAAGTTTCAGGTTAAGTGAGGCAAGAAAACAGAGAGGTAGAAATGGCTGGAGGTCTTTGGATGCTAAATCCCAGCCCTTTGTCTTTAAAGATGCCAGACCACATGTGCAGGAACGTTGGAACTCCCTGCTGCAGGTAGAACCAATTAAGATACAGATGGGCTCTCTCTGGGGCTCGCCTCCACCCAGATGACCGAAGAGCTCGTCCAGGTTTATGGAGGGAGATGCGGTCACGGAGGTAGGCGGGTCCCGAACCGTTTAGGGCTTTACAGGTGATAACCGGCACCTTCACCACCTCACTAAAATACAAACCCCAGAATTCTCCAGGAGGCAGAAACCGGATTTAAAGTGGAAAAGCATGTCACCAACAGGAAAAGCTTTAGATGATGGATGACCATCTGTCTGGATTGCTTTGATTGTGTATTCCTTGCCTGGCAGAAGGGAGTTGGATGGCCCTTGGGGTTCTCTTCCCACTCTATAAATATATGATTCAATTATCTTGTCGGACTATAACTCCCAAGAGTCCTGGCCAGCTTAGTTTATAATGAGGAATGATGGAAACTGCAGTCTAGTATCTGGAAGGCTGCATACTATTGTCCATTGTATTCTTAAATTTGGTGAATCACTGGGAATGTGACGCAGCTGGCTAGGTGTCAGCTGCATAAGATCTCTACTGACCAGAAGGTCATGGGTTCGAGGCCTGCCCGGGTCGGGGTGAGCTCTCGACCAATTGTGTAGCTCGTTGTCGACCTTTGCAACCCGAAAGACAGTTGCATCTATCAAGTAGGAAATTTAGGTACCACTTTGTGTGGAGGCTAAATTTAACTGATTTACGGGGCCATAAAATCTCCAGGAAGTACACAAAAAAGAAGGAAGGAATGCGACAGCTCCTCCTGGTGGCCAGAAAAGCTGAAATGTTAAATTGCCTCTGAGTGTCTGTCTATATATGTTGTATGTCAAATGGCATTGAATGTTTGCCTGTATATGTGCATTGCGACCCGTGAGAAGGGCGGAATATAAATGATGTAAATAAATAAATAAATAAATCTGTATTATGAAATGGATGCAGTTCGATAACACTTGAATTGCCCTGGCTCAAGCCTATGGAATCATGGCAGCTGCAGTTTTCCAAGGCTTGCTGTCTGTTGTGGTGATCAAAGGGAAGTTTGGTTCTAAAACTGAAACTAAATCCAGACAAGACAGAGGTACTCCTGGTCAGTCGTAAGGCCGAACAGGGCATAGGGTTACAGCCTGTGCTTGACGGGGTTACGCTCCCCCTGAAGGCACAGGTTTGCAGTCTGGGAGTGATCCTGGACTCATTGCTGAGCCTGGAACCCCAGGTTTCAGCGGTGGCCAGGGGAGATTTGCACAGCTCAGGCTTGTGCGCCAGCTGCACCCGTATCTTGGGAAGTCAGACTTGGCCACGGTGGTCCACGCTCTGGTTACATCCCGTATAGACTACTGCAACGCTCTCTACGTGGGGTTGCCTATGAAGACTGCCCAGAAGCTGCAATTAGTCCAGCGCGCAGCAGCCAGACTACTAATGGGAGCGGGGTACAGGGAGCACACAACTCCCCTGTTGCACCAGCTCCACTGGCTGCCAATAAGCTTCTGAGCACAATTCAAAGTGCTGGTGTTGACCTACAAAACCCTGTACAGTTCCAGCCCAGTTTCCCTGTCCGAACATATTCTCCCCTATGAACCGTCAAGAGCACTAAGATCATCTGGAGAGGCCCTGTTCTCGGTCCCACCACCTTCACAGGCGCGTCTGGTGGGGACAGGGACAGGGCCTTTTCTGTGGTGGCTCCCCAGTTGTGGAATTCCCTCCCAAATGAAATTAGATCCGCTCCTTCCCGCCTGAGTTTTAGGAAGCAGGTGAAAACGTGGCTGTGCAATAAGGCTTTCGCCGAATGAAGGAGGAGATCGCGAAGCAAGGCAGCTGTGAAGCCCCCTATCCCCAGAGCAACCTGTTAGATTAGCCCTATACAACACTGCTGCCGGGGAGGAAGGGGTTAATTAATTAATTAATTTTTTTCAGGATTTTACCCCGCTCTTCTCAACCCCCGAGGGAGGGGGGACTCAGAGCGGCTTACAGTAAGGCGCAATTCGATGCCCACACAGTAACAGTATAAGACCCCAGAACCCTTCAACAATTAAAATACATTAAAATACATTAAAATACAATTACCTAAACATCATGCGCATTCATTCCAGATTAAAACAATGTTCTGTCCATAAAAGCATTGGCCCTATTCATCCACTTTCCATTAAAATCCCATCTAAAATGCTGCCTTGTGCTGGTGTGCAGGGGCGGACCAAGCTGTTCAGGGGTACGCGGAAAAAATTTGCGCCCACCAGTGCGCATGCACCAATCTGCGCACGCACTGGCTCCAGAGTGCGCCTCCCACTTTGGCGGCCAGTGTGCATGTGCCAATCTGCGCACGCGCACTGGCTCCAAAGTGGGAGCCAGTACGCAGGCGCGGACCATTTCGCGCATGCGCAAAAAGCTCCGCACATGCGGAAGCGCGCCGGAGCGCCCTGGGCTGCCTAACAAAGGCGTGCTGCAGCTGCGCGGGGCCGGCCGCAGAGGCCTGGCCGCCGCGGCGGCGGGGCAACACGGCCCGGCGCCCCCGGGCGCTCTGGCAGCGGGGAGAGCCGGCGCGGCGGCGGCCCTCCCAGGTGACGTCGCCCCTCCCCAGTGACGTCGCCCTACGCGCCTGCATACTCCGCCTAATGGACGAACTGGCCCTGCTGGTGTGCAAACGCCTGGTTCCCACAGCCAGGATTTTACTTTTTTCCTGAATGCCAGGAGGGATGAGGTGGATTGTACATCGATAGGGAGTGCATTCCACAGACGGGGAGCCACCACCGAGAAGGCCATATCCCTCACCCCCACCAGCCGCATTTGCGAAGTTGGCGAGAACAAGAGCAGGGTCTCCCCAGATGATCTTAGATTACGAGGTGGGACGTAGCGGCTGATGGGTTCGGACAAGTAAGCTGGGCCAGAACCGTATAGAGCTTTAAAGGTCAAAACCAGCACTTTGAATTGAGCCCCGAATTGGACCGGCAGCCAGTGGAGCTGACACAACAGGGGGGTAGTATGCTCCCTGTATGTAGCTCCCGTTAGCAATCTGGCTGCCGCCCGCTGAACTAATTGCAATTCCGAACGGTCTTCAAAGGCAGCCCCACGTAGAGTGCGTTGCAGTAATCTATTCGGGATGTGACCAGAGCGTGGACGACCGTAGCCAGATCAGACTTCCCAAGGTACGGGCGCAGATGGCGCACGAGTCTTAACTGTGCAAAAGCTCCCCCGGCCACCGCCGAGACCTGGGCTTCCAGGCTCAGCGATGAATCCAGGCTCACTCCCAGGCTGCGAACCTGCGTCTTCAGTCAAAACTGTTTTGTCGCTGCAATTCCCATACCGGCCATCAGGGGCCGCTGTGGCGCTGCAGAAAGGAATCGGAGCAGGAAACAAGCGACCGCAAGTTTCGGTGGTGGTAGCGACAGAAGTGACGTCACGTCGCCATAGAAACGCGCCGGAAGTGGGCCTTGCAAATGAAAATACATGCCTGGGCAAAGGATAAAAGCGCCGACTCGAAGGAAAGCGGCTGGATGAGAGCTGTTTCTCGTTGCCTCGGCACCAGTGAGAGGTGAAAGACAGGTAATTCGAAGGAACTGAAAGGAAGGCGCCTTGGACTACATTTCCCAGCATCCTTCACCAGTGGCACTACTCGCAGGGGCTTCTGGGAGTTGTAGTCCAATTAGAAAAGTTTGCTGGTAGATAATTGGGGGATCTCTGACAAGAAGAAAATAAGGACTAAATTAAGTATAATGGTATAAATAACTTGCTGTGCCCTATTTAGGAGATGCGAGCAGGTCTGAGTATGTCAGGGTTGGAATTGATGTGACTTATGGTCTTGGTGGGGTCATGGCTGTGTCGTTGTGGGTTGTTCTGGTGGGTGGGATGTTGAAATCCTGGGGAGTTGTCGGTGTGTGGTGTTGCTGTCAGGTATTTGTGGGGTTTATTTTGTGTGTGTTGTGGTGACATAGTTGTCTCAGTCTGGCTGTGTGCTGGTTGTGATGTGGTGGGGGGTGTGGATTTTGCCAGTGGTGTTTGTTGTGAATTTTGGTTGGGTTGGGTTTTTGTGTTGCAGGATTGTTAGTTTGTTTTTGTGGGTTTTGGAAGTTTGTGTTATTCCGGTGGTATGTGTTGGTCAGTGGTGCCTGTGTCCCTGGTGCCCTATTTGTGTTAGTGTTATGTCCTCCTGTGTTAGTTGGTTGTACTGTGGAGGTTTCTGTTTAGCAGTGGTATGTATGCGTTGTGTGTGCTGTTTGTGAGTTGTGTTGTGGTAGGCATCGCGAGTTGTGTGGCTGTCATGTCGTGGGTGTGGTGTTTGTAAAGTGGAGAATTGGTGGTGTGTGGTTGGGATGGTGGTTGGAGAAGAGTGTGTGGTGTTGAGTGTGTAGCTTGTTGTTGTGAGTGTGCAGTGGTAGTGTGGTGTGGATGTACGGTGTGGATGTGGGGTGTGTTAGTTGGTTGTACTGTGCAGGTTTCTGTTTAGCAGTGGTGTGTGTGTTGTGTGTGAGTTGTGTGTGAGTTGTGTAGTGGGTCTGTAGAGGTAGGCATCGCGAGTTGTGTTGCTGTCATGTTGTGGGTGTGGTGTTTGTAAAGTGGGTGTCTTTTGTTGTGGGTGTCTTTTGTCCTGTGAGTGGTATGTATGTGATCTGTGTATGTAGTTGTGTATCTTCTGCATATTGGCGTTGTGTGATATTTTTTGCTGGCTTGGTCTTTTGGATTGTGTTTCTCGAGTGTGGTAACCTGCACCCTCCTAGATCTTGCACCAACTGACTGAACTCAAATCACTCAGCATTCTATCCTTGCCTTGGCTGGCTCTGGCCAGCGTTACTATGGTTACTCAGCCTCCCTGCATTTTGTGTGGGCCGATGTTGGCCAATGGGTTTTGCTGGCTGCCGCAGAGGATGCTGGGAAATGTAGTTTTTTAAATTGTTGTTTTGGGGGCCTTCTAGGTTTTTTGGGGGAAAGTTTTTTGCTATAAACCTTCCTTGCCTGAGGCCTATTTCTGTTGGCAAGTTTGGTGTCTCTGCCTTGGAAGGTTTCTCTGTCTCTGTCAGTCGTTCGACGACGGGACCTCCTTTATATAATAGATAATGAAGTACTAATAGCTGGAAATGTAGCCAGGCCTGGGAAGTCATTACTCTGTGTTAAAGGGCTTGAAGAGAGGCTAAACGGGGAGGGGCTTCTGGTAAGGGGCATGGCCTAATGGGGCGGAGCCTAAACATAGGGGAGGGGCTACAAAATGGGGCGGAGTCTAGGATGTGCATCTTGAAGAAGGGGCGTGGTGTAGTGGGGGTGGGTGGGGTCTAGAGCAAGGGGGCGGAGCTACAGCCTTCAGCGAGGAGGACCTTCTTTGGTTAATGGCCGTGGCCTTTCAGGAGTGGGCGGGATCCAGAGCAAGGGGCGGGGCTACACTTGGGAAGTTGGAAAGTCAGATCAAAGTAGTTTAGAGGTTATCCTGGTACAGGGGTGGGCAATTATTTTTTTTCCAGGGGCCACACGAGAGCCAAAAAATATTATGGAGGGCCACACCTAGAGGCTAAACTACATTCTAATCTACTTTATTTATTTATTTATTTGCTATATTTACTACATATTACACATCATTAATATTAACATATTAATATATCAAGAAATATTCATATATTATCAGTATTAATATAATTATTCTATTATAGTATAAACTGTATATAGACATTATAATATATTGAAATTATAATATAATATAACATATTATATTATTTATTATATTATTATTATTATTATTATAAAATAATAATAAAAACCACTAAAATAAAATGAAATTCAAGAAGACAAGCTGTGAACCAAGATAGAGGCTGACATCCTCAAGAGAGGAAGGATCCCAAGATGGAATGGCCCAATGTCCCCAGCCCAGAGGATGACAAAGCGGACCCAGCCGCAGCAGAGCAGAGGACGATCGGAGGCTGCAGGCCTCCGCCCGCTCTCGCCCCATCCATTCCGTCAGAGGCGTTCCCGATCGGCTGATCGCCCTGCCATGGAGTGCCTGCCATCCCGGCTTTGAGTGCCTGCCATCTCGGGAGACGATCTGGGCCTGCAGCGGGAGCAGTCGGTGACCTGTGGCGGCTGATCGCCCTGGCAACCTGGAAGACGATCAAGTCTTCCGGGTCGCCAGGGCGATCAGCCACTGCAGATCGCCGACCGCTCCCGCTGCAGGCCCGGATCGCCTCCCAAGATGGCAGGCACTCCAAAGCCGCCGCTCCTCCGATCATTCTCCGGAGCGGTGGGCTGTCTGCCGACGCAGGCCCCACAGCCCGCGAAGGGATGGCGGCAGCAGCAGTCCTTCCACTTGCATTAATGGCCCCGATGCCCTTCTCCCCGGGCCAGTGAGAATCGGCCAGGAGGCCGCATCCGGCCCGCGGGCCGTAAGATGCCCAGGTCTGCTTTAGAAGCTATCCTGGAATGCCTGGGATGTTCCCCCAAATTCCCCAAAATGATTATCCTGTTACATGAGGGCCAGCACGGTCAAGTCAGATACAGCGATGTTCTCTCGGAGCCCTTTGTAATAACTAATGGAGTGAAACAAGGTTGTGTTCTTGCACCAACCCTATTTACAATCTTCTTCAGCATGATGCTCCAAAGGGCTGCGGCAGACCTCAAATGAGAAGACGGCATATATATACGCTATCGTACTGATGGCAGCTTGTTCAACTTAAGCCGTCTGAGGGCTCACATGAAGACTAAACTATCTAGTCCGTGAGCTGCTTTTTGCTGCTGATGCTGCCCTTGTCGTCCATTCAGAAGTAGCTCTGCAGCGCCTGACATCCTGCTTTGCAGTAGCTGCAGAGCTGTTTGAGCTGGAAGTCAGCCCGAAGAAAACGGAAGTCCTCTACCAGCCCGCACCACAGGAAGAACACCATCATCCCCACGTCAGCATAGGCACATCTGTGCTTAAGTCCGTCCAGCAGTTCACCTACCTGGGAAGCATAATCTCTTCAGACGCCAAGATTGACAAAGAGATAGATCACAGATTAGCCAAGGCATAGAGTGCATTTGGAAGGCTTCACAAAAGAGTCTGGAGCAACAAGCACCTAAGGCAAAGCACCCAAATCAGTGTGTACAGAGCTATCATACTGTCTATTCTCCTCTATGGATCTGAAACATGGGTCACCTATCACCCACCCTGGCCTCACATCGGGAGGCATGGAGACGCACCATCCACGATGCTGCAGCCTCTTTCGAGAAGACACGCCAAATGGGTCTCGAAGAGAAACGACAACGCAGAAAGAACCGCAACTTGGAAACAACATCACCCAAGGAGACTTTCTGCTGTGCTTTCTGCAACCGAACTTGCCTATCTCAGATTGGCCTTTTTAGTCATCAACGCGCTTGTAAGAAGCGAGGGATGAGTCCTTCTTAAGAATCTTCGTTCGTGAAGTAATGTCGAGAGAGACAGCAAGTGCAAATTAAAACCAAGAAGGAAAAGCTTTACTTCATGTAACACAGCTGAATTGTGTTGCATAAAAACAGCTTTCTGAATGCAATATGGAAGAAAGTACTGTATTTTTCGGTGTACTAGATGACTTTTTATGCCTGGAAAATCTTATGAAAAGTTGGGTGTTGTCTTGTATGCCAGGTATAAATTAAAATAATAAGTTAAAGAAAAAATTAAATGGGGAGAAGGAGTAGCAGCCCGCATTCCCTCGGAGACCGACTGGGGGTGATGGCCCACTGGGCTTTCTCTGCGGCCCCCGCCACTCTCCATTCAAGGACCTCCTCCGCCCTCACCGCTTACCTCCTCCGAAGGCTTGCCTAGGCCCAAGGAAGTGCCTCTGGACACCGACCCCTAGCAGCGCTGAGTGGCGGCATGCCTTGGATATGCTCCCAGAGGCATGTTGGGAGCAGTAGAAGTCAGGGGACTACTGTTCCCAGCATGCCTTTGGGGGCACATTCAAGGCACGCTGTCACCCAGCGCTGCTAGGAGTCATCCGGAGACGCTTCCTTGGGCCTAGGCAAGCCAAGTGGCCTTCGAGGACGAGGAGGAGGTCCTTGAACGGAGAGCGGCGGGGGCTGTGGGGGCATAGTCTTGGAAGAGGGGGGGGGAGTTAGTCTTAAACCCCGAGTATATCCGTAACTCTGTAGTTGGGGGCCGCAGTCGCCTTGTATTCTGGAATATACGGTATTTTTTGCCAGTTTCTTGAGAGTCTCAGTTAACTGAGAGTTACTGTTGGTCAGTTCTGTATCTGTGTTTGGCGCAAGATTTTTATATTTTTGTGTTTCTATGTGATTTTTTTGCCTATATAGCCCTAAATGGTTCTGGCCCAGCTTACCTGTCCGAATGTATCTGCCTCTATGAACCATCACGGGGGTTAAGCTCTTCTGGGGAGGCCATGCTCTCAGTCCCACCTGCTTCGCAAGTGCGGTTGGTGAGGATGAGAGACAGGGCCTTCTCAGTGGTGGCTCCTTGGCTCTGGAAATCTCTCCCCAGTGAGATTAGATCAGCACCTTCCCGCTTGGCCTTCAGAAAGAAAACAAAGACATGGTTACGGGACCAAGCTTTTGATTAGTAACGCAGTACAAGAAAGAGGGGTGAAAGTATGATAGCTGGGACCCTACGTTATGCTAGTTGTGCAATGCGGCTCAGAATTAATGAAGGGAAAATGTGCGCAAGACAGTGGAGCAAGCGAGAGACACAGCTGTGACAGGATAGCAGTGAAGTAATTTAACTCAGGTGGGAGAGGATAAGGGTGAAGTAATGTAAGAGTTATTTAATGTTAAATGATAAACAACGGCTTACGAAGACAGTAAACGGGATAGAAATGTTACCTCTCCCCCTTTCTGGCGAACAATGTTGCCACGACTGTCACGCAGCTGTGTCTCTCATTTGCTGCGCTATCTCACGCATGTGTTCCCCTCATTAATTCAGACCCGCATTGCACAACCAGCGTAGGGTCCCAGCTAGCATACTTTTGCCGAAAGAAGTATAGAATATGTGCAATTTAAACTTGGAATGGACCCCGTCTATGAGTTTGGATCATGTGATTTTAACGTTTAATCTTTATGTTCCCATGTCTAAATGTTGTTTTATGTTTAATTGTCTTATTGATTTTTATGCATAGCTACATGTTTTGTTTAGATTTATGATTTGGTATGTGAGGCACTGAATTTCACCATTATTTGTTAACTGCTTTGGGATGAGAAAAGCGATATATTTATTTATTCATATATCTCTGAAAACTATAATAAATAAAACTATTTATTATATGCCTCTCCTCATAGCTAGAGGCGGGGTGCATCAAAATCAGAGATATATGTACATAAAATATTATTATTTTACTGATACAAAACCACAGTATGTGACAGCAAATGAAATCCAGCATATAGATCTTGTTTGCTGTGACATACTGTGGTTATGTGTCAGTAAAATAATAATAATATTTTATGTTCATATATCTCTGATTTTGTTGTACCCCACCTCTAGCCATGAGGAGAACTCTAGCCATGAGGAGAATAATAGTTTTATTATTATTATTTTACTGACACAAAAACACAGTATGACACAGCAAATGAGCTATATATGCTGGATTTTGTATCATAAAATCACAAGTCGAACACTTCCCAAGCGTTTAGCACTGTGTGTTATACTTTTGAATGCTGTGCGCAGATCCAAGTAAGGTGGCCTTTTTATCATTATTATTTATTTATTTGTTATAACTGTAGTTCAGGCATGGGCAAACTTCGCCCCTCCAGGTGTTTTGGACTCCAACTCCCACAATTTCTAACAGCCTACTGGCCGTTTGGAATTGTGGGGGTTGAAGTCCAAAATGCCTGGGGGGCCCAAGTTTGCACATGCCTGCTGTAGTTGGTGACACTCCTTCTTCTCCTCAGGTGATGGCGCGTGTGTCAGTGGAGGAGGAGGAGGAAGAAGAGGAAGGGCCCGAGGGTCACGATCCCTTGGTAGCCCTGCGGCTGGTGGCGGCTGCTTCCTGGCATGTGGTCGAGAAGCGCAAGGTCTGGTACTTCCCCCGGGTCCTGGGCATGCTGGAGGTCGTCGAGAAAGCCGTCCCGGATTTGGTGCACTTCCGACACCTGGCTAAAGTGCGACTGGGCCTGCAGGCAAAGGTCAGCTGGGGATATTCTGTGTCAGTGTGTCACTTAAACAATTGAGAAAGGCAATCAAAACAATCAATAGTTTGGAAACTATGAGTCCCTCTGAGTAGCTTAGGGCAGTGTTTCCCAACCAGTGTGCCGTGAGCGATCATCAGGTGTGCCGTGGGAAATTGGCACTCTTCCCCCTCCTCCTAGCAGCTCTTTCTCCTCTGTTTATAACCTCCCATAGTTAACTGGAAAGCCCTAAGGTCTGAGGAAGTGGGAGCTTGAAGAGCTGGGCATGTTTAGCCTGAAGAAGAGAAGGCTGAGAGAAGACATGATAGCCATGTATAAGTATGTGAGAGGAAGTCAGATATATGTTGTGTTCATCGAAACAGGCCCAGGTTTCACACTGAGTGTATAAATACATTTAAAAACATATTAACTATATTTATTACTGTGCTAGAGTGTCATTTTGTGTCATTTTGGTTGGTGGTATGCCCCAGGGTTTTGTAAGTGTAAAAAAATGTGCCACGGCTCAAAAAAGGTTGAAAAACACTGGCTTAGGGAGCTCAGGATGTTTAACATGGAGAAGAGAAGGCTGAGAAAATGGGACGAGAGTCATGTTAAAATGTTTGAAATGATCTGCCATTGACTAGAATCGAGTAGAGTAACTTTATTGTCTTTGCACACCAAAATTAAATGCTTGCCCCAGCACATACCGCAAAACAACACACCTCAACCACCATTGCACAGTCCCCAATGCCACATCAATGCGAAACCATGTTCCCCCTCCCCTCCCCTCCCGTCCCCTCGCGGGTGAAGGAGGCCATTGCCATTCACTATGCGCCGCTATGCCTGGCAATGGGCGTTTTTGGGGGGCTGTATTTCGGGGGGTTGCGAGGTAGGGAGGCCGGGTTTTTTGTGCCCTGTAGGTACCTTGTGCCATGGGGGAATGTGTTTGGGGAGTTTGTTGGTTCTGGGGATTATAGTTTTCGTGTCTATTTGCCCTGTTGCACAACCATTCAATTTTTATATATATAGATATACACACACACACACTTATTATTTATTTATTTCCAACATTTCTACCCTGCTCTTCTCAACCTCCAAAGGGGGACTCAGAGCGGCCTAACAAAGGCAACAATTCGATGCTGAAACACATTATAAATACAATATAAAACCAAAAACATTGAGCATTAAAATACATTAAAATACAGTTAACATTAATACATCATATACATTCACTTAAGTTAAAAACAGTGTTCCGTCCATAATAGGAGCATTGAGCCGTATCCATCAACTTGCCATTACAATCAATCCAAAGTGCTGTATTGTGTTAATGTACAAATCCTGGTCCCATAGCCAAGATTTCACTTTTTTCCTGAATACCAGGAGGGATGGGGTTGATCGTATGTCACTTGGAAGTGTGTTCCACAGACGGGGAGCCACCACCGAGAAGGCCCTATCTCTCGTCCCCAACAACCGCGTTTGAGAAGTCGGTGGGAGTGAGAGCAGGGTTCCCTCGCTACTTGGCGGTTCACTTTTAGCGGACTCGCTGTTTTGCCTTTTAAAAAATTAATTTTAAATATATATTGCGGTATTTTCGCTGTTTCGCGGGTTTTTGCCGCCGTCGGTCTCCGAGACGCTTTCCTTCCTCAGTCCTCTCTCCCTCCAGCCTTGAAAGGCCTTTCCTTTCGTTCGTTCCTTCACTTCATTTTAAGTTTATAAAGACTTAAAATAGTGTATAACAACTAAAATAATGTATAAATATTAAATATAGCGTCTCTGCATTGCGATTTTTCACTTATTGTGGGAGGTCCTGGAATATATATATGTATGTATGTACATACATATGTACGTACGTACAAATGTATGTATATGCTTATAGTAAGAAACTGGAGATAAAACTTGCAGGATGCTCTGGCAAGGTTTCAAAAATGTGTTGCAGGTAATACATATCATATAAAAGAGTAGACAAAAAGGTACTTTTGATAAAAGAGTCCCTGATGCTGATGAATGTAAGAGGGAAGTCTCATGATGCTGCTGCTCAAACAAATGGGTAAAAAGCATGATAAATATTTCTGAGAAGATGGGGGAAGTGATCTTTATATGCAGGGAGGAAGCCAATACACCTTGAGTTGCATCAATCTAGGAAACCGATTGGAAAACAAGATAGCAGGTCTGTTCCTTCTGTCCTTAATTGCTCTGTGTGAATTATCCAGTTTTGGTGACCAGTAGCGCTGGGCAACTGGCTAAAAGCATGTAGGTGACTTTAAATGGAGACGCCACCAGAATCCCAGGCAAAAGCATGTTCTGCTTTCAAACAGCTCTTATTGTCGGGAAGTTCTTCCAAAGATTTAGGTGGAGTTTCTTTTCCTGCCATTTGAATCCTTGGTTCCATTGTGTCCCAGTCTCCAGAGCAACAGGAAACAAGCTTCTCCTGTCCTCCAAGTAACATTCTTTATTGACGTATTTAAACATGGCTCTCTGTAAGCAAGCAAGGAGGCATAATCCCTTCATTTCACAATCTTAGTTAAGTAGCAGCACTTACAGCTAACATTGTCCTCTATACAAAGATAGGTTTTGTGTAAGCACACACATTGAATAACAAGCTGTGAACAATCACTTAACCCTTAATGCCGTCTCCAGGAGTTGTCCCTATGTTTTGCCTAAAAAACTTGGAGCAAAACAAGGAATTCTGCTGTTGTTCGACTGTTAGGAATTGTGGAAACCGAATTCCAAAACACCCGGAGGGCCCAAGTTTGCCCATGCCTGCCTTAGAGCCTTGTGCAGTCCTGAACGGCATCACTAATACCAATGTTGTTACTGTACCCCACCTTTTCCGATCCCTAGTTTCTTTTTCCTGGCTGATAAAGCCACTGCGTTTTTCTTTCTCTTCTCCCCAACTTTTTCGTCATCCCTCCATTTCTCTTCCCTCAGGTAATCATGACACTGCTGAAGGATGAGGACTCCTATATGCAAATCTTCGAAGCTCTCGATGTTTTCTTTCCGGAGCGCAGGCCTACTATGACCCACCCCAAAGTTGTGAGTACCCCTTGGGGAACATAGCTACTTAATGATGATGATGATAATAATAATTAGTTATTATTATATTATTATTTCTTCCCTTGTGTCCTGGGAAATGGACACTTCTGATTGATACTTTTTTCATGTCTGATATAACATTGTGTTTGTTTATTTATTTTTAGTTGTTAAGTCATAATTTGTTTTGATATGTTTGATTATCAATTTTCATTATTATGGATATATTATTATTATGTTCAGGCATGGAATGCCTGCCTTTTATGCCCTACCTTTCCGGTGACGACCTGGCCACGGTAATTCAGGCCATGGTCATCTCGAGACTGGACTACTGTAACGCCCTTTACGTTGGCCTTCCTTTGTCGGTAATCCGGAAACTTAAGTTGGTGCAAAACGCTGCGGCTCGACTGCTGGCTGGAGTGACACTGTCGTGCCACATCACACCAGTCCTACAGCGCTTGCACTGGCTCCCTATCGAGTACCGGATTGTCTTCAAAGTGCTGGTGCTAACCTTTAAGGCCTTGCATGGTCTGGGGCCAGTGTATCTGAAGGACAGCCTTTCCCTGCACGTTTCCCAGAGACCACTACGATCCATGGATCATAACCTATTAGAGGTTCCATCACTTAAGACCTGCTGCCTGTCATCAACGTGGCAGCGCACTTTTTCTGTTCCAGCACCTGCCCTCCCGGACGAGGCATGAGCAATAACTGATTATTATCTACAGGCTTTTCGGAGGGCCTGTAAGACCAACCTGTTCCGCCAGGCATTCAATCTCTAAACTGTAACCCCTACTCTGGTCTTAATCTGTTTTTATTCTGTTTTATTCTGTTTTTAGTATATTGTGTTGTGTTGTTTACTGCTGTGAGCCACCCTGAGCCTTTTCGGGAAGGGTGGTATAGAAGTCGAAATAATAAATAAATAAAATAAATAAACGTTTGGAATCTGCCCTGAGTCTCTCCGGGGAGATAGGGTGGAATATAAATAAAGTTTTATTATTATTATTTGAAACACAACAAGATGAGTCCACAGCAAACAAGATCACTCTGCTAGCTGTTCTATTGGATCACATGTCGGACACTTCCCAAGTGTCTAGGGCTGTGTGATGTATCGGCAAATAATGTGTGCAGATCCCAGTAGGGTGGCCTTTTGCAGCTGGCAGCTGGTAATTTTATCAATGCCAATTGTGTTTAAGTGTAGGCCAAGGTCTTTAGGTAAGGCACCCAGTGTGCCGATCACCACTTGAACCGCCTTGACTGGCTTGTGCCAGAGTCTTGGCAGTTCAATCTTTAAATCCTCATATCGTGTCAGCTTTTCCAGTTGTTTCTCTTCAATCCTAGATTGCAACATCGACAACCCATGTTTTGTTTTTTAATATAATTTTTATTTTGTATTATTATTATTATGCCCCATTGCTTCATTGAAAAGTTGCTTTCCTCACATGCCTTGCCTTTTTTTTGCCACAGACTGCTGAAGACATGCAGCTGGTGCAAGCAGCTCAAGATAATTTCCGGGATCTGGTGCTGAACTTGCTAAAAGACTATAGAGAGCGAAACAAGTATTTGCAGGTGAGGGAGGGGAAAAAGAAACAATTGGTTGCTATCTTGTTAGTAAAATAAGAAGAGGATATATGATTTGTATTGACTTTTTTTGTGGTGTGCCTTCCAAGCCATTCCAACTTACTGCAAGTCTGAAGTGAACCTATTACAGCCATGGTTCCCAAAGTGGGTGGTACTGCCCCCTAGTGGCCGGTGAGGCGATCCAAAGGGGCGGTGGGAGGCTCAGGAGAATTTGGGGAGCACTGAAGCCCTGTAAGGGGGCGGTGGTGGGATTCCAACTCGCAAGCGTGCGAGTGTGCGCCTGCCAGTTGGAAATCCTGTGCAGGCGCTGCCTGGAAACTGCAGCCCGTGCCCCCTTCCTCTCCTCAACTCCACCCATGGCGCAGTCCTTTATCGCCCCTTCCAATCCAATGGGTCCCTTGGAAGGAAGGGGCGATACGGGACTGCGCTGTGGGCGGAGTTGAGGAGAGGAAGGGCACGTGCGCTGCGGTTTCCAAGCAACGCCTGCCCAGAGTTTCCAACTGACAGGCTAAGACAGTCACGCGCTTGTGAGTGTGTGCCTGCCAGTTGGTCCAGCAGAAAAGGAAAGCCTCCGCATCTGCAAACGCCCCGAGTCGCTGCAGCATTTGCAGGCGCCTCCTGGGAGATGGCCATGGCACGAAGGAAAATGCAAGCAGCTCCCAATTTCCAAGGTCCAGTATTCTCTATTGCTCAAGTTTAGTTCAATCCCATTGCTGTTGGGAGTTCAAAATGCTCTTTGATTATAGGTGAACTATAAATCCCAGCAGCTGCAACTCCCAAATGACAAAATAAATCCCCCCAACCCCACCAGTATTCAGATTTGGGTATATTGAGTATTTGTGCCAAATTTGTTCCAGATCCATGGTTGTTTGGGTTCAGAGTGCTCTCCAATTGTAGATGAACTACATCTCCCATAAATCACTGTCAATTCCTTCCAAACCCCTCCAGTTTTTTCTGTTGGTCATGTGGGTTCTGTGTGCCAAGTTTGGTCCAGGTCTGTCATTCAGGGGGTCTCGGCTGTGGAAGTCAGAGCTGAATTGGTCGAAGGCACTGCAAATCCCATCATCCGTTGCCCATACTCCCCCAAACATATTGTTTCTGTGATCAATCACTATGCTTTAATTATGTTCAATTTGTAACAATGAAAATACATCCTGCATATTAGATATTTGCATTAGAATTCATAAGAGTAGCAAAATTATTTATGAAGTAGCAACGAAAATATGGTTGGGGGTCACCACAACATGAGGAACCTCATTTAGGGGTCACGGCATTAGAAAGGTTGAGAACCACTGCATTAATACATATATCTTTCTGTTTAATTGCTATTACATTTTTAAAAAAATTAATTTCTAGGGCAGTGGTGAGTAATTTTTTTCTGGAAAGGGGGCAGTAGGCCAAAAGATTTGGGAACCACTTTTATTACAGAGTTCCTCAGCCTTCCTCTGGGGACAGAGGCGGCCCCAGCGATTCCGCGATGTAAGCGGCCGCGTAGAGCGCCACCGGCTGGGCGGGGCGTCACCAGCTGGGAGGGGCGCTGCGGCACCACCTCGCTTCCGCGCCCCCGCCCTGCCGCCGCACAGCCATTTTTGCGCATTCCAAGCGCCTGTAGTTTCTTCTGGGCATGCGCGAATGTCTGCGCATGGGCACTGAGTCCCGAGCGCGCCTGCGGCTTTGGAGCCAGCGCGCAGGTGCGCTCGGGCCGCAGTGCGCATGAGCGGACGATCGCGCATGCGCAGAAACGTAGTGCTTCGGGAGGCTGCAGCACGCCTCCCGAAGCACAGACATGTCTGTGCATGCCCAGAAGCAACTACAGTCCGTGCTTCGGAGGTGTGTGCGAAGCGGCGGAAGCGGCGGCGGAAGCGGGCGGCGGCGGAAGTGGCAGCGGCGGAAGCGGCGGCGGCGGCATGATGCGGCGGCCGGGGGGGGCCCCAAAATTTACCTCGCGTACTCCCCCGGAAAAGGTCAGGCCGGCCCTGTCTGGGGATGAGAAAATGTGACCTGCCCAAGGTTATTTAGTAAATTTCCATGGCCAAGTGGTTTTTCAGAATAACATCCCAATATCCTAGTCCAATTCTCAAACCACCACACCAATGTTGGCTCTCATGCATCACCTACCTCTTCCCAGAAAGCAAGGTGGGAAACTGCAAACCATTAGACATGCAGTATTAGTTAAAAGAGCATGTAAATATAACATATTAAAACAATCTGTACATAATTTAAAATTTAAAAAAATATCTGGCTAGACCTGATGGAAGAGATTGGCCCTTATTGATGTTTTAGAAGAGGCCTCTTCAACCTGCAGCCCTCCAGGTGATTTGGACCTCAGCTCCCAGAATTCCTGATCATTGAACAGACTTCTAGGGCTCCTGGGAGTTGGAGGCTCAAACACTGGAGGGCGGCAGGTTGAAGAGGCCTGTTTTAAGCTTAGGGTACACCCACATTGCTAAAGTGATACGCCAAGATTGATAAAGAGATCGATCACAGATTAGCAAAGGCATAGAGTGCATTTGGAAGGCTTCACAAAAATGTCTGGAGCAACAAGCACCAAAATCAGTGTGTACAGAGCTATCGTACTGTCTATTCTCCTCTATGGGTCTGAAACATGGGTCACCTATCGCCAAGACCTACGACTCCTCGAACGCTTTCATCAGCGCTGTCTTCGCACAATCCTAAATATACACTGGACCGACTATGTAAGTAATGTTGCTGTCCTTGAGCAAGCAGGGATCACCAGCGTTGAGGCCATGATATTGAGAACACAGCTGCGCTGGGCAGGGCACATCTCTAGGCTGGAGGACCACCGCCTCCCAAAGATACTACTCTACGGTGAACTCGCCATGGGTCAGCGCAAGAGAGGCGCCCCCCGAAAGAGATATAAGGACTCCCTGAAACAACATATCAGACTCAGCCAGATTGATCACCAACAATGGTCCACCCTGGCCTCACATCGGGAGGCATGGAGACGCACTATCCACAATGCTACGGCCTCTTTCAAGAAGATACGCCGAACGTGTCTCGAAGAGAAACGACAACGCAGAAAGAACCGCAACTTGGAAACAACATCACCCAAGGAGACTTTCTGCTGTGCTTTCTGCAACCGAACTTGCCTATCTCAGATTGGTCTTTTTAGTCATCAACGCGCTTGTAAAAAGCGTGGGATGAGTCCTTCCTCAGAATCTTCGTTCGTGAAGTAATGCCGAGAGAACACCCACACTGCTAAAGTGATACAGTCTGACACCACTAATTGCCATGGCTATGGAATCATGGGAGTTGTAGCTTTACAAGGGCTTTAGCCTTCTCAAAGTATGCTAGTGCCTCACCAAACTGCAACATTCACGATTCCATAGGCCTGAGTATGGCATTGAAAGTGGTGACAAACTGCATTAATTCTATAGTACAGATGCATCCTCAGGAAACTTATCCAACTGACTCTTCCAGCAGGTCCTTCTGCAATTGGGCAGTTGCAAAAGTAAATGTTCTCTGCTTAACGGTTCTCAGCCTCATTTTGGCTGACTAAAGTTAATATCATAGGGCCCACTGGTGGTGCAGCAGATTAAACCATTCGTGGTTCAAATACAAAGAGCAGGGTGAGCTCCCACTGTTAGCTCCAGCTTCTGCCAACCTAGCAGTTCAAAAACATACAAATGTGAGTAGATCAATAGGGGACGATAACGATGCTCCATGCAGTCATTCCAGCCACATGACCTTGGAGACGTCTAAGGACAACGCCAGCTCTTGGGCTTAGAAATGGAGATGACCACTAACTCCCAGAGTCGGACACGACTAGACTTAATGTCAGGGGGAACCTTTACCTTTAAAGTCAATGTCCATGAGGACCCGAGAGCATGTAATTACTGTACATAGGGGAAGGCAATCCCTCGGGTAACTTGAATCTATACAAGAAGGACCTTGTAAGATAACCAGCAACCCATATTTTACCTGGAAAATAATTTACAGTGGAGGGATTTTATTATTAGCTCTGAATTGGCTGTCCTCCTTTCTCCACAATCGGAAGCAACGTGTTCTGAGGGGAGGGATGGCTTCCGGGGGATCCCCTTTACTTTGTGGGGTCCCTCAGGGAGCCATTCTCCCCCCCCCCCGTGTTATTTAACATATATATGCGACCACTCGCTCAACTGGTACGTAGCTTTGAGCTTGAGTGCCATCAGTACACTCGGCTCATTCTGAGGATGGAAGGCCGCCGGACTCCGTACCCAATCATTTCCATCTGTGCCTTGAGGCCGTTACTGGATGGTGCAAGCCAGCAGGTTGAAGGTGAATCCGGCGAAGACGGTTATTCTTGGCTGGGTCGTCTGGGCGATAGGGATATCCAACTGCCGACCCTGGATGGTGAGGCATTATGCCCGTCATCATCTGTAAAAAGCCTGGGTGTCCAGTTGGACCCTCTGCTGACAATGGAGACCCAAATCTCCACTGTCAGCAGAACTGCGTTCTTCCATCTGCGACAGACGGCTGTCTGGCCCCCTATCTGTCCCGGAACGATCTAGCCACGGTCATCTCAAGACTTGACTACTGTAACACTCTTTACATTGGCCTACCCTTGACTGTGAACTGGAAACTTAAGCTGGTGCAGCACGCTGCAGCCCGGCTGCTCGCGGGGGAGCCATATAACTCCAATTCTGCATGATCTGCACTGGCTACCGATCGAATGCCGGATCACTTTCAAGGTGTTCGTTCTTACTTTCAAGGCCTTACAATGTGGGGTCCCTCAGGGGGCCAATGTCTCCCCACTGTTATTTAACATCTACATGCGACCACTCGTCCAACTGGTGCGGAGTTTCGGGCTGGAATGTCATCAGTACACTGATGACACCCAGCTCGTTCTGAGGATGGACGCCGGGACGGAATCTGTAGCCGATAATTTCCAACCCTGCCTAGAAGCCGTTACTGGATGGCTGCGAGCCAGTAAGTTGAAGGTGAACCCGGCGAAGACGGAGATCTTGTGGCTGGGCCGCCCAGGGGGGGGGGGGGAGGATCCAGCTGCCGATATTTGACGGCATGGCATTGTGCCCGCAGCCTCTAGTAAAGAGCTTAGGGGTCCAGCTGGACCCCCAGCTGTCTATGGAGGCGCAGGTAGCCTGCGCCTGCAAGACAGCTTTTTACCATCTCCGACAGGCAAAACGTCTGGCTCCCTATCTCTCCTGTTGCGACATGGCCACGGTGATCCAAGCCGCGGTCATCTCGAGGCTCGATTACTGTAACGCGCTGTACATTGGCCTGCCTTTGTCGTCGATCCGGAAACTCAAACTGGTGCAGAACGCGGCAGCCCGACTGCTGCTGGGAGCCACTAGATCATCCCATAAAACACCTCTCTTGCGCGAGCTGCACTGGTTGCCAATCGAATTTTGGGTCTATTTCAAAGTGTTAGTTTTGATTTTCAAGGCCTTATATGGTTTGGGGCCAGTGTACTTGAGGGAGCGTCTTACCCCATATGTGCCCAGTAGATCACTGCGTTCAGAGGGTCTCAACATGCTCGAGGTTCCTGGATTGAAAACCTATAGGCTGTCCAGCACACGGCAGAGGGCGTTCTCGGTGGCTGCCCCGGTTCTGTGGAACTTGCTGCCGGCCGAGACGTGAGCCTTGCGGGACTTGATGGCCTTCCGCAGATCGTGTAAGACCTGGCTGTTCAGGCAGGCATTTGGCCTGACCGGTGCTTGAACTGCCAATCCCTCACCAGCCGTGCTGCCGTTGCTACTCTGAATCAGCTTTGCTCTGATTGTGTGTTTTATGCGATTTTATATGTCTGTAATTGACCATGATTGTCATGGTATTTTAGGGTGTTTTTAGGTTGTTTTTAGGATGTTTTTATCTCAATGTGTTTTATATGTTTGGAAACCGCCCTGAGCCTCGGGAAGGGCGGTTTAGCAAGTTGAAATAATAAATAAATAAATAAATAAATATGGTCTGGATGTCTAAACAGGGGAATTGCTCTAAGCTAACACAAAACAATAGGCAAAACGCTATGCAAATAAGGATGCAAATAAGGATTCCTGTAATATAGAGTATCAAAAAGTAGCATTGGAGGTCGTATTGAATACGACCTCCAATGCTACTTTTTGATACTTACTCTATATTACAGGAATCACATATCTAAAGACCACGATTGTGTTGAACTTTGGGACCTATATGTTTGATTTTGTATATGACTTGATTATTGAACCCTACATCTATGTGAATATATAACAGAAGTGTTGTACATATTATCCTACGGTAATTCATTCAAGTATGGTTAATACATCCTTATTTGCATAGCGTTTTGCCTATTGTTTTGTCTTGTATTGTCTGGGGCCAGTGTACTTGCGAGATCGCCTGATTCCATATAATCCCCCCGAGATCACTACGCTCAGAAGACCTGAACCTCCTAACCTTCCCATCAGTAAAATCCTTTCGTCTGACCTCAACTAGGCGGCGAGCTTTTTCCATCATTGCTCCAACATTGTGGAACACACTGCCTCCGGAGACACGAGCTTTTAGTTTACTGTCGCGTGTACCACAATTTTTAGCTCTTCCAGTTCTAGGAAGATGTAACAATCTTATTTTCTTCCACCTCTCAGGAGCACTTGGAAAACGATTACGGAGAAGCATTTTCAAATGTGGTGGAAGAGCTCTTTTGCGATTATCTGTGGCAGCTGGAAAGCACCCTCCCAAAGCCCGACCCTCAGAAGGTACCGTGTGGAAGGGGGAAAGGGGTTTGCAAGTCCAGGCCCTAGTTATGGGTCAGCATTTCTGCCACCCCGAGGGCCCTGGCATCTGCCCCACAGCTTAATGGTGGTACATGTGCTTTGCGCTGACCTTCCTCTTCCAGACCAAACTGTTCAAAAGGTAGGCAGTTAGGTTGGATGAACCCCTCCCTTCTACCACATCTGGAATACTATGTCCAGTTCTGGGCACCACAATCGAAGGGAGATGTTGACAAACTGGAATGTGTCCAGAGGAGGGAGACTCAAATGATCAAGGGTCTGGAGAACAATTCCTATGAGGAGTGGCTTAAAGAGCTGGGCATGTTTAGCCTGAATAAGAGAAGGCTGAGAGGAGACATGATAACCATGTATAAATACATGAGAGGAAGTCATAGGGAGGAGGTAGCAGGCTTGTTTTCTGCTGCCCTGGAGACTAGGAGGCGGAGCAATGGCTTCAAACGACAAGAAAGGAGATTCCATCTGAACATTAGGAAGAACTTCCTGACTGTGAGAGCTGTTCAGTAGTGGAACTCTCTGCCTCGGAGTGTGGTGGAGGCTCCTTCTTTGGAGGCTTTTAAACAGAGGCCAGATAGCCATCTGTCGGGGGTGCTTTGAATGCAATTTTCTTGCTTCTTGGCAGAATGGGGTTGGACTGGATGGCTCATGAGGTCTCTTCCAACTCTATGATTCTGTAAAAAATGTATCAGGAAGTAGTTTGGTGTTCTGCAGGTGGCATTCACTGGGCCAGGTGGGCACGCCCCAAAGGAATGGAATTGAAAGGCAGCAGCTTCAATTTCTTGTTGAGGATTAATGAGTGCCCTCATCTGTGTTGTCAAAGGCTTTCATGGCCAGAATCTCTGGGCTGCTGTGAGTTTTCCGGGCTGTCTGGCCATGTTCCAGAAGCATTCTCTCCTGATGTTTTGCCCACATTTGTGGCAGACATCCTCAGAGGTTGAGGGTTCTGTTGGAAACTAAGTAAGTGAGGTTGTCTGTGGAATGTTGAGAAAGTGGGAGAAAGGAGTCTTGTCTGCTTGAGACATGTGTGAATATTGCAATTTGCCACCCTGACTTATGTCCTTGTGATTTCAAGGCCTGGTTGGTTGCTGCCTGGGGGAATCCTTTGTTGTGTGTTGTTAGCTGGCTACCAGTATTTTGAAAAAATCAGGAACAGTACATAAAGAGGACCACTCAAAAAGTAGGAGAATTCAAGACAATAATCAGTCAGAGCGAGTCTCTCTCTCTTCCTGAGCCTCACGAAAAGGCTTTATGAGGAGAGGTAAAGTTTTTGAGAGAGAGACACAGTTCTGGCTGAACTGAGGCCCTTGAATCTTTATCTCTTTTTATTGTCTCTTTCTTGTATGGTGTTGAACTGTCTCTAAGATGGTCTCAAAATTTAACTCTTGACTGGACTTGAATACAGATCATACAGCTCCGACTAGACGTGCTATTTGAAGACCTTCCGGCCTTGCTCTCTCTTTACCTTCCAGTCACAAAAAAGGCTGACTCTTCCCAGAATCAGAAGTGCCTTACCCGAGGCTCTGTATCGCACCCCAGCGTAGACCTGGGCCCTTAGAATCCAAACACACAACTCCAACTGAAAGAATAGTCTCTTATTGACGCAAACAGCAAGCAATATGAGCAGTATCTATTATATTAAGGGGTTCCCGTCATGGAATGACCGTCCCAAACAGAGAAACCTTACAACGCAGAAACACCAAACTTGCCAACAGAAATAGGCCTCAAGCAAGGTAGGTTTGTAGCAAAGAAACTTTCCCCCCCCAAAACCTAAAAGGCTCCCAAAACAACGAGTAAAAAAACAACTACATTTCCCAGCATCCTCCGGGGCTGCCAATGACTCTCCCAGCCTCTACATTCTGACAACATGATTGGCTGCCAATAAGGGCGGATTTGCATAACTCCTGTACTGGCCAGCCAACATGAACATTCTGACCCATAATAAACTGTCAGAGGAGGATAAGGCAAAGGGCTGAGGCACAAACACAAACACCCAATTCACTTCCCACAGAAAATTTACACCCCTACAAATCACAGACCACGCCCAAAATTGCTCATGGGACACTGTGTATGGCCTGAATTTACAGTAACCTACCTTGGCACACAGAGCCCCTATGACCCACGCTACAGTTTGGAGGAGGGTGGACCATGGATTATGGGACTTGAAGTACCTCCATGGATAATGGGATTTTTACTACTTCAAAACCCATCATTCCCCACAGACCACTGTGGCCCAGAACCAAGACCGATAAAGACCAAACTTGGCACACAATGCCCCCCATGACCCACACTCCATCCGACTGCAGTTCAGAGGAGGACACACCATGGATAATGGGATTTCAAGTACCTCCACTCACTTCCAAAGTACCCCACCCACACAAGCATCAACCTCTACATCAACACAGCAGACGGAAAGACAAAAAACATTGTATATCCACAAGCTATGCAGAACGCCAGCAACACCACACACCAACAACTCCCCAGGACTTCAACATCCCACCCACCCGAACAACCCACAACGACACAGCCATGGCCCCAACAACACCATAACTAACAACAATTCCAACCCTTACATACTCAGACTTTCTCGCATCTCCTAAATAGGGCACAGCCACGCGTGCCGTGTACAGCTAGTAAGTATATAAGAAGAGATATATCTAATCAATAGTCCAAGGAATAGTTCCAACGGCCCAAAGGCAGTAGGTATGCTTCAGAGTCACTTAGTAAATTCAAAGCAGGCAAATTTCAGGAACAGATATAGTCCAAAGGATTTCCATAAATCCATGGCAGGCAAAGTTCAATAGCTGATAAAGTCCAAAGGGTTTCCAGGAAGAATCAAAGTCCAGACTTAAGTACTTGAGCTAAAATTCAGGAGACTCGAGAATACATGAGGCTAAATGCATGGGCTAAAATACAGAAAGCTAGGAAACACATGCAGCTTATTGCAAAAGCTGACCTGATCTGAAATTCAAACTGCAAAGCATAGCTTATATCAAGAAACTAGATTTCCCTCCCTTACTTGCAAACCAAAAACCACTGCTAGAAGGAAAGACCTTGACATTCCTTGTTTCTATCCCAAGCTCCACAGCCAGCTGCCTTATCTGTGCATTGATGACTGTCAGTGAAACTGACCTCCTTAACAGCTTTTCCCAAACGCTGTCTCTGCAAAACATTTGCAAAAGTTTCCTCTCCATCATGAACTGTGGCTGCCGCAATCCCTTGCACAGGAGATCCCAGAATCCCTGCTGAGGACACAGGCCCAACACTCTGCCCCGGAGGGAACTCTTCAAGGGACTGGGCAACAGAGACTTCAAATGCAAAGAGGCTGTCTAGACTGACCCCCCAGAAACTGTACATAAAATATTAATCCCTCTAACTAAAAAGGGCTTAACAAGGGGTAAACAGTAGGCCTAGGCAATCATGGTTCTAAAGTACCTACAAAACTAAAGTTCTGGTGGTGAAAACTAGGTGGCGCTTGTGCTTTTCTTCTAATGTTGCTAAAGTTCTGGTGGTGAACACTAGGTGGCGCTGGTGCTTTGCTTCTACAGTGTTGCTAAAGTTGTGGTGGTGAACACTAGGTGGCGGTGGTGCTTTGCTTCTACAGTGTTGCTAAAGTTCTGGTGGTGAACATTTCAGAAATCTAACAAAACTTTAAAAACTTCGTTATTATTTCATTATTGGTGATTTTTAAGAAACAATTAGGAACTGCCATTTATAACGAAAATTTGAAAGTTTTGTTAGAGTTCTGCAATGTTCACCACCAGAACTTTAGCAACGCTATAGAAGCAAAGCACCAGCGCCACCTAGTGTTCACCACCAGAACTTTAGCAACACTATAGAAGCAAAGCACCAGCGCCACCTAGTGTTCACCACCAGAACTTTAGCAACATTAGAAGAAAAGCACAAGCGCCACCTAGTTTTCACCACCAGGACTTTAGCTTTGTAAGTACTTTAGAACCATTTAGAACCATGATTGTCCAGGCCTATTAAACAGTGAGGGTCTTCATGGGCACAACACCCCCGACAGATGACCATCCAGCCTCTGTTTAAAACCCTCCAAAGAAGGAGCCTCCACACTCCCGAGGCAAAGAGTTCCACTATTGAATAGCTCTAATGGTCAGAAAGTTCTTCCTAATGTTCAAGCGGAATATCCTTTCCTGTAGTTCGAACCCATTGCTCTGAGTCCTAGTTTCCAGAGCAGCAGAAAACAAGCCCTGCTCCCCCTTCGTTATGACAGCCTTTCAAATATTTAAACGTGGCTATGCTCTGAATCCGCTCTTCCGTAGCCAACAATTAGAAAGCTGGGGCTTATGGGTTCAGAAGGAGCTTTGGGAGTTCTCGGTGAGGGAGATCTAAGTCTCAGTCAAACTACAAATTCATGACAAATCCATTTTGAGCCATAGCACAAAAACTATGGAATTGAAAAGGACCCATAGTCCATAAAATTTCCAGACTCTCAGCTTGCAGTCTCAAGAGTCACTGAAATCTTAAGTTTTAATTTCTTATTTTATCTTCCTTAGTTGTTGGAGGCCGTGTGTTTATGGGGCCCCGGGAATAACCCCCAATCGAATGCTGAAGTCCTCTCCCGCTACTTCGCCGTCACGGGATACCAGCTCATAGGTAGGCAAAAAAGGGACCACGGATTCTGTCACTTGACCTGCTCTGTTTCCCTACAAATAAGACTGGGTCTTTTATTAATTTTTGCTCTAAAAGACACATTAGGGCTTATTTTCAGGGGATGTCTTATTTTTTCATGTACAATAATCTACATTTATTCAAATACAGTCATGCTAGCTTCTGGAACTTTGTCATAACTCTCCAAACCCCAAATTTCTTGTGACTCCTCTATGATGATGATGATGATGGTGAATTTATTACCTGCCTCTCCCTGTGGCTTGAGACAAAATACAACATAAAACAAGATCAAACACTATTAAAAGACCTACAATAAGATACACAGAATTAAAATGCAAGTTAAAATCTACTGATAAAATAAAATTTGCAATTCAAAATTGACCAGATATGCCTGTGTTTTAAATTCTGGCAGCTGATCTAGTTGCCGAACTTCTTCCAGCAGGTCATTCCTCAGTCTTGAGGAATCTGTCTGAAAGGTATGACCAGAACCTTTGCAGAACAGTGTCTACAATTTCTAAACCCCCCAAAAGGATACTATGGTTGGTGGTATCGAAAGCCGCTGAGAGATCTAAAAGCGCCAACAGGTTTCCTATATAGTCTCATTGTCCCCAATCTCTCGTGCCCAGCAATAGATCTCAACTTAAATGATAACTTCTTAATTATATATTTGTATTATTATTTTATAATTCAATGCAGGCAGTCCCCAAGTTATGAACAAGATCCGTTCTACAGGTTCTTAAGTTGAATTTGTATGTAAGTTGGAATAGGTACATTTTTAAGTGGCACTCCGGCCATATATTCGGCTTGAGGGCCTGGGATTAGAGACACCGGATGCCCCCGGGGCCCCGGAGACGGACTCTGATTCTCCGATAGCGCTCTGAGAGCCGGAGAATCGTCGAAGACGGCGCTGTCTTTCCCTATCAGAAAGACAGGCTTTGGGAAGACAGCAGGAGATGGCAGCTGACCTTGGGGACACCAAGGAGGAGGCCACCCTTGGGCCTTTCCCCCAACGAAACCCTAGAGGTCGCCGTTACAAGCGTGGCCGACGAGCAGGGAGGAGACGAAGGCAGGGTCTGTTTAGGACCTCGACTTCCGGCACCCTCCACCAAGGACTCCCGGGCTCTGGAAGCGGATCAGCGGAGCTCCCCCAGAGCAGTCTGAAAGCCACGACAAGGACTTCGGAAACCAAAACGTGGCTTCCTCCCAGATATAGACTTCAGCGAGGTGATGCCCGCCGCCGACGCTTTGGCACCAGGATCTTCTGGGGCGTGAGCTCTGGGTGCTGGAGCCGAGCGGCAACACCCGGAGAAAAACTAGCGAGGTCCTTGTCCTCCCAATCTGGAGTCTACTGTCCATCTTCGGGTGGTGTACTCCCCTTCCTGGAACCCAGAGGATACCAGTCAACCTGAACCAGCGGCCCTTTGTGAGACTGGCTTCATCTAGAGTGCCTCAAGCATCCTTGGGTCTTACCTGATCCTTGGATCCGAGCCTCTCTTCTTGGGAAAGCTATGGACCCTAGTTAGGTTACTAGTGCTAGAATGAATATATTTACTGTTAGTTAGTATGTTATACTCTACTTTTAGAATTTATTAGTTAGTTTTGTCAATACTGTATTTGTATTTTTGGATTTATGCATACTATTGTCAACCGCTCCGAGCCTCCGGGGAGTGGCGGTGTGTAAATGTGAAGCATAAATAAATAAATATACATAAGCATATATACATTTAATTGCCACTTAAGTATATATATGCCAGCTTTAGATTGCATAGGGAAGGATTAACACCCCTGTAATGTTTGTTTTGCTGTCTGTGCTCCTATTTAGAAGATTTCCCCTCACTTTCTGTCCCGGGAATCTTGGATTTTGGCTTTTTGTGGAGACAAGGTGAGAAAGCTTCAGTGGAGCCCCCTTTTCCTCATGATAACTCTTCCAGGAGTAAATTCATTCCAAGAGGAGGATTTCTCTCACTTCCTGTTGTCCCACCCCCATTCTTAACTATGAGACTTTGTAATTCGGAAGTTTGTAACTGTCCATCATGTCCGTCCATTGTGTGTTGTAACAGTTGTACTACATGTAAATACGTAAATGGGGCTTATTTTGAGGGTTAGGGCTTATATCAGGCCTGGGCAAACTTTGGCCCTCCACGTGTTTTGGACTCAAACTCCCACAATTCCTAACAGCCGGCAGTTGGAGTCCAAAACACCTGGAGTGCCAAAGTTTGCCCAGGTCTGGCTTATATTATGAGCATCCAGGAGAAAAATCACACTAGGGCATGTTTTCCAGTTTGTTCTTATTTTCAGGGAAATGGGGTATCTTCCCGATTTCCAGTTTACACTTCTCTTGTTTGTTTGTATGTTTAAGGGATCGCTGCATGCCTATGCATGTCCAACCCACCGAGCCCTCCACGCCACAGCGAAAGCGAGGACGAGATGGAAGAGCCCTCAACCCCTCCTGAACCTTGCAAGGTCCCCTCAAGCTTGGGCATGTCCATAGAAGAGCAGAGTTGCCTCCCATGTCCCCAGGAAGAGTAAGTGCCTGCTTGCGCCCATCTCTTTTTCCGCCCCGTTAATCCAAAATGGCTAATGGCACCTTCTTTCCTCATGTCCAGGGATTTCCAGGAGCACCACTCATGCAGCCAAGAATCAGGTACCTCCTCTTCTTCTCTCTGAATCTTTTTACAACTGCAACCCAGTGACGTATGAATTTCCAGAAGCAAATACGAGATGCAAATCGGTCACACCATTCCCCTCTTTGTGCCACTGATCACATTCACATTGGCAAAGAAGGCTGGGGCTTTGCATCAAAATGGCAAAGAAAGCTAAATTGGAAGCTAGACTTTCAGTCGGTGGCAATTTTGAGTGAACTCGGTGCCATCCCTTTCCTGGCACTTGCGTCTCGCTATCCCTTCCTCTAGTTGTGTCTCTGCCCTTCTAATCCTCTCTGTCCCACTTTCCTGAAATACTCTGCTAAAAGGATCGTGGGGCTAGAAAGTGAGAGATCACAAGGGAGATGCGACTCCTGCACTTTATTTACAACTAGCTTGGGGACCCAGCACTGCCCAGGTTATTTGAGAAAGGTATTAGTTGGCATTGTGTGCCAAGGTTGGTTACTGTCAATTCAGGCCATACACAGTATCCCATGAGCTGAGGCCTAGTCAGGAAAATCAAGTTGAGGAAGCCTTACTGTCAATTCAGGACATACACAGTATCCCATGAGCTGAGGCCTATTGATCCATCATTATTTGGAGTTGCAGTGGTATCATGAAATTACTGAAGGAACTGCAAGTCCCATCTGTGGTCTGTCCTCTCAACTGCACCAGGATGTAGAGTGGGTCATGGGGGCTCTGTGTGCCAAGTTTGGACTGTATTGGTCATTGGATGAGGGTCACATTGTTGTCAGGAAGAGTGAAGGTACTGTAAGTCCCATCATCCATGCTCCACTCTCCTCCAAAGAGCAGTAGGATGTAGATTGGGTCATAGGGCTCAGTGTGCCAGGCCCTTTCCTTTTTCCGCTCAGCCACTTAAGAGTGTTAGAATGTTGAGGGTGGCTAATCAGAAACCATATGCAAACTATACCACATATGTGGCAGCGTTTGGATTGGTTGCCACTGTGGTATATGTATCCCTCCGCATATAGATAGGGAGTTCTTGACCTTTCTTGACAGCCATCCATATTTGAGGAGTGGATTAAAATGTTCTCTATAGGAGTTTCTAGATCACAGCTTTCCAGCCTTTTCATGCGGGTGACATGCTTTGTAGACATGTATCCCTTTCACAACATGGTCATTCACAACATGGTCAATCTGGAGTTTTGTACAGTGTGTGTGTGTGTGTGTATAGAGAGAGAAAGTGTGTGTGTGTGTTTCATGCAATCTTTATAAACAAAGTTTGGAATTTTTCCTTTGCACTAGTCAATTCTTGTCTGCTTTCCTCTATAGCTGCTCCATGGACTTTGTGCTGGAACTGCATACGTTCCAGTTCCTCTTGTGAGGCTGACTCACCTACAGCTTGAGAGTACCCATGTTTATATTAGCTTTATGAGGGGGTAGTTTAAGAAAACCCTTCGTGGTTTGTGTCAGCCATTTGGTCTGCCCCTTTGCTGAGAAAAGGGAGGCATTTTAGATCATAGACCACCAGGAAATCTTGGAAGCAAGACGTGTCTGCTGTTGGTCCCAGTGAGATCCAGGCTTGGACAAGACCTTACTTACTTACTTACTTACAGTATTTATATTCTGCCCTTCTCACCCCACAGGGGACTCGGGGCACATTACAATGTACATATACATGGCAAACATTCAATGCCATAGACACACAACATATATAGACAGACACTCAGAGTCTATCTAACATTCCAGTTTCTGGCCACCAGGGGAGCTGTCGCTTCCTTATTCCCCACATACCTCCTGGAGATTTTTATGGCCTCGTAAATCAGTTAAATTAGCCTCCCCACAAAGTGGTACCTAAATTTCCTACTTGACAGATGCAACTGTCTTTTGGGCTGCAAAGGTCGACAACAAGCTACACAATTTTGGTCAGCTCACTCCGACCCGGGTTGGCTTCGAACTCATGACCTTTTGGTCAGTAGTGCTCTTAATGCAACTCCCAGCCAGCTGCGCCACAGTCCCGGTCAATTTTACCAAGCAATAATGAGTTAAACAACTGGTTAATGCCTTGGGCATTGGGTGCCTCAGAGGCCCCTATACCAGAGACAGAGAGCAAGGAAAACTGTCATCTATTCTCCTCAGAAACATCCATGCCTGGCAGCTTCATGGACTTTGTTGTTGTTATTTCCTGGGTGGAGATAAACCCAAGGCCATCTGCAAGGTTGTTGCCTAGTGTCCTAATGTTTTTGATGTTTTACCATCCTTGTGGGAGACTTCTCTCATGTCCCCACATGGGGAGCTGGAGCTGACAGAGGGAGCTCATCTGCAATCTCCCTGGATTCAAACCACTGACTTGTCCATCTTCAGTCCTGCCAGCACAAGGGTTTTAACCCATTGAGCCTCCGGGGGCTCCTTTACATTAACTCAAGTTGTTGCTAAACTTTAGTTCATGTTCTTCCCCATCCAAGTGTGTAGACTCCCTGAAATACATTCACAGACGGTTGGCGGGGGGATTCTGTTGACCCCAGATTGCAAATCCCTGGTTTTGATAGAATACCACCTTGCATCAATTCGGCAGAGCTTTGAACTCCCAGCCTTCCTGTATTTCTCTCAGTTCAAAGAGAGAAAATGCAACAAAACTCCTAGTCCAAAAAGAAGAGCACTCTTTGCTATCCAGGGTAAACGGGGGAAACGTTTTTTGAGGTGCGAGTGTCCCCACCTTTCCATCTTCCTTGCAGATGACACTGTGGACATGGTGCTGGATTCAAGCAGTGAGCAAGACAGCTCCCCCTTCATGAAGGTGAGGAAGGCACCAAGGAGGAGAGGGGTGGGAGCTTAGACGTGGTTGTTGGGAGGGAATAGCCACAGCAAGCCCTGCTTCAACAAGCCTATGCAAGGGGAGGAAGTCTTAAACTGCTCCCATTTGGGTCTGGCCCTGTTTGGCTGCAGTGGCCCTGACCGCTCTCCCTTTCCCCCACAGGGTGAATACCAGTGCACCCGGCACAACACCCTGATCCCCACCTTCCAGGAGCACCTCTGTGGCCCTGGGAGTCGGTGAGTGACTACTTGACCACTCCCCTCCCCAGAAGTGTGGGCAGGCCTCTCCAACCCAAGGGCCATTTTCTCACAGCTGTCCCCCACCTGCATGTACACTCTCACCGCCATGTCTGCACACACCACTGAGCCACCACACACAGCTCTCTTCAGAGCTTTTGGGCAGCTTGGGTAGCCCCTGGCTTTTGTGGCTGTGGCCCAACTCCATCTCTAGGAATGGTTTGTGGAAGTTGAAGCGCTCCTAAAAGAGGGAGGGGAGGTCCCAATGCATGCCATCTTGAACAGGGAATGGTGACTTTGTGGTCCTCTTGGGCGTATTGGACTGCAAGCCCCTTGCAACTGATGGGGCACAACTTGCTCCATGTCATAAATATATCTTTCTTAGGGCAGTTCCAGACCATCCCTATATCCCAGGATCCGATCCCACGTTTTCTTTTTATCCCAGATTATCTGGCAGTGGGGACTGCCAGATAATCTGACAGAAAACCTGGGATCAGATCTTGCCCCTAAACTCTCTGTAAGGAGCCGGCACTTCTTTTCCCAAATTGCCAGATACTGGAAAGAGTTTCCATTGAACACAGAATGATACCTACTGAAAAAAATAATCCTTCTTTTTGAGAAAGTCTCCAGAAACTGGCATATGATAATTTGTGGAACAGTAAACAGTACTGATCCATGGACAACAATTTTTGGGTAGCCCCAGATTAAACTGTCTTCTGATATTTGGGTGTTTTGATGCGATTTCTTCAGGATGCTGGTGAAACTGGACAGTAGTGACAATGCCGAGGTTTAGTTTAAAGCAGACTGAAAATTCTTGTTGCTACTCTCCCATTGAGCCCCCAGTGGTGCAGCGGGTTAAACTGCTGAGCTACTGAGCTTGCAGAGACTCCAAGGGTCATCCAGTCCAACCCCTTTCTACCACACAGGAATTCACAATTGGCGCACTCCTGACAGATGGCCATAGGGCCACAGTGGTGCAATGGGTCAAACCGTTGAGCTGCTGATCTTGCTGACTGGAAAGTTGGCAGCTCAGATTCACAGGACAGAGTGAGCTACCACTATTAGTCCCTGCTCCTGCCAGTTTAGCAGTTTGAAAACATGCAAATGTGAGTATATCAATAGGTACTGCTCCAACAGGAAAATAACGGCGCTTCATGCAGTTATTATGCCGACCACATGACCTTGGAGGTGTCTATGGACAATGCTGGCTCTTTGGTTTGGAAATGGAGCACCAACCCACAGAGTTGGAGACAACTAGACTTAATGTCAGGGGAAAACCTTTACCTTTTACTCCTTCATTCCCTTCAAAAGCCATCCATAGATGCCACATTGGGGTGCCTTACCAATTGAAAGTTCCCTGCCCCAACCTTGACCCGTTTCTCCTTTTCTCCCTTCTCCGTAGGTGTGTTAGGTGCTCAGACTCACTCACCTGCCCCGAAACCTGACCCACCTTCTCTTCTTTGTTCCTGAAACGCACAGATCCTCCCGGTTCCTTCGTGTTTGTTTAAAGCTTTATTCAATAAACATGGTTAGACCTTCTATTCGGTATCTCTGATTGTCTTCTCCAATTTGTCAAGAGGCAAGTGAATACAAAACTCATCTCTTCCTCGCTAGCAGAGGAGAGAGAGAGACTCCCGCTCCCTTTTGGTCTTTGGAGGCAAAAGACGGGATGCTGTAAGGCAACAACTAGCCTACAAAAATAAATCTGATTATTTAACAAAGTAGACACATGTTAGGAACGAACATGGAAAACTACATTTCTCCCCATTGATCAAGGAGTTGGGAAGAAACAAGTATTCATTGGAATCATAAATACGATGGAGTGAAATGGTTTTGAAAAATACTTCTCAACAATTTGACTGCCTAGATCAGGCCTGGGCAAACTTGGGCCCTCCAGGAGTTTTGGACTTCAACTCCCACCATTCCTAACAGCCTCATGCCCTTTCCTTTTCCCCCTCAGCCGCTTAACCTTCTCACAGCAGGCTTACTCACACCGAGGCCTTTTACCCACTGAGGCCTTCCCACACTGAGGGTTCTCTCAGACTGATGCCTCTCTCACACTGAGGCTCCTAAGCTTAAGTTTAAGCAGCTGAGGGGGAAAAGGAACAGGCCTGAGACTTAGGAATTGTTGGAGTTGGAGTCCAAAACATCCGGAGGGTCCAAGTTTGTAGAGAACTACTTATTTGGAGAGACCAGAAATGGCCTAGATGCTTTCTGTGTCCTAAAGAATTAACTGCAGAGGAATAGTTTTGGCCCTGGATGGTCTGGGCAAGCAGGTCCATCCCTGTGTGATGCTACCATCTTATATGGCACTCCCCACGCCTCCCAAGTCCAATCTTTTTGCAGGGAGGAAAGGAGAGGGAGGCTCAGGGCTTGTCCGAATCCCCAAAGATGGGGTTGGCTTGCTGGGTGACCCGGATGAAGGTGGTCCTGCGGCTGAGCTCCTTCAGCTTGGCGGCCCCCACGTAGGTGCAGGTGGAGCGGATGCCCCCCAGGACGTCCCTCAAAGTGTGCTCCACGTCGCCCTTGAAGGGCACCTCCACCACCTTCCCTTCTGAGGCCCTGTGGGAAAGAGAAAGAAGGCTGAAGAGGCCTGTGAGCTTTAGATCCACATTCAAGGATAGATGGAGGGGGAAAACTTGGTCTACCCCCACTAACCCCCTTTACGTCCTGGCCTGGGGGGACAACAGGCGGTTCCCACAGACCACTGAGGCCACCAAAAAAGGACCCCAGCCCCTTTCCTTCAGCCCCCAAGCTTTTAATTAAAAATAAAAATAGAAAATAAAATAATAAAAAATTACCCACTTCCGGGTTCCTGACAATGGATGATGGGATTTGTAGTACTTTCACACCCCTCTGTCTCGGCCCCCAACAAACACCGAGAAAGACTTGGCACACAGCCCCAGCCACACATCCTACTGGGATTTCGCTTCCAGTACCTTCCCTCACTTTCCAAGCCTGCAGGCGTGATCTGACCCACTCTACATCCTGGTGCGTTTAGCGAAACGGACCACGGATGATGGCAGGCGCAACCTCATCCATTCACCAATACAGTCTCGCCCCCAGACTTGGGGGAGGGTGGACCAGAGATGATGGGACTTCCACTACCTTCAGAAATCTCGATGGATCAAGACCAAACTTGGCAGAATCCCACTCTACATCCTGCTGCCCACACAGACACAATTAGACCTTCTTGTGCTCCTGGCTGGCGGTCTCGGACTCGTCGCTATCTCCTCGTGGTCTCTCGTGGTCCAGGTACTGGAAGGTAGGCTGAAGCAGGGGCTGTTTTGCTGGGGTGGGCTCCTTTCTTCCTTGCTTTAATTCTTGCTTTTATGTTATTTATTTATATTTATTTCCCTCCCATATATATTCCCTTCCTCAATCCATATTTCTTTGTGTGTTTCTGTTATTTATTAATATTTATTTCCCTCCCATATATATTCCCTTCCTCCATCCATATTTCTTTGGAGGAGGGGGCGGAGCCGGGGAGGGGGCGGAGGCAGACCCTTAGGCCCCCCAGGTGATCAGTGACCGGAATTCCGGCCACTGGTCCGGTAGAAGTTGGACAGCCCTGGTCTACCTCAAGGCAGCATTCTTGCACCGACCTTAACATTTTTACTAACAATCAGCCACAACTATCACTTACAAAAAGCTTTATATATGCTGATGACCTTGGCCTAACAACACAAGCAAAAGATTTTGAAACAATTGAAAACAAACTTAGTAATGCCTTGAAAGATCTCTCCAGCTACTACTACAAAGGTGACCACCTGAAGCGTAACCCTGCCAAGACAGAAGCGTGTGCTTTCCACCTACATAACTGTGAAGCCAACAGGAAAATGAAAGTTATCTGGGAAGGGCAGGAGCTTGAACACTGTTCCCATCCTAAATATCTCAGTGTCACCTTAGATATTAGAAATGTACCGATATTCGGCAACACCTCCGGCGTACTTCTTCATGGACACTTCGGAGCTCATGCCGTAGAAGAGCTTGTACTGCTTGCCTCCTTTCTGGATGAGGTCTCCACCAGACTCCGTGTGTCCGGCCAGCATCCCGCCCAGCATGACAAAGTCCGCACCGGCACCTGAGCCAGAACAAAATCAGGAATTGCATTACCAGAGCGGTCAGGAAGCTGAAGAACCACAAAGGGTTCTGCCTTCATCCTTGCAAGACATTTCAAACAGGGTAATAAGGGAGATGAGGTTTTACCAAATGCCTTTGCCACGTCCCCGGGGCAGCTGCAGCCTCCATCCTGCAGGAAAGAGGAAGGAAAGATCCAAATGGAAATGGTTCATTTTCTTGGAAGCTGCTGTCCTAAGAAGCTGATAATTCCATTTAAAAACAGAAGCATTACTGTATATACTCAAATATAAGTCTAGTTTTTCAGCCCCCCTTTTTAGGCTGAAAATGCTCCCATCGGCTTATACTCAAGCCAAGGTTATTTATTATTTTACTCTGTTATTAGTATTAATTTTATTATATTTATTTACTCTGTTTATTATTACATTTACATTATTTTACTCTATTATTATTTTTATTACATTTATTTACTCTGTTTATTATTACATTTCCATTATTGTACTTTATTATTTTTTACATTTATTACTTTACTCTATTTATTATTACATTTATTATTTTCCCTATTTATTGTTATTACTACATTTCCATTATTGTCTCTCTCGGCATTACTTCGCGAACGAAGATTCTTAGGAAGGACTCATCCCACACTTTTTACAAGCGCGTTGATGACTAAAAAGGCCAATCTGAGATTGGCAAGTCCGGTTGCAGAAAGCACAGCAGAAAGTCTCCTTGGGTGATGTCGGATCTTTCTGCGTTGTCGTTTCTCTTTGAGACTCATTCGGCGTGTCTTCTCAAAAGAGGCCGCAGCATCGTGGATAGTGCGTCTCCATGCCTCCTGATGTGAGGCCAGGGTGGACCATTGTTGATGATCAATCTGGCCAAGCCTGAGATGTTGTTTCAGGGAGTCCTTATATCTCTTTTTGGGGGCGCCTCTCTTGCGCTGACCCGTGGCAAGTTCACCATAGAGTAGTATCTTTGGGAGGCTTATTATTATTGTACTCTTATTATTATAATATTATTATACTCTTATTATTATTACATTTATTATCTTACTCTATCATTATTGGAAGGATACGTAAGCACATTTACAGAGAAGGAGGTTGGGGTAATGGTTTAATCAGAGTTGGACAGTCTTATATTAAATTACAGTTTTAGGTAAATATTCATTCATTCATTCAATTTCTTATTTCATGACTCACCCTCCACCGGAGTGCTCTGGACGACTTACACAGACAAAGTAAAACGAACTTGAAACAATAACATTAAAATGGATTATTCCAAAACATTTAACCTCCTGGTGCCTCAATTAATGTAATTTTATTGTTATCTATTTTTATTTTGAACTTGACTCACAGCTGCTGCATTTCCCACCCTCGGCTTATAATCGAGTCAATACGTCTTCCCAGTTGTTTCTGGAAAAATTAGGTGCCTCGGCTTATATTCGGGTCGGCTTATATTCGAGTATATACGGTATTTTATCGAACAAGTTACATTTATATCCCTGAGCTCAGACATGGGCAAACTTCGGTCCTCCAGGTGTTTTGGACTTCAACTCCCCAAAATCCCAGCCAGCTTACTGACCGTTAGGGAGTTGTGGGAGTTGAAGTCCAAAACACCTGGAGGGTGGGTCGAAGCTGGCCCATGTCTTCAATATAAGCGGTGCTAGTGTCAACGACAGGGTGGACTTACTGAGATGATGTGCCCTTTGAGGCCATGAGCAGCATCAGCACACTCCATGACCGCACTCAGCTGCGGGTAGCCCACCCCAGTCATCTTCCGCGTGGTACAAACCGAGCCTGGAACGAGCCAAGTTGGGTTCAGGTTCAAATGAGTGGGAGGGGCGTGAGCTTCAAAGATCCCAAAAGTTTATTTATTAATCAACTTATTTATTTCATTTATGTCTAACCTGCCCTTCTCTACCCCCGAAGGGGGACTCAGGGCGGCTAACAAAAAGGCAACAATTCGATGCCGCATACACAAGAGACAGAACAACACATCATAAAATACTACAAAACAGATTCAAACAATCAAATATCAATAACCACATGATCCCCGTCCCGCACTCATAGGCTGTCCAAAACCAAATCTACAGTCCGCCTCAACAATCCTGTCATTATTCAATTGTCCGTCCACTGCCCCACATCAACCAAATGCCCGGTCACAAAACCACGTCTTTAACTTTTTTTCTAAAGGAAAGCAGGAAAGAAGTTGACCTTATTTCGCTGGGGAGTGAGTTCCACAGGCGAGGGGCCACCACCGAGAAGGCCCTGTCCCTCTTCCCCACCAACCATGTTTGCGACGAAGGTGGAATCAAGAGCAGGGCCTCCCCAGAAGATCGTAAATTTCGAGGTGGGTCATGAGGGGAGATATGTTCGGATAAATAATGAAAATCTTGACATGTCTCGTTTCACAGAAAAAGCACTATCTTCAAGATTACTTGTGGCGACGCGCGAACACGAGTCACGAGGGAGGACAACATCAAAGCCGCACGCTCTAAGTGCGCATGTGCGGGCCGGACACCCGCACCCTCCTTTGCTCTGCTGCCTTCCTTCTTCTCCCTCCCTCCTCCTCAGGCCACGTTGCGACGGCACTGAGGATGGAGGCGGGGGAGTCGCCTCAGGGGCAGCATGAAGAAGCCCCGAGGCAGAAGCGCCCCACAAAAATCTGGCAGTGAGTTCATCTGCTTGGCCACCTTGATCAGCATTGAATGGCCTTGCAGCTGAAAGGTCTGGCTTCTTACTGCGTGTTAATATATCTGTGGAGTAATGTCAAGGGTGGGAGAAGGAACTCTTGTCTGTTGAATGCAGGTTTGAATGTTCCATTGGCCACCTTGATTAGCATTGAATGTCCTTGCAGCTTCAAGGTCTGGCTTCTTACTGCGTGCTTATATATCTGTGGAGTAATGTCCAGGGTGGGAGAAGGTACTCTTGTCTGTTGGATGCAGGTTTGAATGTTCCATTGGCCACCTTTTTTTTAGCATTGAATGGCCTTGTGGCTTCAAGGTCTGGCTGCTTACTGCCTGTTTATATATTTCTGGAATGATGTCCAGGGTGGGAGAAAGAACTCTTGTCTGTTTGAGGCAAGTGGGAATGGGGAGCGGCTTAAAGAGCTGGGCATGTTTAGCCTGAATAAGAGAAGGCAGAGAGGAGACATGATGGCCATGTATAAATATGTGAGGGGAAGACATAGGGAGGAGGGAGCAAGCTTGTTTTCTGTGCCCTGGAGACGAGGATGCAATGGAACAATGACTTCAAACAATGACAAGAAAGGAGATTCCACCTGAACATGAGGAAGAACTTCCTGACTGTGAGAGCTGTTCAGCAGTGGAACTCTCTGCCTCAGAGTATGGTTGAAGCTCCTTCTTTGGAAGCTTTTAAACAGAGGCTGGATGGCCATCTGTCGGGGAACCTCTGATTATGCCTTTCCTGCGTGGCAGAACGGGGTTGTACTGGATGGACCTTGGTGTTCTCTTCCAACTCTATTATTATTATTATTATTATTATTTAAAACTTTTATATCCCGATCTTCCCACCTCCGTAGAGGGACTCAGACCGGCTTGATAAGAGTCACTCGTTGTTGTTGCCTTCCTTCAAGTCTTTTACAATGCAGGACAATATTAAGGCTTACTGGCCCCGAGAGTGTACGTATAACTAACCCAGGGGTCACCCTGTGTTAGTTTCCAGAACCAACACTCAGACCATTTCGCGGGTTCCTTTTAGCATTACCTGGTCCAATCCCCACTTTGATGATGTCGGCTCCTGACAAGATGAGCTCCTCCACCATCTCCCCAGTCACCACATTCCCAGCCTGAGGATAACAAAAAGAAACAGGAGAAGTGGAATTGTGGGAGTTGAAGTCCAAAACACCTGGAGGGACTAAGTTTGCCCATGCCTGTGTTCTATGTTAGCCTGTTCAGCCTGTGATTGTACGAGGGCGGGTCAATAAATCCGTGACTTTTCGAATTTCCCGCCTTAATGCTTAATGAGCACACAAAATTCACTTTTTCCCATTTTCTCCTCAAATCACGAGGTAGTCTGCTATCAATGAAATAAACACACTGAAACTATGATTAAGTGAAATCAATCAAAAGCAATCAGGCAGGATATGCAAAATAGATTCTATTAGTAGCTAGAAGGAACTGAGTGTTAACCCAGTGCAGCAAAAGCAATAGCAATCATGCATAAGTCATACATCAATAACATGAGACAATCTCGGGTGTCATGGGTATCAAGCAATACATGTACAAATGAAGCAGTAATGCATCAGTCACATGGGAAAAGGGAAAACACAAGGGTGGGGGAAGCATAGCATATAATAACGCACACAGTGGTGAAGGAATAATACAAAGAGCAATACAAACAGTCGCTCCTGTACGCTATAGCAATATGGAAATCATACAGTATGATATATCCGGTACATCACCCAACAACTTGGAAAGTAACTTGGTATAGATGCAGAGAGGGGGGCTGTCCTGTCTCGGATGAGTACCCGCTGTATGTAGATGTGAGTGCTGCCTCCCCAGCCGGCCTAACGGCGTTCCAGCATGGATTGGCAAGTTCCCACGTCAGGCGCCAATGGCGTCAAGGTGCGTGACGTCTGTGAATAGCGACAGCGTCCCCAAAGCGTAACAGGAGGGAGGAGGCGTAATGACGCAAAAATGGTGAGACGTCAATTGTTGATTTGCTGGCTCAAATGCCCGTAGACAAAATAATAATAAAGAAGAATAACCCTACTCCAATGAGTCGGGCATCCCCAGCCACTTGGTGGAAAGATTTCCCCGTTCCCAAGGTAACAAGCCCAAAGGCCAGTAAGGGCAAGCCGCAGCCGCAAGCCTCCAGGAAGCGTAGGTGGCTCCCGGTGCTCCAAAACAATAAGATTTAAAGGCACAATGCCTATATTCAAAACAGGAGCAAATCGGCCCGCAAAGGTGCGGAGTCCCAAAATAAGGGCTGGAACTGGGTAACCCAACAGAGGGAAGCAAAAACGCCAACGGGGGTTAGCGCTGGATCCCGTTTCGGACCTCAAGGGTCCTTCTTCAGGGCGAGAGGGGTCATCACAGACTGAACTGTGGCTTCAAGACAGGTATACGTCTGTAAAATAATGATACATACAGATATATAATAATCACCATTAAGGATACACAAGTCCAAAATTAAAGGTGGAAGTACTAATGGGGCAAAGTGCTACATACCTATGCAGTATCATCCATATCATCAAAGATAGATCTGACCGCAATCCGGTCAAGAGTGGCCTCAGGAGGGAGAATATGTATCTACCCTTCCCACTAATTAGCAAGTACTACAGTCTGTGTAATCAAATAAGCAAATTGGCTATACGGATTGCGGTCAGATCTATCTTTGATGATATGGATGATACTGCATAGGTATGTAGCACTTTGCCCCATTAGTACTTCCACCTTTAATTTTGGACTTTCAGTTAAGAGGTGGGAAATTCAAAAAGTCACGGACTTATTGACCCGCCCTCATACCAAGTTGGTGCGGTATTGAAGGTCAGCCTGGTGTATGACAGCCTCCTTTAAGGAAACTAGAAATACTGGAAAGACATGAAAGAGTGGGACGCAGTCGAGGAAGGTGGGCTTACCATGATGGTGTGATCGGGAAACCGCCTGCGCACGTCCCTCAAGTACTGGACGAAGTGTTCTGAGTAGCCGTTGGCCACATCCAGGCAGATGTAGCGCACCTGAGGCACGCTCTCCAGGATCTGCTCCAGCAGCTCAAAGTCCGTGGAGCTGGTGCCCGAACTGGCCGCCACGTTCTTAGGACAGACATCAGAAGGAGATGGGGAGGCAACACAGCAATGGCCTGCAGCACTGGGTGACCGCCCCCCCCCCCAAAACCCCAATGAAAGACTCGGAAGCTCCTGCTTCGTGCCGTGGAAGCAAAGGGGAGGGAGACAAAGTCACTCACCTGCAGGCAATCTGGGTTGTCAGCTGCAAACGCCTTCCACTCATCCAGACTATAGTGTTTGTGGATAGCAGTGAAGAGCGAGAACTGGAGGGAAAGGAGTGGATGAAAGAAGAAATGAGGAGACAAGGAATTATCAAGTGGGTAGAATGGAGCGCCCAGTGGCACAGCAGGTTAAACCGCTGAGCTGCTGACCTTGCTGACCAAAAGGTTGGTGGTTCAAATCCAGGGAGTGGAATTATCTCCCACGGTTAGTCCCAGCTTCTGCCGGCGGGAAGGTAACAGCGCTCCATGCAGTCATGCCGGCCACATGACCTTGGAGGCGTCTACGGACAACGGCAGCTCTTCGGCTTAGAAATGGAGATGAGCACCACCTCCCAGAGTCAGACTCAGCTAGACTTAATGTCAAGGGGAAACCTTTACTTTTTTTGTATTGATAAGCTGAGTGGCAAAAATTGCCCAAAGGTCTGGGCACCATGAATCCCTATGAGGAGCGGCTTAAGGTATGTATAAAGAGTTGTTTGAGAGTGGAATAGGCTGCCTGGGAGTCCAGCAGAGTCTCCCTCTCTGGAGGGTTGTAAACAAAAGCTAGATGAGAAGGATTCAATTGTGATTGGACAAGATGACCTGTGGGGTCCATTCCAACTATATGGCTCTACATTAACAGGCAGAACATCTGTCCAAAAGAGAGAAGGAAATCCTAGAGAGACCCATACCTTGCACAGAACTTTGGCCATCTCAAAGGTGCCCACCGTGTCCATATTGGCAGCGATGATGGGGATCCCTGTGTATGTCTGCTTGGAGTTGCGGAATGTGAAGGACCTCATGAGATCCACCTGGAGAAAGGCATGAGATCAAGACAGGCCCAAGGACGGCATGGTTCCCCAGCCATCAAGTACCACAGTGTTTCCCAACCTTTTTTGAACTGCGGCACACTTTTAACATTAAAAAAATCCATGGGCACACCACCAACCAAAATGACACAAAATGACACTCTAACACAGTAATACATATAGTTAACTGACCTTGAGTTTTGGAGTTGTAGTTCACCTACATCCAGAGAGCACTGTTGACTCAAACAATGATGGATCTGGACCAAACTTGGCAAGCGGGACCCTCAGGCAGTAGAGCAGGCCAAGGGCTGCAACCAAGCCCAGGCTCCGGTCCAGGGTCCCGCCGCCAGCCTCAGCCGCTCCCATTGCCACAGGTAACGGCTCACAGGTGAAAGGGACGGTGGGGGGCTCTCCGCCATGACTCCAGCCCCTCGCTCGCTGAGGCCACACAGAGGAGGAGGAGCATGAGTGGTGGACGGGCTTCAGCCCCGCCCACTGAAGCCCGTCCACCGCTCATGCTCCTCCTCCTCCATGTGGCCACAGCGGCGGGGGCTCATGCTCTCTCCCATCTCCTGCCATTCCCCTCGCTCGCTGAGGCCACGCAGCGAGGAGGGGAGCGGTGGAGTCAGCCCTGCCACTGAGAACGCGGCGCGAGCCAGGGGATGGGGGCCGGCGCCGGGATGGGGGCCGCTCTTCGCCATGACTCCTGCCCCTCGCTCGCTGAGGCTGCGCGGAGGAGGAGCATGAGTGGTGGACGGGCTTCAGCCCCGCCCACTGAAGCCCGTCCACTGCTCATGCTCCTCCTCCTCCGCGCGGCCTCAGCGAGCGTGGGGCCGGAGTCATGGCGGAGAACGGCGCCGGGGATGGGGTCCGCACTCCGCCATGACTCCCGTCCCTCACTCGCTGAGGCCACTCGGAGGGGGAGGAGCATGAACGGTGGACGGGCTTCAGCCCTGCCCACTGAAGCCCGTCCACCGCTCATGCTCCTCCTCCTCTGCGCAGCCTCAGCGAATGAGGCACGAGCAAGCTTCTGCCGCTAGGAAGGGGGCGGGGCCCGAGCGACGACACCATTCCTTCCTCCCTCCCTCGATTGGAGGCTGGCTGGGGAAACGGCCAAAGGAGGCGGCGCCCCGGCCCCTTCTTATTTCTCTTCGCCGCCGCCCGGCCCTTCCTCCTCCTCCTCCTCTTCCTCTTCCCCCAAGTAGCAGGAGTTCAGTGGGGGAGAAAGGGGAGGGAAAGACGGTTTTCGCAGCACACCAGATGATCCGTCACGGAACAGTAGTGTGCCGCGGAACAGCGGTTGGAAAACACTGATGTACCAGATAGGTGGGGAACCATGACAAGATACCACTCTGGTCAGGCATGTAGCCAGGGGGGCTAAGGGGGCTTCAGCCCCCCGAAAATTCTCAGGGTGGTCCGCGAAAAGGCCTTACTGGTACATTATTTAAACTGTTATGTTTATTCATATCATGATCTGATCACCATGCTCATTATATCCCACATTAATGGGGTTATTGGGATAACAATACAAAAGATTTGCTAGGGTAGACCCTCTTCCACCCAGTCTCAACCCCCCCCGAACCAAACTCAGCCCCCTCCGAAACAAAATCCTGGCTATGGCCCTGACTCTGGTATTAAGGTTGTATGAGATATGCCCTACGTCCAGAATTGCTTAAACCAGGCCTGGGCAAACTTGGGCCTTCCAGGTGTTTTGGACTTCAACTCTCACAATTCGTAGGAATTGTGGGAGTTGAAGCCCAAAACACCTGGAAGGCCCAATTTTGCCCACGCGTCCACTAATGTGTCACGACACACAGTGTGGAAAGCTCTGCCCTATATATACCAACTGGGCCATCCTCTTGATCAATTCCATCCCAGAGCGGAAGACATGCAGATCAACTCCTCCATCTTTTTCTCTATCTTCGGCCTCCAAGTCCAACAACACCATCTTCACCAAGTTTATCCCATGAAACAAGGGCTTCAAAGACCACCTGGAAACCCGCATCTTCCAAAGAGAAATCCTAATCTACACCCTTTCTTAAAGGCGACCTTCCATCTCACATGAAGAACCAACGAGGCTGTCTCTGAAGCTCACCTCACTGCGGGATTTGAGGGTGCTCCGTTTGGGCCGGAGGAGGACATCCTTGAAGTCTAACTTAATGTCGTTATCAATGTGCGGCATCTTGGAGCCCTGGAAGACAAAAGGATCCAGTGTATTAACTCTAGAGATAATGGAGAGAAAATGCAAGTTATTGTTTTGGGGTTTTTTCCCCCCAGGGATGAAAGTATTTATGAGCCAGCAAAGGAATTAGGCAAGGAATTAGAGAGGCTTTAAGAAAAGAATCAGACCTCTCTCTCCTGGTAGGAATATCCAGTCAATTTTACCTATATTTTATTGGTGTGGTCATGTGTGTATTTTGTTATATGTATTTTAATAGTGTTATTTTCTATTGCTTTGTTTTAACCCTGTTGTATTAATAATAATGTATTATTATAATATAATGTTGTGTATATTTTAAGTATTTTAATAGTGTGTTTATTGCTTTGTTTTAACCCTGTTGTGTAATAATATTAATAATAATGATTACTTTAGCCCTTTAATAATAATAATAATAATAATAATACCATGAATAATATTTTTCCCTTAAGGCAGAATACTGAATACTTTAGCCTAATAATAATAATAATACCATGAATAATATTTTTCCCTTAAGGCACAATACCGAATACTTTAGCCTAATAATAACAATAATAATAATAATACAAGAAATAATATTTTTCCTTAAGATGCAATATTGAATACTTTAGCCCAATAATGATGATAATAATAATAAAAAGAAATAATATTTTTCCTTAAGATACAATGCTGAATACTTTAGGCCCATAATAACTATAAAATGCCAGGAATAATATTTTTTCCTTAAGACACAATAATACTTTAGTCCCATAATAATTAAAATACTAGGATTTCCCCCTTAAGACACAATATTGATTACTTTAGCCCTACAACAATAATAATACAAGAACTAATATTTTTCCTTAAGACGCAATACTCAATACTTTAGTCCAATAATAATAATAATACCAGAAATAATACTTTTCCTTAAGACATTATTCTAAAAACTTTAGCCCTATAATAATGATGATGATGATGATGCCAGGAATAATATTTTTCCTTAAGACACAATATTGAATACCTTAGGCCAATAATAATAATAATAATAATACCAGAAATAATACTTTCCCTTAAGACAGAATGCTAAATACTTTAGCCCTATAATAATAATAATAATAATAATAATAATAATAATACCAGGAATATTTTTTCCTTTAGACACAATACTGAATACTCTAGCCCAGTGTTTCTCAACCTGGGGGTCGGGACCCCCAGGGGGGTCGCGAGAGGGCTTCATAGGGGTCACCAAAGACCATCAGAAAACATGTATTTCTACTGGCCTTAGGAAGCCCTTTGGCAGAGAAGGTTGAAGATCTCTCCGCTTTTCCTTCTTTTTCTTTTTGGAAACAGATTGCGAATTCTCCCACCTAAAGCTCTGCTGTGATTGGCAGGCCTCCCAACCAAGGGAGGGCTGAATCTGAGACTCAAGTGGGGAGGGAGAGCAGGCATGCTTGGCGCATGGCAGCATGATGCGCATCTATGGGTGAGGAGAGTGTGTGAGGTGGGGGATGGAGGCTCACGCCAGCTAGTTCCTTCAAGGCATGAGGGTTCTGTGTAGGAATTTTGACCCAATTCTATCATTGGTAGCGTGCAAGGGGCTCTTTGATTGTAGATGAACTCTAAATCCCAGCAACTACAACTCCCAAATGTCAAGATCTATTTTCCCCAAACTCCACCAGTGTTCACATTTGGGTATATTGAGGATTTGTGTCAAGTGTGGTCCAGATCCATCATTGTTGAGTCTATAGTGTTCTCTGGATGTAGGTGAACTACAACTCCCAAACTCAAGGTCAATGCCCACCAAACCCTTCCAGTATTTGCTGTTGGTCATGGGAGTTTTGTGTTCCAAGTTTGGTTCAATTCCATCGTTGGTGAGTTGAGAATGCTCTTTGATTATAGGTGAACTATAAATCCCAACAACTACAATTTCCAAAGACAAAATCAACCCCCCCCCCCCAAAATACATTTATGAAGTAGCAATGAAAAGAATGTTATGGTTAGGGTCACTACAACATGAGGAACTGTATTAAGGGGTCGCAGCATTAGGAAGGTTGAGAAACACTGCTCTAGCCCAATAATAATAATACTAACCATAATACTTTCCCTTTAAGACATAATGCTAAATACTTTAGCCCTATAATAATAATAATGATAATAATAGGAATATTTTTTCCTTAATTATTTCTGGTATTATTATTGGGCTAAAGTATTCAGTATTGTGTCTTAAGGAAAAATATTATTCCTGGTATTATTATTATTATTATTATTATTATAGGGCTAAAGTATTTAGCATTATGTCTTAAGGGAAATATTGTTTCTGGTATTATTATTATTATTATTAATTATTGGGCTAAAGTATTGAGTATTGTGTCTTAAGGAAAAATTCCTGGTATTATTATTATAGGGCTAAAGTATTTAGCATTATGTCTTAAGGGAAAATATTGTTTCTGGTATTATTATTATTCTGAACATGTTCAAAGTTCTATTCCAGCCAAAACTATCTGACATGCTTTGGGCGACCTCTAGAGGAGATGTTGTGCTACTTCAACTTCCCATCAGAAGGAAGTGATATTAAAGCCCTGACTTTCAATTGCTATCTTCTAGCTGCAAAACCACTAATGCCAAAATTCAGAATTAATTCGAGTTTGAATCTATTTCTGCAAAAGGGTGCCTACAACTTATATATCCAAATATCTTTCCAAATCACTCCACAAATAAATTGGGATGATGGCATTGTATATCATTGGGAAATTATAGTTGGAAAACTCTTATTTTTGGACTAAATAACCCCAAAATTCCCCAAATAATAATAACAGAAATAGTAACAGCTTTTCCAAGCATTGGCATTACCTATTTCATAGATTCATTTAATTTGCAGCATTGCATTGATATATATATATTTATATATATTTCTATTATTATGGGATGTATTGCTATAAGGCACCCAAATGAGCCCCATTTCCAGTTCACCCCAATAAACACACCTACCTCCAATAAATCTTCTGGAGAAAAGAAAGTGAAAGTCAACAAGCGCCTCCTTCCTGGAGCAAATAATTCCAGTAGGTTTTTCTGCTATTCTGGACCCTTTTTCTTAGCCAGCGCACTGGCTTCTGGGAGATGTAGTCTTGGTTCTGGCTCACTACAATGATAGAGAAGGGTTCCATGGACTACAGGCAGAAATAACGTACTGCGCATGCGCTGCAAATCGCACGTGGAACTGGCGAAACGACTAACCAATCCAATCCGGAGACTCAAGCAACGGGAGGGACTACGCTTCCCAGGGTGCAGCGCGCGATCCTATTCTAGGCGGCCGCTTTGGTTTTCTTCGCAATGCGTGATGGGGGATGTAGTCCGATTAACTCAAAAGTCGTTCTTCAAAACTAGAAGCGGGTTAAACAGCGAAACTTTTAAGAATTTTAGCTTAGGTGGGAGAAAGGCACGCCTTTTTTCTCAAAGGCCGTTATTTAAATACTTAAAACTCTGAAAGAATGAGCGAAAGACGTATCATGGGAATTGTAGTTTCAAGGCCTTCAGGAAAAGAGCACTTCTATGGAAAAAAGGACTACATCTCCCATGGTGCATGGCGGTGGGCCTTTTTGGCTTGGTTATAGGCAAGACCCAATATATTTGTGTCCATATATGTGTGTGTGTGTATCTCTCGGGATTACTTCGCGAACGAAGATTCTTAGGAAGGACTCATCCCACACTTTTTACAAGCGCGTTGATGACTAAAAAGGCCAATCTGAGATAGGCAAGTCCGGTTGAAGAAAGCACAGCAGAAAGTCTCCTTGGGTGATGTTGTTTCCAAGTTGCGGTTCTTTCTGCGTTGTCGTTTCTCTTCGAGACCCATTCGGCATGTCTTCTCGAAAGAGGCCGTATATATATATATATATATATATATATATATATATATATATACTATTTTTATATATGATATACTACCTATATTTATTACATAATGTATATAACATATATATATATCATATATTATTTATTATATAATAATAATAATAATAATACTTTAATATTTGTGAGTCGCCCTCCACCACCGGTGCTCCGGGCGACTTACATCATTTAAAAACCCCAAAATACATCAATGTACAGCAATTTAAAAACATAGATACAGACGGCGAGGAAAGGCTCAGTCATTCAAAGGTACCGATCAGGCCTCAAACGCTAGGCGGAAGAGCCAGGTTTTTAGGTCTGACCGGAATCTAGTTTGGGTCAAAGTGGCTCTGAGGGCAGGTGGCAGTGAGTTCCAGATCATGGGGGCCGCCACGGAGAAGGCTCTCCGCCGGGTCTCCACCAGCCGAGCCTCTCGCACCCCAGGGATGGTCATACGATCGCCATTTATGGCACGTGCTGGCCTCTCGCTGCGTTGGACCGTCAGCCGGGCACTCAGGTAGGCTGGCCCAATATTATGCCGAGCTTTAAAAGTGAGCACCAGAAGTTTGTAGAGCACTCTGAACTCTAGGGGCAGCCAGTGGAGATCTTTTAAAATAGGAGAAATATGGTCCCTCACTGATGACCCAGAGATGAGTCTGGCCGCTGCGTTGTGGATGAGTTTCAGCCTCTTAGTTGTGGACAGGGGGAGGCCCACATATAGGGCGTTGCAATAATCAAGGCGCGAGACAACGGTGGCATGTACCACGGTTCTCAGCGCCTCAGGTGGTAAGTAGGGGGCCAGCCGTCGGGCCCTACGGAGATGGAAAAAGGCGCCTTTGGCTGCAGCCTGGATCTGGGCCTCCATCGTTAGTTTTTTGTCCAGAATCACTCCCAGGCTTTTCACTGCCGGAGCCGGGGATAGGGACTCGCCCTCAAAGAGTGGCAGTGATGGGTGAGGGTCGGGTCGGCCAGGCCAGAGGATCTCCGTTTTTGCCGGGTTGATTTTGAGTCTATGTGCTCTGAGCCAGCTCGTCACCGCTCTCAATCCTTGGCTGAAACTGTCCGGCACCGACGATGACCCTGGGTCAAGCTTCAGGAGCAGCTGAGTATCGTCAGCATATTGGTAGCAGGAGAACCCATGGCTCCTAGCAATGCTGGCCAGAGGCTGGACGTAGATGTTGAAGAGGGTGGGAGATAGGATGGCACCCTGGGGGACTCCACACTCCAATTCGCTTTTCCTAGAGACTTGACCCTGCCACTCGACCCGCTGCGAGCGGCCTCGCAGGAACGATTCCAGCCAGGTCAAAGCCTTGTCTTGGATCCCAGAGGCAGCCAGGCGGTAGAGGAGCAAGTCATGATCGACGGTGTCAAAGGCCGCAGTTAGGTCTAGAAGGACTAGGACTGCCGAGCCTCCCCGGTCCAGTTGACGGCGGATGTCGTCTGTGATTGCTACGAGGACGGATTCCACTCCGTGACCTGCGCGGAAACCCGACTGGGACGGGTCTAAGCCCCCGGAACGATCTAGGAAGTCCCGTAATTGGCTTTCTACCGCTCGCTCTAGGAGCTTACCCAGGAAGGGTAGGTTGGCAACCGGGCGGTAGTTTGCTGGGTCATTGGGGTCAAGGTTCGTCTTTTTCAAGAGGGGGCTGACTCTGGCCTCTTTCAGGGAGTCCGGAAAGGCGCCTGTCTCTAGGGAGAGATTCACCAAGTCCCTCAGAGCACCCGACATGATGTCAATACTGGACTTAATTAGATGTGATGGGCAGGGGTCCGTTGGGCAGGTCGTCGCTCTTGCCCCGGTCACCAGCCTTCTCACCTCTTCCGTTGTTAGTGGGCTGAATTCTGAGAGATGGTGTTCATTTGTCCGGATGGAGTACTGGGTCCTCGTGTCTCCTTCCTCGGGAATCAGCGGCAAGTCATGTCGAAGTGCCGCGATTTTTCCGATGAAGTACTTTTGGAGGTCATCTGCTGTTATCGCCGAGTTGTTGGATTCACTCTGTGGGGACGTGAGGGAGACTCCGGACTACCCTAAAGATCTGTGCCGTATGGGAGCCCGCGGCTGTGATCTGGGCCGCATTATAGGATCTCTTAGCCCCTTTGATCTCGTGTTCGTATAGCCTATGCTGTTCTCTGTAGGCTGCTCTGGTTTCCTCGCTAGGCTTTCGTCGCCAGGTGCTCTCGAGTTGCTTCCTCCGGTGTTTTATCTGCTTTAGGTGCGTTGTGAACCATGGAGAGCAGGTTTTCCTGGGGCGGAGGGGGCGCCTTGGAGCTATCTGGTCAATGGCCCTTGAGAGAACACTATTCCATCTGGCGACCAGATCTGACAGTGATCCTCCGGGGACCTCCAGGTGTTCCAGCGCCGCGGCGAATGCCCTCGGGGTCATCGCGCTCTTTTGGCGGGCTAGTATAGACCTTGGCTCCGATCTTACTGTGAGGAGGATGTTGATATCTACCCTCACAATCAGGTGGTCCGACCAAGGCACTGCTCTGGTATCACGATGATTTGTGGCGAGACCCTGGCTGAAAATCAGGTCCAGCGCATGGCCAGCTTGGTGAGTGGGGCCGGTATCTGTCCTGGAGAGGTCGAGGGCGTCCATGTGCATGAGGAATTCTCGTGCATTGGGTGTGAGAGGGACTGTGTCCGGGTGGATGTTGAAGTCGCCCAGTATGAGGAACCGGGGGAACCTCAGGGCCCAGTCCGCAATTAGGTCCTGTAAGGCAGATGTGGCCTCTTTATGGGCCCCGGGGGCCCGGTAAACCACCAGGATCCCCGTCTTTCCTTCCTCTCCAAGGGTTGCTCCCAGGTGTTTGGAGGACAGAAGTGGCAACAGCGTCCCTTACGACCAGTCCTACTCCCCCGCCCCGTCCTATAGATCTTGGTCGATGGAAGGCTCGAAAGCCTGGGGGGGGCTATCTCCTGGAGGAGGACATAGTCACCGTCCTGGGTCCATGTCTCTGTGATGCATATGACATCTGCGTCCTGTTCTGCGATAAAATCTCGCAGGGTGGCCAGCTTATTACAGATCGACCTCGCATTAAGGAGCAGGAGTGAGGACCAGGATGTGGCAGGTGTTTGCTGACGGGCATGGCAGATGATGGGGCGCAGCCAGGTTGAAGAGGATCTGCGGCTCTGTTTGGTGGAGGGTGGGTTGTTGGTCCTTGCCCTCCTCTGCCCACCGATTACTGGGATGGGACAAGCGGAAGCGCTCCAGCGCTGGTGGTTGAAGCCGGGGCGCTGAGTTTGCGGCACGTCCCCCGAAAAGGGGACGTTGGGGTGGCCTGTCCTTGATTGCAGACCGGAGGGGTCGTGTTGGACGGTGGCTGTGCCGCACATATATTGATATAATATATATAACACACACATATATTGATATAATATATATAAATAATATATATGTTTATATATTATATATTACATATTATATTAAGCATGATGGATATATAATAGATATATTTATATAAATATGATATATAGTTATATATTACATATATTAATTATATATTATGTAATATGTAACATATCATCTATTTATATAAATAAATATATATAGTTTTTTATATATCTAGTTATATATATTATAGTTATATTTATAACATATATAACTATATATATAAATATAAGCCATATATACATATAGTTTTATATATGTGTGTGAATATCTATATCTATTTATCATATATATATACATATACACATATACAAATATATACATATAGTTTTATATATGTGTGTGTATGGATATCTATCTCTATCTATTTATCATATATATATACACACAAACATATAGTTTTATATGTGTGTGGATATCTATATCTATCTATTTATCTTATATATATATATACAAATACATATAGTTTTATATGTGTGTATCTATATCTATTTATTTATCATATATATACATATAGTTTCATATATGTGCGTGTGTGGAGATCTATATCTATCATATATATATATATATACACTATATGTGTGTATATCTATATCTATCTATATATCATAATATAATACTTAGAAATAGTTATATATTATATATTATTATATGTTATATATAAGTTATATATACATATAGTCATATATATATATAATATGTGTATATCTATATTGTCTATTCATATCTAATATAATACTTAGAAAGAGAGGGATTCCGGTGTGTAAGTGGCTGCCAAGACCTTGCTGGGCTTCTCATTGAGCCACCTCCCGGAAGTGACGTCACACCGACACCGGAACTCGAGGACAGAAGCGAGGGTGTAACCAGCCACCCAGCGGAAGGCGGCTCCCCCTCTCTCAGGGGCTTCCTGGTTCTACTTCCGAGGTCAGAGGCTGAGCCAGGATTTGAAGAGGCAGACCGGTCAGGATGCTGATCAAAGTGAAGGTAAGGGAGGAGAGTGTTCCTGGTGTTCGTTTTCTTTCCTAGGGGAAAGGGGGGCTGGGTGTCCATTGATGGGTGCCTTCCCATCCCTGCCTGGTGTTCTGTGGGAGAGATGGAGCTGAAGGAAGAATGGCAGAATGGGAGGCAAGCCAGGCCTCGAGTATTGTGTGCTGGAGCAGGCCTGGGCCAACTTGGGGCCTTCAACTCCCACCATTCCTAATTGAGGTAGGAATCATCTAGGCCAGGCCTGGTCCAGCTTGGGCCCTCCAGGTGCTTTGGACTCCAACTCCCACCATTCCTAACTGAGGTAGGAATCATCTAGGCCAGGTCCGGTCCAACTTGGGCCCTCCAGGTGCTTTGGACTCCAACTCCCACCATTCCTAACTGAGGTAGGAATCATCTAGGCCAGGCCTGGTCCAACTTGGGCCCTCCAGGTGCTTTGGACTCCAACTCCCACCATTCCTATCTGAGGTAGGAATCATCTAGGCCAGGTCCGGTCCAACTTGGGCCCTCCAGGTGCTTTGGACTCCAACTCCCACCATTCCTAACTGAGATAGGAATCATCTAGGCCAGGCCTGGTCCAACTTGGGCCCTCCAGGTGCTTTGGACTCCAACGCCCACCATTCCTATCTGAGGTAGGAATCATCTAGGCCAGGCCTGGTCCAACTTGGGCCCTCCTGGTGCTTTGGACTCCAACTCCCACCATTCCTAACTGAGGTAGAAAGCATCTAGGCCAGGCCTGGACCAACTTGGGCCCTCCAGGTGCTTTGGACTCCAACTCCCACCTTAAGCAGCTCAGGGGGGAAAGGAAGGGCCCTGAGGCTGTTAGGAATGGTGGGAGTTGGAGTCCAAAGCACCTGGAGGTCCCAAGTTTGCCTAGGCTTGCATTAGACCCTCTAAATATCACATGGGGGACATCTGGCTTGTTCTGAGGCAAGACAAGGTAAGCATTGATTGCCAATTTGAAACCTCTTTTCTCTTTCATTGCAGACGCTAACTGGGAAGGAGATCGAGATCGACATCGAACCCACAGACAAGGTATATCAGCTTCAGGCAAATGTGGTGGATGTTGCAGATCGTGCTTAAAACAGCCCTGCCTTTAAAGGCGGACATGGGCAAACTCATTATTATTATTATAAATTTTATTTGATACTAGGCCTGGGCAATCATGGTTCTAAATGGTTCTAAAGTACTTACAAAACTAAAGTTCTGGTGGTGAACACTAGGTGGCGCTGGTGCTTTGCTTCTACAGTGTTGCTAAAGTTCTGGTGGTGAACATTTCAGAACTCTCACAAAACCTTCATAATTTCGTTATAAATGGCAGTTCCTAATTGGTTCTGTCTTAAAAATGGCCAATAATGAAATAATAATGAAGTTTTGAAAGTTTTGTGAGAGTTCTGAAATGTTCACCACCAGAACTTTAGCAACAGTGTAGAAGCAAAGCACCAGCGCCACCTAGTGTTCACCACCAGAACTTTAGTTTTGTAAGTAATGCACACTTTATTTATATTCCACTCTTCTCACCCCGAAGGGGACTCTGATCGGATTACATTACACATATGGCAGACAATCCCTACTGGTTGACATACAATTACAATACAACAAGCACAATTTAGAAGGATTTTTTCTTCTTCTTCTGGCTGCATCACAGGGTGCGGTTGTTCCATTACATCAAAAGGGGGGTGCGGTTGCTTCATCCTCATGATGGAGAGCCTCTGTTTCCGCATTCTACCTTCCAACAGCTGATCTTTCCTTTTTTGGTAAAAATCCTTCCCTGCTTAGCGGTCCCTAGTTCATCTATTCACAGCTGGACTGTTTTCAAACTGTTAGGTGAACTGTGGCTAGGGCTCACAGCTAGGTGTCCAGACCAGCCCGGGAATCAAACATGGTAGAAAATGGTCCTTAATTCCACCTGGATCGTCTCTAGCAGGTGATTAAATTCTGCATAGCTAGATCTCTGGCCCTGCTTGCATCCCACCACCACCAGACAAGGATAATGGAAGTTGGATTTCTAAGGCTTATATAGTGCAGATGCAAGTGAAGAAAGCATGCACAAGTATGACCCATCATTCCCCCCATTGCTGTGACAACTGCATAAGCACGTTAGTAACCAGAATTCAACTTCTCCAGACACTGTTCTCAGTCTCCATGTTTCCCAGCTTCAAATTGCGAAACTAGTGCAAAAAGTATCAAATAGTACACTAGTTCGAATTAACTAGTATCAATGGGTAGCTGTTACCATTCAGCCGTAGTGTTAGCAATTACTACACAGCCTTTTTGCTTAATGGCAGAGGATTCCTCAGTACAGATGGAGAGTTAGATACTTGAAGGTTGTCCATTTGGAGACTTGAGAAGACACTGAGAAGCAGGTAGGCAGTCTTCTTGCAGGGAGCTTCCTTTTCTTTTCTTTTTTTTGGCCACAAACCCCAAAAGGTCTAGATGCCAGGGGTACATAAATTATTAAATTCACAGGTTTCCCCATCCCATTTTTTCTTGCTTTTAGATGTGTTTCTGGAGTTATTTGGGGCATTGATTCAAAAAATTACATTGGGTACACCGCACCTGTTCAGATTTCTTATATATCATGGTTTTCAATGGGCAAGCAAATAGCACCTGGTGGATACTATATGGTCTGTAGAATGTAGAGAGGTAGAAACTGGTGCCATTTTTGGAATCAGCAGATGGAATTTACTTAGAAACAGGGATAACACTTAAGGCATCAAAATATGTATTGGCTAGTGTTATGTGGTATGCCTAGGCCACACCAAGCAATGTGCAAACACAGGCTGTGTCTGGATGAAATAATACTTTGGTTTGCTCTCTTTCTTCATCTTCCTCCCTTCCTGCAGGTGGAACGAATAAAGGAGCGAGTGGAAGAGAAAGAAGGGATCCCACCTCAACAGCAGCGGCTTATCTATAGTGGCAAGCAAATGTTAGTTTGAGAAGGGCTCTTGATCATGCACTCTGGGAAATGGACTTTTTTAAGTGGAGCATCTAGGATGGTTCATGTATTTATTTTATTGAATGCTTCATTTATTATCACTCCTTACAGAGGGCATCCTAGGATGTGACAGTCTAGTTTAAGGATTGGGAAAGCATGGGCCACAGGCTACAGGCAGCTCTTGCTGCGGCCTCCCACCATTCCTCTTGGCAAACTTGTCCCAATGTTTCTTTTAACTTCAGTGTAGTTTTCAGGCATTTTTTCCCTAAGGTTATGCCATATGCCTTTCAAATATGTGAAAACACGGAAAAATGGTCCCATTCAACCACACAATCACTTCTGAAGCCTATATTATCTCCAGAATATCTCTCGAAAAGATCAAGAGCTGTGACATGTTAGCACTTCCTTTCAACATTTTGAAGACTGCAAAGAAAAAGAGGTCTAGTCTACCCTCTGTATCCATGGATTTGATCATCCACAGCTCAGGTTTATTTGTTTTTTAATCTAGTAGTGGATTTTTGCTTTGGTTTGGCCACAAAACCCAAAAGTGGCCAAACCAAAGATCCAGCTAAATCCCTCAAAAGCATGGTGGTTTTGTCCCCAGAAACCCCACAAAGTTATAAAAGGTGGGGGAATTAATCATAAGCCTTAAAAATTATCTGTAAATAGAAATGCCCAGTCTTCAAGACATAGAGGCAAAATGAAAAATACTTCCCACAGCTTCTGCTGCTTCAATTTCCTCTTCAGAAATACAACAGGCACACATCCTTCCCTCCTGTAGGTATACGTACATAGCTCCCTAGATATGTTTACCTTGGAGAAGAGACGATTGAGAGGAGATGTGATACCCATGTTTGAAAGCTTGCCAGCTTGTTTTCTGCCAAGACAGAGACACAATAGAGCAATAGATTCGAATTGCAGGAAGAGAATTTCCTCTAAACAATAATAAAACTTTATTTATACCCTGCCACCATGTCCCCAAAGAGACTCAGGGTGGCTCACAAAAGCACTTCAAAGTGCTGCACATAAAACAAGCAATGCATAAGCATCTAAAACAACATAAATTTATAAACAATGAACACACATAAATCCCCATCTAATAAAATTAATAAAATGCAGTGGAACCTGCAAATAAAACTGGCTGTCTATAATTAACAGTCCAAGGTACCGGAATAAAGGCATTGCTGAGGTCCACAATTTTGACCATAAATTGCACAAGGTCAAAGGTCTGTCTAAAAAGCGATGTTATTAAACTAGCTTGGGGCTAATCTAATCTCTCTAGGGAAGGTATTCCAGAGCTGGTGGGTCACCAACCCAGCAGATCTCAAAGCCCGCACCGGTTCATAGAAGACAATGCGATCTCTACGATAGGTTGGACCCAAAGCATATAGGGCTTTATAGGTGATACCTTGCACTTTGAATTGGGTCCAGAAGCTTATCAGAAGCCAGTGGAGCTGCTTAAATAGGGGCATGGTGTGCTCCCTATAGCTAACCCCAGTTAGTTATCTAGCTGCCGATCTTTGTACTACTGCAGCTTTCGAGCCACCTTCAAAGGCAGCCTCACATAGAGTGCATTACAGTAGTCCAGTATGGATGTAACCAAGGCGTGGTCCACTGCGGCCAGGTGAGGCTTTTTGAGGTATGGTCGCCGCTAGTGCTCACGTTTTTACGGTACGAAGACCCTCCCAGCCACCGCCAACACCTGAGCTTCAAGCATCAGCTATGAGTCCAAGAGGACCCCCAGATTGTGGACTTGTGTGCTCAGGGGGAGTGTAATCCCATCAAGCACAGATTGCCAACCTGTATTCTGATTGGCCTCGCAACTGATTGGGAGGACCTCTGTTTCAGCAGATGGCGCCCAATTCCAAATGAGAGAGAGACACAGAGAGAGAGAGTTCCACTGCTGGCAAGCTCTCAGGAAGTCCTTCCCAATGTTCAGGTGGAATCTCCTTTCCTGTAGTTTGAAGCCATTGTTCTGCGTCCTAGTCTCCAGGGAAGCAGAAAACAAGCCTGATCCCTCCTCCCTATGACTTCCCCTCCCCTCTTGATCCATGGCCCTCATCATGTCTCTTCTCAGCCTTCTCTTCTGCAGGCTAAACATGCCCAGCTCTTTAAGCCGCTCCTCATAGGGCTTGTTCTCCAGACCCTTGATCCTTTGAGTTGCCCTCCTCTGGACACATTCCAGCTTAGACTCAGCATCTCCCTTCAGTTGCGGTTCCCAGAATTGGACACAGTGTGATTCCAGGTGTGGTCTGACCAATCCAAAATAGAGGGGTAGCAGGACTTCCCTGGATCTGGACACTAGACTCCTATTGATGCAGGCCAAAATCCCATTGGCTTTTTTATTATATTATTATTCCCCCTAAAGGATTTCCTAATGGTAAGAGCCGCTTGGCAGTGGAATAAGCTGCTGTTTGGGAGTCTGGTGGAATCTGCTATGGAGGGTTTTTAACAGACCGGATGGCCATCTGTCAGGAGGGAGTTGGATGAGGTGGCCCTTGGGGTCTCCTCCATCTCTTACCATTCTGTAACCCTAGCCTGACTTTTCTCTCTCTTTAGGAATGATGAAAAAACTGCCGCTGACTACAAGATCCAAGGTGGATCCGTCCTCCATTTGGTCCTGGCGCTGCGCGGAGGTGGCCTGCGATGATGGAGCATTTCCCGTCCCCACCTTCTCCTCTGGAGCACCCCTCTCCCCTCCCCACAAAGGACAAGTTGAGATGTGGGAAGCCATTAGACCTGCACTCCCGCTGTCCTTTCCCCTCCCTCCAACTTCCAGGAAGAATGACCACTGCCTCCTGGGCCTCCTGCAAGGCTTTGTTTACAGGAGGTGATAGGTGCGGAGGGGAGGCCGCCTTCAATTAGCGCAATGGGGATCGGGCCTCCCTGCAGGGCCCAGTTTCTCCAACTGCATTTCCACCTCAGCAACTTCTTCAACGCTGCTTGCTTCATGGTGGTTAAGGTTTATTTTCTTCCTTCCTCTGCACCGTTGTTCTAGTGTCTCCTCCCCTCTGTTGGAATGTCTGAGTGTTTAATAAAGGTGTTATACAACCGTCCTTGAAATGCATTGCATCTTCAGTGTGTGTGTGTGTATTGAATCTGGTGATGTTGAACCCAAAGTAGGATATAGAGCAGGCATGTGCAAACTTAGGCCCTCCTGGTGTTTTGGACTTCAATTCCTAACAGCCGGTAGTCAAACATTGCTTCTTGTAAGTCAGAGCACAGTCCAGGGAAACAATCAGGTATTTTGGTATGCTGCAATGCACCAATGGGATTCCTTCCCAGGTAATCCTCAGACCTCAAGGTGCTTTTCTGTTCTTAAATTGAAAAAGCACACGTCTGCATTTTAGATGGATTAGGAATCAGCTGGTTTTGCCAGCAATAGGCAGTAAGAGCACCTAAAGCTTCAGGAAGCTTCTGTTCAACCTTTTTAAAGCTCCCTACTTGGGCGGTGATAGCATGATCATCAGCATAGTTGAAACTATCCCTTCTAGCAGTGGCTGGTCATTTGTGTAAATTGTAAGCATTGATGGAGCAAGCATGCTCCCCTAAAGCAGACCGTTCTGTTTTCTCAATCTGCTTCTCTGGCCCTGGAACTCAACAAAAAAGCTCCTGTTTTGTAGCAGATTTTCTATAAAACGGGCGAGGTGGTTGACCTTTGTGATACTATAAATATTTCTCAGGAGAAGGCAATAAATATAATGATAAATATAATACAAACATAATAATAAATATAACAACAACAATAATTGGCAGAAGTTGGAGGCTAACAACAGGAGCTCACCTCCCTGGATTCGAACCGCCAGCCTTTTAGAGTCATCAGCTGGCAGGGAGGCGCAGCCGGCTTAGCCGCGCCTCAGCCAATAAGGAAGCTAGCGCCACTTTGGGCTCTCGACCAATGGGAGCGGAGGAGGCGGTCCAGGCAGGAAACAATGAACCGGGAGGAAATTATAAGTCGATTAAATGACTTAATGTTTGTCCAAGTGCTGGTGATAACTCCAAGAGTCCTCCAGCTAGCTTTTTGTATTGTCCCAAATGAAGGAAATAAGCATCTTGGTCTGGTGCGGATGCCAGACCCCGGTAGTCCTTAATCGTGGATATGGGATCCATTGATGATATCTTGCCTTTGGTATCGGCCAAGGGAATGAAAACAATGAACGAGGCAGTTGGGACATCCAAATCCTCCCGAAGGCTGAATGTCCCCTTTGTGAGGAATGATAAAATCATCATGGGGCACTTCCTCTGGTTGACCATGCTCTGATGTGCCTATTATTGTCCATGCAAGGGTTTATGTTGGGTCCTTTGTGTTAAGAGATTAACTGGCCCAGGAAATGAGAGATTCCCTGAGCCTTGGTATGCTGGGTTCACGAAAAGGTGACATTTCATAATTTCATATAGGGGCACAGGGAAGGGGACAGCATATAGGAAATACATTCATATTGGAGGGAAAATGGGAACCATATCATCTCATACCCACTAGAGTCCATTAGAATTCATAAATCAGGAGGTTTGAAAGGAAAAAGTTTCCAAAGAGTTTCTGAAAGTCCTTCAAAAGTAGGCAAAAGTCCCATAAAAGTTCAAGAAAGCCCATAAGTGTAAAAGGGAGACGATTTGGTGAGTCCGTGTGACATGGGGGCTGAGGTTTGTCCATTCAGGAGAAGAAACTATAAATCCCACCTCGCCATGGAGCCAGAGTGGCCTGCTTGCTTCCCAGGGGTCCCAAGGGGTGACCGCAGCAAGCTCCCCGGGTCACGGACTTCCTGACATCCACAAAACGGTAGCCGAAACAACGTGGTGGCAGGGAGCTACAGATCGCAGTCAGCTAATCGCCACATGGAGTTTTGGGGTGAAAACGGTTATTCCCAGCTGTAAAGGTTCGTTTTCTAACGCCGCCGATGACTAGCGTCAAAACTCCTTGTAGATTTTGTCACGATGCAAGGACTCGGCTGGCCCCTTAATCACACACACAGAGACGAGCTGAAGGCTAACTACTTTATTGAATATATAGAAACAGTTCAAAAGGTAAATTGTCCATAAAAATAGCAAAAGCAATTCCAAAGGCAAAAGATGCAATAGTCCCAAACACTTGGTAAGTTTCAAGGCTTGCAAGGCTCCGCTCAGCAAAGCGGATCAAGGAACAAAGCAAGGTTGCAAGGATACAAAACAAGGCTTGAGTAGGCCACTAGCCCGGCTTGGCTCAGTGGTCGAGCTTACAGCACGTCTGCTCAGATGAGACGTGGCCGAGTACTGAGGACCCGTTCCCACGGCTCCTATACTTAATCTTTTCGGCCGAGGTCCCCGACGATCTAGGCTTCGCGTCTCCACCCTGTTGTCGGACCTCGGCCTGTCTAGGCTATGGTACCAGCCCCTCCTGCTGGTCTCGATGTCCCGTCTCCTATCGAAAGTACGGCTTTGCCTCCCAACATCTGCTTCCCTATCTCCGTGAGAGCTCTCCTCCCTAGATTCTTCCCAGCCGCTTTCTTCCATGTTTTCACTCAGAAGATCCTGTGAACCTCTCCCTCCCGGCCGTTCATACGATTCGCTATCACTGCTTTCCATTTGCACCTGGTGATCTATATCATCGTAAGGGTCAGGCCAACCTTCATCCCAAGCCAAGCTTTCAGTGGGAGAAAGAGGCCCAGTGATGGGAAACTCTCCTTCAGCTAACCCTTCCAAATCCTCTTCAGAATCTATCTCTGCTGCTGCAGGCCGTAATGCCAATGGGACCCCCGGTCCTGTTCCCTGCCCCCCAGGCACGAACGAGAACTGCTGTGCTACAGATTTTAACTGACCACTTCGTGGAGACGCAGCCTAAAGCGTGTGTCCCACTGTGAGAGGATCTTTTTACAATTACGCTGCCACCATATTATTAACTCTGGCTACCGATGTGAGGGCTTTGATAATAAACGACTTCCACAGGTGTGGTGTTGAAAGTGTTTAACAATTTATTCCACAAACGGGTACAATGCTTAGTTGGTTACAGGCTCCGAAGAGGTACACACTGGTATTTCCAAACTAACACTGGGGTTTAACTTCCCCTGTATGACCTAACACAGGTACCAGCAGTTCTACTACTTAACTGCTTACTCAGGTAAATAACCGACCGTGGCTTTACCTACTGGGTTACTTTCACCCTAACTAGGACAAAACCTGTCCTCAACCTGGGTTTCTCTAAACCCACACACAGAACTGAACACTTGCAGCTCTAACAGACAGCTGGCTATCCCACCAACCGCTAAACCCAACTGACTCTGGTCACATCTGCTGGCCAACTGACTTTCTTCAACTGTCAGAATTCAAAATGCGAACATTCTGAAGCTAGAGTGGCTTTCGTTGTCATGGCAACAGCTTCTGTTTGAGGCATGCTGCCGCAAAGTTCTGGTGCCTACTCTCTGGCTTTTAAAAACTGCCCTTTTAAAACTCATAGCCAGACATGTGAATAACATATAACATATGCATTAACACACAAATAACCCACCTCATCACACACCTTCCTTCCTCCCGAAATTATTTTTAATTCTCTCTGTCCAGAGTGAATTAAAAATAATGCTGTGTGGAAGACATTGCATAAAACTGATACAGCAAACAAAAGCAATGTAAATATATAACACATCAATATTGTAAACATTTTATCACAGTTACATATTTACCTATATGGCATACAAACCATAAACCATGTCCATCCGGTTACCTGGACACACTACATTTTTGAACAGATCACGTTGCCAAGACATTTTTATATTCTCTGGCACTTGCATTTTAACACTCACAATAGGTCTTATCACTGCCCATGTGATTCTATTTGGTTACTCCTATTTGTAAACTCTCTATCCTGTGTTCCCAAACACCTTATCTGGGGTTTATCTAGTCAGCATCTTCCTACAAGGCTACTTCCACAATGGAATGATTCCCCCATGTTCCTATGCAACCGTCTGCATTTCCTCTTATCAAACACTTTAGCCATACAATAAGCAAAATCAGACAATTTGGCATTTGACTCATCTGGGTCCCCACATATTTCCATTTTCTTTCTGGGTCTGTGACTGACCACTACGACCCAATCAACTAGTTCTAGCTCTAGTAAAGCGTAAGGATCTTCACCTAGTATCATGTCTTTTACCCACACATACAAACACAATTTTAATGGTCCCCACAATAGACCAACATTCCCTTTTGACTACTAACATGCAACTGTCCAATGTCCCATTGTTCAGCCACAGTCTTGGTTGCACTGGAAACAGTGTCCTCAGCAATGTCTCTGGATACTGTTCCTTTTCTCCCCTTCTTCTATTCTTCTCCTCCGGCTTCCGAGATGGATCAGCCACATAGTTCTGCCTTTTCATCTTTACTTTCGGCATAGTCCGTTCTTGGTCCATTGGCGACAAGATGAAACGAGGTGGTTTCCCATCGCCCACGTAGACAGACCAATGAATCTTCTTGCTGGGACTAGTCTCTGCAATGTCCCCTTTAACATCAACAGCAACAAAAACCGCTCACTGGCTCCGCAACGACAACATGTTCCTACGCCTACTCCTTGACGTAGCTGAGCTGGGTTGCTGATCTTCGTCTGCAGCAAAAGGTTTGAAAACAGGAACCTTTCCACACTCCGCTGGAACAGGTTGGTACAGCTTTGAAAGTGGAGATCTCACAACACAAGGCTCCCGATGATCATCTTCCACGAAATGTCCAACAGAAGTTACTGAAACTGTGTTGATATCAGCATCAGTAGATTTGCTGGATTCTGGCATCCACATAGGAACATCCGGAACACCGACCGAACTGCCATCAGCAGGATCCTCAGGAGGACTAGATCCTCTATGTGCAGAATCAGGACCGACAAAACTCTCAGTCTCGACTTCCACAACACAAGGCTCTGATTCAGAAGATGTCGTAAAAGGCGAAAGATTTATACGATCTGAAGAGAAACCAGAGACTTCCTGAAGAATAAAAAGAAGATGGAAATTAATAAGAAACTTTATTTAGGACCTAAGTCTGACGGCTAAGACAAGAGGATTTATTTGCTTTTTGGTTACAAGTAATTGTAAATCAGGACGAATGTCCAGGAGTTGGAGGGAGGTGGAGGAGGAAGTCTGGGGCGGAGGGCGGGATGGGAACGAGGGGAGGGAGGTTTGGGGGGGGGGGGAGTGGGTGTCGGATTGCTTTCTTTGTATGTATTGTTGATTTTGTCTATGTGCTGTTGTCTGTTCTTTTTAATATGAAAACCTTAATAAAAATTTATTTAAAAAAAAAAGAAAGAAGATGTCGTGACCTCTGGAGGTAACTCCCCAGCCGCTGCTGGACCCAAGGTCTTCAGCCGCCCAAGGCCAAGACGCCCTGCGCCGCCACCCCCGGGCGCGGAAAGCCACGCCCCCAGGACGCTGCTGCGCATGTGCGGCAGCAGCCCCGGGCGTGTGGCTTCCGCGCCGCCGCCTCCTCCCGTAACCAGAAGGAGGGCCTGAGGAGGTGGATGGAAGCCACGCGGCACCGGCCCCACGGCTTCCGTCCACCTCGCGCCTTCCTTTCGGTCGCGGGAGGAGCCAGGAGGAGGTGGACGGAAGGCGCGCGGCACCGTGGGGCTTCCGTCCGCCGCGTCCTCCACCTCCCGCGACCAAAAGGAGGGTGTGAAGAGGAGGGAGGAGGAGGAGGCGGCTCCTTGAAGCCCCACGGTGCCGCGGAGCCTTCCGTCCACCTCTTCCTGGCTCCTCCCGCGACCGAAAGGAAGGCACGAGGAGGAGGAAGGGAAGTCCCGCCCTCCTCGCTGCCTGGGCCGCCCCCTTGCAAAGGAAGGAGGCGGCCAGGAGGAGGAAGGGAAGCCCGCTGGCGGGCGTGCGTGCGCATGCATGCATGCCCGCCGGCGGGGCGGAGCTTCCCTTCCTCCTCGCCGCCTCCTTCCTTTGCAAGGGGGCGGCCCAGGTGAGGGGAGGGCGCCATTCCCTCCTCCCGCCCCCCTCGCAGCACTCTCCCCCGCCCTCTCCTGAGGTATGATGACTCTCTTGGGAGAGGGGCGGGAAAGCGCTGTGAGGGGGCGGTTTTTTGGTTTTAAAAAATTTCAGGGGCTGATTCCGCTGCCCCCCAAAACCCGCTGCCCGAGGCCATGGCCTCGTCTGGCCTTGTGGGTAATCCGGGCCTGGCTGGACCACTTGTCCCAGTCTCCACAGCTGTCATCACCATCTTCTTCTGCATGGAAAGGGACTTGGTGTCTTCACTAAGAACTTTCATATTAGCTGCGGTATGTATTAGAGTACACTCATGACTGCAACACACAGAACTTGACTGTGCCACCTTGCAGCACCTGGAAGTTTCAGGTTCTTCAGGTACTAATTGAAATATTTTGAGTTTTTCCCTTCCACTGGGATTTGCACCCTTTTCAATTCTGCTCTGGACTTCTTGGCCCTCAATGGACTTTTGTTCCACAGTTCCACAATTAGTAAGCTCTGTGTCATCATTTATTATATGTCCCAGAACAATTTCTTGACGTCCTATCTCTATAATGGCTTCATCTTGCCTCATTAGAATGTTGTAATTTGGGCATATATTTCTTTCTTTCTCAGCCTGAACTGCCTTCTTTTCAGTTCGCACTTCATTGCATTTGTCAATGACGACTGCAAGAGGAATTCCTTCACTTGGAGCTAAAGGTAAAACATCTTTTGAAGCTAATGGCTCCTTTAACTCTTCTTTCTCTTCAAATCTATCTGTCAGGCCCACATCCCTGACGAAGTCTTGAGGTCTATGCCTCCCATCCACAAAGGACTGGCAACCACCATTGTGAGGATTCAAACATTGAGCTCCTTTCAGGGAACTATTGAAGCCTTTGTATACTTCATCCTCACACGGCAAGCTCTCTCCATCTTGCTGCAGCTCTATTGTAGCAGTATCTGGAGTCCCAGAACTCCCAAGGCAATACCTTTTGTCTTAGGCTGCCGTTTCTAGCAAGCGCAAGGACGGATGGCGTGACAATTTTACTGCGATTCAGGAAACCAGCTTTATTTGCATGACATCAGCTGATGGGCCTGCCCCCCTGGCGGAACTAAGCCGCTGGAGACAGAACCCCGATCTTTCCCAGTAAACAGGTTTTATACAAACAATGGCTGCAATATTTCAGTCCCTCCCTTCTTCATGCATTGTTACTGGCTAGCATTCATGAACCCATATTACTCTACCCAATTAAACAAAGCATTTCTTAGCATCTCACTCCTATTTGCTAACAAACGTTGCGCAGTGTAAATTTCCATCTTTCCCTCTATGTTATCTGCCCTAATGTGCAGGCTGTACTCGAATCGATACATTTTACTACCGGGTTTTCACTGGGAGCCGGCCAAGTGGAAACCTTATTTGCCATGCGCATTTCCTAAACCAATTGCTAACTTTGTAAACAAACGCACATGCTAAGCCAATCACGGCTGTTTCTTATCTTAAAGGCACATGATGTTCTCTGGGCTAATCACAGCCTGTGCTTGTGGACCAATCAGAGTAGATTATTCTCGTCACTGTTGCTGGCAAACTGACCCCACTATTTCAGAGCCTATGCTAAGCAGCACTTTCTCCTGGCGTTTCTTCTGTTAAAGCATCAATTTCCCCTTCACTATCCCTGCAGATTTCTCACAAGCACCTGCTTCAGCTCTGTCAATGGCAATCTCTGCTCTCAGAAACTCCGCCTGAGACACAGTCACACCTGATCTCATGGACTACAAAGATTGTTCTTGAGAGACCCTTGGAAGCCTACACTCCCTCTCTTCTCTCTCATTCACAAAATCTGATTCCTGGGAGCACTGGACTTTACTTGTTATTAAGTCCTCACTTCCTTTTCTTATCAGTTTCCAGAAGTCCCTTATAAAGGTATCACTTTCTTTCACTGTGTATTTATGTCCCTCTGTATCAGAACCACTACTGTTTCTTTCTTTCTGGCTCTCCTTGTTTCTTTACTCCATCATCTTTCACTTTCCCCTTCTCTCTGGGATTTAACACAGGGATCTCCTCTTTGTGCAGTTTCCTTTTAAAATCTGAGGTAACCTTAGATTTCTTAACTGTGGAGTCTTTCTCTTGTGTGGCTCCAGCATCTGCACTCTTTCTCGCTCTTTTCTTTCTTATGGAAGGTGAGGCAATTTCCAGCTCCCTACTCTCAAAGGACTGGCAACAATTGTAACTGCCATTTCCTTCTGCCTCAACAGACACTTTTCCTATTACATCCTTCGGCCTAAGGGTGGTGTCTTCTACAGCAGGGCTGTCCAACAGGTGGCCCGCGACCCGCACACGGCCCGCCAGCCACTTGGATCCGGCCCCCCTACCCTCCTGCAATAAAAATAAAAATTAAAAAATCCCCCAATTTTTTTAAAAACCCCCAAAAAGTGCACATGCGCGCGCCGCTTCTGCCGCCCTGATGCTGTGGGAGGGGCCAAGGGGAGCCCCCTTAACTCCGCCCTCCCTCCTACAACATCAGCCAGGGTGGCAGAAACGGGAAAAATCGCTGCTTCTGCCACCCTGGCTGACGCTGTGGGAGGGAGGGAGGGGCCAAGGGGAGCCCTCCTTAGCTTCGCCCTCTCTCCTACAACGTCAGCCAGGGTGGCAGAACCGGGAGAAAATCGCCTCTTCTGCCACCCTGGCTGATGCTGTAGGAGGGAGGGAGGGGCCAAGGGAGCCCTCCTTAGCTTTGCCCTCGCTCCTACAACGTCAGCCAGGGCGGCAGAACCGGGAAAAATCGCCGCTTCTGCCACCCTGGCTGACGCTGTAGGAGGGAGGGAGGGAGGGGCCAAGGGGAGCCCTCCTTAGCTTCGCCCTCCGTCCTACAACATCAGCCAGGGTGGCAGAACTGGGGAAAATCGCCACTTCTGCCACCCTGGCTGACGCTGTGGGAGGGAGGGGCCAAGGGGAGCCCTCCTTAGCTTCACCTTCCCTCCTACAACGTCAGCCAGGGCAGCAGAACTGGGAGAAATCATCCCCCGTGATCGGCCCGCCCCCGCGATCAGCCCCGCCCCCACGAGTGACCACGCCCCCCGCTGCGGCCCAGCCCACCACCTGATCAGTCACCGGAATTCCGGCCCTTGGGCTGGTAGAAGTTTGACAGCCCTGCATTATATCATCAGTCATAGGTATGCAGTAAATGGTAGCAGCAACATTCAAATGAGAAATCAAACAAATAGCCAGAGCTCAGCAAGTGAGCTGAACTTACGATACAGCTCACAGCACACAGTCCCTTGTTCAATGTAAACACGGAGAAGAAGCTGTCAGGGGGCGTGGTCCTGTCTGGCACGTAATACGTGTCGACGTGAGCGCGTACCTGGAGCGAGCCTGCGTGGGGGCGTGGTAGAAGTACTCCGTGATGCGGAAGTGAATAACCTCCAGAGTTTATAGTTTTCAAAGGGTAAATATCCCTAATAAATAAAAATGAATAGCCAAATGAACTGTAAATCATCAATACTGCGGTGGTGTGGTGCGGGCATGCCCCTCTCCGTCACGGGAGCGCTGAAACTGGGTGAGGTCCACTCGGCCGCCAGTAGGAAAAAAGCCGCAAAAGGTGCCTGTTGGCAATGGGCAATTAGCAATAATGTAGCGAGCGGGACCCAATAGGTCAGGCCCTACAGTCCCAAAGGGATACTGTGGGATGAGCTACGCTACGGCAAGCGGCTAAGAAGTCCCAGTAAGTTTGGAAGGGAGTAGGACTGAACTCAGGTGTAGTGAAGCTAATGCCTACGGGAGTGCCGCCGCGTTGTCCCCGTTTCGGACCACCAGGGTCCTTCCTCAGGGCGATAATCTACACAGCATGATCTGTGGCTTCAGAATATAATCACAAATCACAAAAAAGGTCCTAATACTCAAAGAAGTCCCAAGAGAAGTGCTGGACAAAAGGAAGGACTATTTCTTTGTAACAGATATCCTAAAACAGAACAACGTGAAGTTCCGATGGCTGAAACTGGAAGGGATAATGACCACCTTCAGAGGGAAACAACATTGGTTGACAACGATCGAGAGAGCGAATGACTTTTTGGAAAGAAACAGAAGGGACCTAAATGACTATGGGCGAGGAAATGGATATAGGGGTGAAAGAGAAAATCCAAGGAAGGAGTATGGACTAAAAAACCCACACCTCGAAGATTCAAAGAGCCCACCAAAAGAGAACGCAGCCGCACCAGAGGTCAGTGAAGGGGAGGAAGAGGCGGAGGACGAGGAGGAGGAGAACGAGGAGAGATCGACAGACCAGAAAGACCAAGAAGAAGAGGGAGAGGAAACAGCCCTAGATCAGATCTAGATGTTGCTCAGGTGCATTACCTGGAACGTAAACGGTCTAAACAATGCGGTTAAGAGGAAAAGGGTTTATGCTAACCTCAAGAAGAAAAGGGCGGGGATTATAGGACTCCAGGAGACCCACATAAGAAAAACTGATGTAAAGTTTCTAAAAAGAAGTGATATGGGGGAAGCATTTATAGCATCAGCAGGAAAAAAGAAAAAGGGGGTGGTAATATACGCAGACCCCAATTTACAGCCAAAATTGCTGTTCGAAGATAGAGAGGGGAGGTATGTAGGTATCAGTATACAGAGGGAAGAAGAGAAAATATTGGTATGCAATGTCTACGCCCCAAATGACACAAAAACTAACTTCTTTGCGGAAATAGAAAAAATAATAGCCAAACACCAGCCCCAGGTAGATGGGATCATAATGTTGGGGGACTTTAATGGGGTAGCAGACCCAAGAACGGACAGAAGCCCAAAGCCAAAAAAAGGCAACCAGGGAGGTAGCCTCCCAAAAAGCTACCAGGAAATGATAAAAAACTTAGAAATTAATGATGCATGGAGGGCCACCCACGCAGGAGAAATGGACTTCACGTTCTTCTCTGACAGACATAAATCTTGGTCAAGGATTGATCTAATATTAATATCCAATACAAAACTACAGCAAGTCCAAAAAGCCAGGATATGGCCCAGAGATATTTCGGACCACAGCCAGGTGGAAATAGAATTAGAAGGTACACAGAGAGAATTTTATTGGAGGCTCCCAATGAGAGTAATAAAGGACCCAAAAGATCTAGAGGAAAGTAAAAGACTACTAAAGGAATTCTTCCAGATAAATTGTCTTAATAACGAAAATAACAAACTTATCTGGGAGGCAGGTAAAGCATATATGAGGGGAGTCTTCATGAAACAACAGGCTAAATGGAAGCGTAAGAGACAGGCCAAAATAAAGGATCGATATAAAAGAATGGAAGAGGAAGAAGGAGAACTTAAAAAGAATCCTAGAAATGAAGCCAAAAAAGAAACGGTAAAACCCCTCCAGAGACAATTGGAAATATATGAAACCGAAAAAATAGAAAAGGACCTAAAATATCTGAAACAAAAGAAATTTGAATCAGCAAATAAACCGGGGAAGCTACTGGCGTGGCAACTAAAGGAAAAAAGGAAACAAAATATCATAACAAAACTCACCTCAGAAGGTAAAGAATACACCACTGAGAAAGATATGAGAAGGATCATTGAATCCTTTTACACAACGTTGTATAGCAAAGATAATATAGATAGGAATGAGATACAGAAGTATCTGGGGGAAAGGAAAATCAATAAAATTACGGATGAGCAAAGAGAAGGTCTCAATAGGATAATAACAAAGGAGGAGATAAGAAATGCGATAAAAAGACTAAAAACAGGAAAGGCACCAGGCCCAGATGGCTTCCCCGCGGAATACTATAAAGAATGTCAGGAGGAGATCGAGGGCATCCTCGAAAGGGTTTTCAATGATATTTTAAGGCTGGGAGAGATCCCCGAATCATGGAAGGAATCCAACATCGTTCTCATCGGCAAGGCGAAAAAAAATCCAGAAAATCCCTCGAGCTATAGACCAATCTCCCTATTAAATACGGACTATAAAATCTTCGCAAATATATTAGCAGAAAGACTAAAAAAATTTTTAAGCCAGTGGATAAAAGAGGACCAAAATGGATTCCTCCCGAACAGGCAATTAAAAACGAATATAAGAACAATTGTTGACGTCATAGAATATTATGATAAAAATATAAATAGGGAGGTCGCTCTAATATTCGTAGATGCCGAAAAGGCTTTTGATAAGACAAGCTGGGAGTTTATGGAGGCACTGCTGAGAGAGATCGATGTTGGATACCATATGATGAATGCCTTCCAGGCAATATACAGTGACCAATATGCAAGAATAATCGTTAATCAGAAAAAGACAGATAAAGTGAAAATACATAAAGGAGTTAGACAGGGATGCCCCCTCTCCCCCCTATTGTTCATTCTGGCCTTAGAAATATTATTGGAAGAGATTAGAAATGACAATAAACTAAAAGGACTACAAATTAAAAAAGAGAGGGTTAAATGCCTAGCCTTTGCGGACGATTTAGCTTTGATAGTGGAAAACCCCAGAGAAACCCACCGGCTGTGGACCGAAAAAATAGAAAAGTATGGCAAAGTTGCCGGCTTCAAAATAAATAAAGAAAAAACACAAATATTGGTCAAAAACATGGCTGAAAAGGACAAACAAGACTTGCAAACCAAGATGGGCATCAGAATAGCGAATAGCGTGAAATATCTCGGCGTGACTCTAACGGCCAAAAACTCACAGTTATTCAAAAATAACTACACAAATAAATGGAAGGAAATCAAAAAAGATCTGGAAAAATGGGCAAGGCTCAATCTGTCCTTTCTTGGTAGAATTTCGACATTAAAAATGAACGTGTTACCTAAAATGAACTTCCTGTTTGCAACAGTGCCAGTGGTGCCAAAAAACTTCTATTTTGACTCTTGGAATAGAGATATATCCAAATTCATATGGGGAGGGAAAAAACCGAGAGTCAAAATGAAAGTATTACAAAACCTAAAGGAGAGAGGAGGGCTGGGAGTCCCCAGCCTGAGACTCTACTTCGAGGCCAGTTGTTTAACTTGGCTAAGAAGCTGGTGCAGACTGGAAGAGAAAAGAATATTGACGCTGGAAGGGTTTGACCTGAAGTTTGGTCTCCATGGATACCTCTGGTACGACAAAGTAAAAGCAGATAGGAATTTTAATAACCATTTTGTAAGGAAATCATTGTTAAAGGTGTGGGAGAAATATAAAAATCAAATGGGAAAGGAAATACCTTTATTGGTATCCCCCAACGAAGCTTTCCAAATAAGACAGCTAGACAATGAAAAATGGATAATATATAAAGATCTATTAAGTAAGGAAGGACCAGAGCTGGGCCTGAAGACCAGACTCCAACTCAAACTAGAGGGGTATGAAATGGGGTGGTTCCCATATTTCCAACTAAGAGACAGACTGAAAGTAGACGAGAAAAGGGGATTGAGAGCCCAAATGGGCGACCTGGAGGAGACATTCCTGGGCAAAGACGACAAACTAATGTCCAAAATATATAAATTGTTAATAAAGAAGGAAAACGATAAAGATAAGAACGATACACATGTGAAAGAATGGTCCAGGAATATAGGATATAGAATAAAACCGGAGGTGTGGGAAAATATATGGGTGAACAATGCAAATATTTCATTGTGCTATAAATATAGGGAGAACTGGATAAAGACCCTGTATAGATGGTACCTTATCCCAGTCAAACTATCAAAAATATACAAGAATGTAAAACCGAACTGCTGGGTATGTAATAATGTTAATGGAACATTCTTCCACATGTTATGGTTATGCCCAAAGGCAAAGAGGTTCTGGAACCTAATACATAAAGAACTGGAAAAAATGCTCCAAAAGAAAATAACAAAAAGCCCAGGGATGTTCCTCTTGGGAATCCTAGAGGATGAATTAAGTAAAAGCGAGGGAAGGATATTTATGTTAGCAACAACAGCAGCCAAGACGCTCTTCGCAAGCCACTGGAGAATGGGAACCGCCCCATCGATACAGGACTGGAGACAGAAAGTACTGGAAGTCTCTCAAATGGAGAAATTAACGGAAGCTATAAGGGAGGGGAACTCTAAAAGAAACCACAAGTGGGACTGGGAGCCACTTAGAAGATATTGCAAAAAAGAATGCAATGTAGATATTGAGATGTAAATAGATATACAAGCACTGGCCAAGGATTTATGAAGCGTGTGAACAACACCATTCGTTCTGCTGAACTTGATAATGTACTTTCCTATTTTAGGGAAGACAAAAACAAAAACAAAAATAACAACAACAACAAAGGGAAAGACCGGGAAGCAGTCGAATGTGAAAAACACAGAATAAGAACTGGTTTGGTGTAAATAAGAAGATGGACGTACTCCCCCCTGGAACTTTTCTAGAGCACCACTTTTAATCTTCTTTTCACTTTCTTTTCTATCCACAAAGGTGGATACTCTTAGCGATCTAGCTCTTTGACTTTCTTTGCTATCCAAGATACTTAGTATCTATACTTTTATCACTCTGTTACTTTGTTTTATGCTGTGAAAATCAATAAAGATTGAATTAAAAAAAATATATATAATCACAAATCTGAAATATAATGCAATAAATAAGTATAGAAGCTTAGAATATACGAAGTCCCAAATAGAAGATAAGAACACTGGATAATGTGGTAAAAAATACCTCATTCAAAGTAATCTATGACATCACAAATAGGTTTGACCTCCATCCGGTGAAGGGAGGATGTCAGGGAGGGTTATAAGCTCTCAAAACAGCTGGAGGGAGGGGTGATAATCAATTAGATCAGTAAATTGGCTATGCTGAGATGGTCATTGAGCCCAGCAGGTGGCTCACTCCTGACCATGGAGATCCAGGAATTCTCTCTTCTGAGCAGTAATTATCTCAGGTTACGTAATTTTCCGGTAAGCTGTTAGGAATTGTGGGAGTTGAAGTCCAAAACACCTGGAGGGCCCAAGTTTGCCCAGGCCTGGCCTACACTCAGCATACAGTTCCAATAGTTAACACAGCTCTGCAGTGATGCAACTTAATTTTATTTATTTATTTACTATATTTCTATACCGCCCCTCTCAGCCCGAAGGTGACTCGAGGCGGTTTACACATGGCAATCAATGCCCACAATACAAAATATAATAAAAAAAACACAATTATGCAATCACCAAATAAAAAACAGTAAACAATTAGCAATTAAATCCAAAACCAAATTTCTTTATTCCTGTTGCCGTCCTGCTGGGAGGCTTCTCTCCTATCCCTGTAAGCTAGAGCTGACAGATGGGAGCTCACCCTGTCTCGCAGATTCGAACCGGCAGCCTTCAGGTCAGCAGCCCAGCCTTTAGGTCAGCAGTCGAACCAGCACAAGAGTAGAGTCCTAGGGTGCATCTACCATCAAATTAATCCAGTTTGACAGCCCTTGAACGGCCATTGCTCCATGCTATAGAACCCTGGGAGCTCTAGTTTGGTGAGGTACCAGCACTCTTTGGTGGAGAAGGATAAAGACCTTGTAAAACTACAAGTCCAATGACTCCCTGGCATTAAAGTGGTGTCAAACTGCATCCATTCTATAGTGTAGATCAGTGTTTCCCAACCAGTGTACCTCCAATACCCTTTCTTCCCTCTCCTGCCCACAGTGCTCTCTGGGTGTAGGTGAACTCCAACTCAAGGTCAATTCCCAAGCAAACCCTTTCAGTACTTTCTGTTGGTAATGAGAGTTCAATATGTCAAGTTTGGTTCAATTCCATTGTTGCAAGAGTGCATGATGCTCTTTGATTGTGTGTTAACTATAAATCCCAGAAACTGTAACTCCCAAATGTCAAGGTCTATTTTCCCCAAACTCCACCTGTGTTCACATTTGGGCATATTGAGTATTCATGCCAAGTTTGGTCCTGATTCAACATTGTTTGAGTCCACAGTGCTTTCTGGATATAGGTGAACTACAACTCCAAAACCCAAAGTCAATGCCCACCAAACTCTTATAGTATTTTCTCTTGGTTACGGGAGTCCTGTGTGGGAAGTTTGTGTCTTTCTGCCATTCCTGCCAGGATATCTATGTTGTGTTCATCAAAACAGGTCCAGGTCTCACACTGAGTGTATAAATACATTTAAAAACATATTAACTATATGTATTACTGTGTTAGAGTGCCATTTTGTGTCATTTTGGTTGGTGGTGTGCCCCAGGATTTTGTAAATCTAAAAAATGTGCCACGGCTCAAAAAAGGTTGAAAAACACTGGTGTAGATGTTAGAGACCCCAATTTTGGGTCTTACTAAGTCCAGGCCAGGGAGGTCAAAAGAATGAAGCAGTCCCATTGGAGAAGATAAAAAAACAAGGTTTATTCATTCATGCACATGAAGAAGTCGGCCAGTCGTGTGGAAACACGCAGGAGTCCACACTTTTCAAGAACTGACCGCGCCTTCCTTGACCAAAGCAAAACTTTATATACAGATAGGCAAACAGAGGCTGGAAATTCCCTTTTGTCTCTGTTCTGTCATTTGACCTTTTACATGGAAAGCACCCCCTTTGTACAACAAGCATCATGTTGTTGAATCCACAATTTGTTCTATTTATGCAATCTATTTTTAAATGTTTGAGGTTTTAATTAGGAAAGAGGACCCACACTTTGACCTTTGAGCCTCTAAAACAGGGGTGCTCACACTTTTTCAGCATGCAAGCTACTTATAAAACAACCAAGTCAAAAGGATCTACCTACCCACTACTCAGAGAGCCATAAAAGCAAAATATTTGGAAATATATTTCAGTGAGAGCCATATAATATATTTTAAGACTGAATTCAACTACATGTGAGTATAATAAGCCCCTGAATTTATTCATAATAATAATGATGATGATATTCATTCAGCCTCTGCTGCTACTACTACTAATAATAGTAACAACAACAATAGGTTCCTAGAGTAGAAGGAGACCTCCAAGGGACACCCAGTCCAACCTCCTTATGCCATAAGGGAAAAACACAATCAAAGCATTCCTCACAGATGGCCATTCAGCCTCTATAATAATAACAATGGGTTCCTAGAATAGGAGGAGACCTCCAAGGGCCATCCAGTCCAACCTCCTTCTGCACCTGGGCAGCGTCAGGACAGGGCCGGTTCGTCCATTAGGCGGACTACGCAGGTGCGTAGGGCGACGTCACCCGGGAGGGGCATCGCCACCTGGGAGGGGCACCGCCGCCCCGGCTCCGCCCGCCACCCGCGCCGCGCTGCCCCGCCCGCTGTTGCGCCGGCCAGGCCTCCGCAGCCGGCTCCGCAGGTTGCACCGCGCTGCACCACGCCCACCAGCCGGGCCCTTTGTTAGGCCGGCCGTGCCTCCGCATGCGCAGAAGCTTCTACAGGCACTGCAGCGCCTGTAGGAGCTTCTACGCATGTGCGAAAAAGCGTGGTGCATGCGTACTGGCTCCAGAGCGCACCTCCCGCTTTGGAGCCAGTGCATGTGGTGCAGTTTCGCGCATGCGCACTGGCCTCAAAGCGGGAGGAGCTTTGGAGTCAGTGCACGTCTTGCGCAGATTGGCGCATGCGCACTGGGCTCCCCTCGGGAGCAACTGGGGGGTGCAAAAATATTTTTCGCATACCCCCCGGGAACAGGTAGGTCCGCCCCTGTGTCGGGAGCCTGCGGGGCGAGACTGAGCCTTCCTCCTGCCCTGCCTGCGATCTACCAGTAGATCGCGATCTACCTAATGAGCACCCCGATCTACACCCTCAAATTAATCCAGTTTGACAGCCCTTGAACGGCCATTGCTCCATGCTATAGAACCCTGGGAGCTCTAGTTTGGTGAAGTACCAGCACTCTTTGGCGGAGAAGGATAAAGACCTTGTAAAACTACAACTCCAATGACTCCCTGGCATTAAAGTGGTGTCAAGCTGTATCCATTCTATAGTGTAGATGCCTTTATCGGCTCCTGGGAGTTGTAGTTTGGGGGTATTTCATGGAAGACTTGTAATACAGATCTGATATTTCCCCCAGTTTTGCAAACTGCATAGCTGGACTGGCTTGCATTCAAAAGGCATGCTCTTTCTCCCCCTGATATTACCATTAATTATTATTATTATTAGATTGCCTTGTTGCAAAGCCGCTGTCCACCCCTGCTTGGCAGGCAGGAATATTTACTCTCCCCTTTTCACTTTGGGACTTCAGGAGTTAACCGGTAAGCCCTGGAACTGTCTGGCAACAATTCTGCTTCTGTAGCTTTGGGACCACGTGCTCCAGGAAGCAGAGATCAAGAGAAAGAGGAACAGAAGAGAGAGGCTGGAAAAGGACTAGAAGTCCCCTCATCCAGCCCTGGTGCTGCTGCAGGACCCGGCTGAACAGAACAGCTCCATTTGGTCCAAGGAAGAAAGCAGTGGCTTGACCTCCAGAGGAGCAGAAAAGGTACTTTTGGGCTCAGGCTTAAGGGAAGGAAGGAAGGAAGGGAAGGAAGGAAGGAAGGGAAGGAAGGAAGGAGGAGGAAGGAAGGAAGGAAGGAAGGAAGGAAGGAAGGAAGGAAGGAAGGAGGGAGGGAGGGAGGGAGGGAAGGAAGGAAGGAAGGAAGGAAGGAAGAGAGGAGAGCTTCCCTTTGCAGAGCAGGTTGCATAATAATAAGTTTTCTTGCACCTGGAATTCCCATGTTGCTTGGGCTCCAAACTGTAGCATTAATTAATGCAGTGTTTTTCAACCTTCTTTGAGCCGCGGCGCATTTTTGACATTTGCTAAATCCTGGGGCACACCACCAAACAAAATGACACAAAATGACACTCTAACACAGTAATACATATAGTTAATACATTTTTAAATGTAAACTCAGTGTGAAACCTGGGCCTGTTTCGATGAACACAACATATATATGACTTCCTCTCACATACTTATACATGGCTGGCATCATCTTCCTCAGCCTTCTCTTCTTCAGGCTAAACATGCCCAGCTCTTCAAGCCGCTCCTCATAGGGCTTGTTCTCCAGACCCTTGTGAAATTTCACCCTGAGTGAAACTTGCTTCCAGATAACTATGGATGTCATGAAGCTGTTATAAACAGTTCCTGGGGGGGGGGGGAGGCAACTCTCGAAAAATCCAGTAAAATAGTTAAAAAAGTAAACCTTTCCAAGCGGAGAGGCTCAATTTGTTTCTTGAAAACCTATGAATGCTTCAGCCTCCCGATGCTCCCAGGTTTGCTCACTGCCCAATTCACCGACGTGGAGCTTCTGGCATTCGGCTGAGCCCTTCCTTTTCTTCGGGGAGGATCTTTGGGGAGGGAAAGAGGGAGAAAGAGCTGCTACGAGGGGGAAGAGTGCCAATTTCCCACGGCACACCTGCTGATCGCTCACGGCACACTAGTGTGCCATGGCACACTGGTTGGGAAACCCTGAATTAATGCAATCAGTCACCACTTAGGACTACTGTCAAAGAGGGCTGGGGCCTCACAAAACTACAACTCCCAGCATTCAATAGCATTGAGCCATGTTGGCTAAAGTAGGTCACCTGGGATTTGTAGATTGGTAAGGTCCCAGCCTCACCAAACTACAAATCCCAGGTGACCCACTTTAGCTGCCATGGCTCAACGCTCACCTATATTATTATTATTATTTTACTTTTTATTTTTTAAAAAACATCCATACAAACATATATACATAAACAACATAAACAACAGTGTGCCCTGTGCACGTGACCCTCCCCACTCACAAACATCCGCACCCCTCCACCCCTGCTGAGGGTTAAATCTTTATTTTCTTCTTCCTCCTCTTCTGCAAGCTTCTCGGACAGTTTACATTACATCTTAAACAATAACTCCAACTTATTCCTAATGGTTTGGTCCCGGGAATGTGATGCAGCTGGCTAAGTGTCAGCTGCATAAGATCTCTCTGACCAGTAGGTCATGAGTTCGAGGCCTGCCCGGGTCGAGGTGGGTGCTCGACCTTAAGTGTAGCCTGCTGTCGACCTTTGCAGCCCGAAAGACAGTTGCATCTGTCAAGTAGGATATAAAGGTACCACATTAAGTGGGGAGGCAAATTTTGACTGAATTATGAGGCCATTAAAGAACTCCAGGAACACTGAAGAATGTGGAAGGGACAACAAGGGACGCTGGGAACGCTGAGAGATTAGGAGTGCGTCAGCTCCCCCTGGTGGCCAGAGTTTGCCTCTGTTCGTCTATATGTGTGTATGTGGAAAACGGCAGGGATTGTCTGCTAAGTATGTGTACCTGTAATCCGCTCTGAGTCCCCTTCGGGGTGAGAAGAGCGGAACATAAATCAAGTAAATAAATAAATAAATAATACGATGTATCCTCTCACCCGATCCCATCGTCCCAACAGCTGTCGCAATTTATCCTCATGTAATTGATTAACCTTCATTTCCATAACTTCAAATTGAATGTGTTCTACCAAGTACCGCAGCCAATTATCTATTGTCCATTTCGTGGAGTCCTTCCATCCTAAAACCACCACCGCCTGGGCGCTTTCTGTCATTGCTGTCTTCATTTCCGAGTATTCGCCCATCTTGTTCTTTTTTACCAACACCGCCATCTGTTTAGTGATAGTCCATTTTATATTCAATACTCTGTTTATCTCCTCTTCTACCTCTTTCCAGAATCTTTGGACTACCTCGCATTCCCATAATAGGTGCATATAAACCCCTTTATCTCGGCAGCCGTGCCAGCATCGAGTACTCACATTTTGGGAAATATATGTTAATTGGGCCGGAGTACGATACCACTTATGCAATATTTTCCTCCTTGTTTCCCTCACTCTTGTGTTCTTAAGTTTAGCAATGTTCCCCACTATCCTCTCCATCTCTGCTTCTGAGACTTGCAATTCCCTCTCCCACATTGTAGTTAACTCTTCTACCGTACTTCCCCCAATGATATTAACATCTATTATATAAAGGGGTTCCCGTCATGGAACGACCGTCCCAAACAGAGAAACCTTACAACGCAGAAATACCAAACTTGCCAACACAAATAGGCCTCAAGCAAGGTAGGTTTGTAGCAAAGAAACTCCCCCCCCCAACCTAAAAGGCCCCTAAAACAACGAGTAAAACAACTACATTTCCCAGCATCCTCCGGGGCTGCCAACGACTCTCCCAGCCTCTACATTCTGACAACATGATTGGCTGCCAATAAGGGCGGATTTGCATAACTCCTGTACTGGCCAGCCAACATGAACATTCCGACCCCTAATAAACTGTCAGGAGGATAAGGCAAAGGGCTGAGGCACAAACACAAACACCCAATTCACTTCCCACAGCAAATTTACACCCCTACAAATCACAGACCACGCCCAAAATTGACAGTAAGGCTTCATTAACTTAATTTCCCTGACTAGGCCTCACTTAATGGAATGCTGCTTACGCTCTGAATTGACAGTAAGGCTTCATTAACTTGATTCTCCCGACTACGCCTCAGCTCACTGGACATTGTGTATGGCCTGAATTGACAGTAAGGCTTCATTAACTTGCTGTTCCTGACTAGGCCTCAGCTCATGGGACACAGCGTATGGCCTGAATTTACAGTAACCTACCTTGGCACACAGAGCCCTTATGACCCACGCTACATTCTACTACAGTTTGGAGGAGGGTGGACCATGGATTATGGGACTTGAAGTACCTCCATGGATAATGGGATTTGTACTACTTCAAAACCCATAATTCCCCACAGACCACTGTGGCCCAGAACCAAGACCGATAAAGACCAAACTTGGCACACAATGCCCCCCATGACCCACACTCCATCCAACTGCAGTTCAGAGGAGGACACACCATGGATAATGGGATTTCAAGTACCTCCACTCACTTCCAAAGTACCCCACCCACACAAGCATCAACCTCTACATCAACACAGCAGACGGAAAGACAAAAAACATTGTATATCCACAAGCTATGCAGAATGCCAGCAACACCACACACCAACAACTCCCCAGGACTTCAACATCCCACCCACCAGAACAACCCACAACGACACAGCCATGGCCCCAACAACACCATAACTAACAACAATTCCAACCCTTATATACTCAGACTTTCTCGCATCTCCTAAATAGGGCACAGCAACGCGTGCCGGGTACAGCTAGTATTATATATCCTTCCGACCTGAACCCTTTTCCCTTCCTTCTTTTCCCTAAGAGAGAATAAAATCAAGGAAATTGAAAGGATTCAGGATCAATTGAAGTTGGCAAAGGCTAGAGAATGGTATAGGTTATTAAAACAAAAAAGAAAGGATTGGAGCAATATGATGAACTGCATTGGAATAAAATGAGAATGGCAATTAAACAAAAAACTAGTTCTTGGGGGATAAAGTCAGTTAAACAATTGGCGAGATATTTGAAAAAGAGAAAGGAGAAATCGTACATTTGGGCGCTGAGGGACACAAAGGCAGAGTTAAAGGAAGGTAAGGAGGAAATAGAAAGAATTATGAAAGAATTTTATGAGAAATTATGTTGCGCCCAAGACACTTGGAACCTCCCTTAGTAAACCACAAGAGTCCAGCCCAGGTACAATGGTTTATTTAGAATAACTGGTTAAAGGAAAGAGGCTAGAAAACAGTCTATGATGCCTTAAAGCCGCACCTGCAAAATAGCAGCAATGTTCAGAGAAAGAAGCCATTGATTATAGTCCTTTAGCAATCAGGATCCAAAGCAAAACAAAGTCTTTGTGCCCAAGTGGGCCAAATTCATAGAATACAGCAAGCAAGCTTGGCAGGCAAAGTTCTTAAGCAAGAAGGCCCATAGGCCTGTTCAGGAATCCATGGTCTTGAAATTGCAAAGTTGGCTAGAGATGGGAATGAATTCTAAGACCCAGCGTTTATAGTCCTTCAAGGCTTTGAAGTTCCGACGTAGCTGCGTCGGACATCACTTCTCACAGGATGAACTCCAGCTGCTGTTTAGCTCTCCTCAGCAGCAAGGTATGTAAACCCAATTAGCCTGGACAGCTGGGCAGAAAAGGAGTAGTACCATCTCTCTGAATCCCTCGCCTTAGCTTATCACCTCTCTCGGCTGGGACGGCCTTGACTACAGGCTGAACTAACAACTCACTTTGCAGATGGTTTGACAGAATCACAGAAGCAGCCTTTGCTGGCATCTTAACCCCAGCATGGCTGCACTTTGGTTCTAGGAAGGTGGAGACCGAGGCCTGGGGCCTGACAAATTATATAAACAAGAAGAGGTGATGTCATGCCCAGCCTGACTCCATAGCCAAGCCAGATAGAAGCCATGTTAAATCCAAGGTACCAGCCAGGTCTGAGAGAGAGCCTTTGCAGAGGCCTCCACGCCAGCCAGCGGTCAAGGCCAGACACAGCCTTCTTTCTTTCCAGCCTGATAAGGAGCGCCGGGAATGCAAAGCCTTCTTATCCCCCCTTCCTCCAGGTGCAGCCGCTAACAAGCTGACATATTTGCCTTCCTCGGGAGGCTTGGGAAAGTCAGGCCCACGAACTGTTCCTGAGAAAGAGTTGCGCCGAACTCAATGCTTCCAAGGCCAAAACATTGAGAGACCTATTTAAGTTGGTTTCTGTTGGTGCCCGGCATCTCGCGCCAACGTTCAGCTTTCCTTGCCAAGCTCCACAGAACTCAAGTCCAAGACCAGGCCCCAGAGCCTCCAAGTCACCGTACTCAAGTATTCAGCCAAGCCATCGTTTGGCAGGGACTTTTCCAGGATTTTAGCCCAGTGGGGTTTCAAGATTATTTCTTCATTTATTGGATCTTGAACTCTTTTAAACTATTGCACAGTAATACCTTGGTGCTGGGAGCATCAGTGGACTATATTCATCTCTCTTTCCTTTTTTCTACCTATTCTAAATAAAGCATTTAATCACGGCTGCTTTGTGGTGGTTTACTGAGGGATCCTCCAGGTCTAGGTTGCAACAGGTGAGCAAGATACCAATAGAGGTAGGGCAAATGGTAAATGAAGAGGAAGAGGACAAAAACTATCTAAATGCAGAGATCAGGCAAGAAGAGGTAGAAAGGGTTATTAGGGAATTGAAGATGGCAAAGGTGCCGGGCCCTGATGGATATTCAGGTGAATTTTATAAAACATATATACAGGAATTGCTACCATACTTGACAGAGTTATTCAATGAAGTCTTGACAGAGCAGGTCATCCCACAGATATGGAAGTTATCAGAGATTATAACTATACCGAAAGTAGATCATGATGAGACGAACCCGGAGTCCTACCGTCCCATAAGCTTAGCAAATCAAGATTACAAAATTTTTGTAAAGGTATTGGCAAATAGGTTGGAGGGGATATTTCCAAAAATTATAATGGGCGCTCACCTTTATTATTATTATTATTTACTGACACAAAAACACAGTATGACACAGCAAATGAGATTATTATTATTATATAATACTAATATTATGAATGATGTATTAGTACTATGCTAGTAATGTAGTATCTTGTATGTTCATATGACTTGTAAGCCGCTCTGAGTCCCCTTCGGGGTCAGAAGGGCGGCATATAAATGTCGTAAATAAATAATTATTATTATTATTAGCCCCCTGGTGGGGCAACAGGTTGAACTGCTGAGCAGTTCAACATGCTGACCGAAAGGTTGGCAGTTTTAAATTGGGCAGCGTGCTGAGCTCCCGCTGTTAGCCCCAGCTTCTGCCAACCTAGCAGTTTGGGAACAGAGTCCTAGGGTTGCTTCTTGTGTGAGAGAATTGGCCATCTACAGAAATGTTGCCCAGGGGATGCCCGGATGCGTTGCCATCCTGCTGGGAGGCTTCTCTCCTATCCCTGTAAGCTAGAGCTGACAGATGAGAGCTCACCCTGTCTCGCAGATTCGAAGTGGCAGCCTTCAGGTCAGCAACCCAACCTTTAGGTCAGCAATCTAACCAGCACAAGAGTAGAGTCCTAGGGTGCCTCTTCACCATCAAATTATTACAGTTTCACAGCCCTTGAACAGCCATTGCTCCATGCTATAGAACCCTGGGAGTTCTAGTTTGGTGAGGTACCAGCACTCTTTGGCGGAATAGGCTAAAGACCTTGTAAAACTACAACTCCAATGACCCCCTAGCATTAAAATGGTGTCAAGCTGCACCCATTCTACAGTGTAGATGCCCTTATCGGCTCCTGGGAGTTGTAGTTTGGGGATAATTCATGGAAGACTCGTAATACTTCTGATTTCTCCCTAGGAAGTGACCTGCTTCTCCTTAGAAGATGACCAAAAAGCCGTCGCTGGTGGTGTTTGACTTAGGTAAGCGTTGCTTCCGCAAGAGCAAGAATAGACACGGCTGAGCGAGGGTTTGAACCTGAGGCCCCGTCTACATTGACATTGCATCTATTGAATATTCCATTGATTATTGGCATAAAAGGTGTCGGTGCTGTAGAACAGGGGCCGGGAACCTTTTTGACTCAGAGAGCCATAAAAGCAAAATATTTGGAAATTTATTTCAGTGAGAGCCATGTAATATATATAATATATGTTAAGACAGAATTCAACTAAATGTGAGAATATACGTACATACGATGAGAAAAGGATTCCTCCGGCAGAATGACGGGACACTTCAGACCTGGCTCTGCAAAAGGCATGCTCAGGACTCTGGGAAGGAAGAGAAGACGGAAGGAAGGGGGAAAGTAAGACAGAGGAAATAAAGGAGGGAGGGGGAGAGGAAGAAAGAAAAGAAGAACCAACTATGGAAAAGGAAAAAAAAGCAGGAGAGAGACAAGGAGGGGAAGAGAAAGAAGGAAATGGGAAGGTAGGAAAGGAAAGGGTGGGGAAAAGAAAGGAAAGGGAGTGAGGAAAAAGTAAAATAATGAAGGGAAAAGAAAGAAGGGGAGAGAGGGAAGTGAAAAGAAAGGAAGGATAAGAAAAGAAAGACTTGGGGGGAAAAAATAGAAGAGGGAGGAAGGAAAGAAGGAAGGAAGAGGGAGGGAGAATGGATGAAAGAAGGAAGGGGAGAGGGAGGGAAAAGGAAGGAGAGAAGGAAAGGGTGAAGGGGGAGAAAGGAAAGAAAGAAGAGAGAAGGAGAAAGAAGGAAGGGTAGAGAGGGAGGGAAAGGAAGGAGAGAAGGAGAAGGAAAGGGTGAAGGGAGAGAAAGGAAGGAAGGAAGAGGGAGAATGGAGGAAAGAAGGAAGGGGAGAGAGGGAGGGAAAAGGAAGAAGAAGGAAAGGGTGAAGGGGAGAAAGAAAGGAAGGAAGAGGGCCCCAAGAGCAGCAGGGGATGAGGAAGAGGGGCGATGGCGGCGCAGAAGCGGCAGTCGCGGCGCATTTGCGTCACTCCTTGCTGCATGCTGGGAAACCGAGGCCCAGCCTGCTCTGGAGAGCCAGATGCAATCATGAAAAGAGCCACATCTGGCTCCCGAGCCATAGGTTCCCTACCCCTGCTGTACAATCTTCCTAAAGCAAAATTCAGCAAATTGGAGGAAAAATATTAATGGTCTAAGAGGGGGTGCAAATGCTGATTGGGGAAGGAATTCAAAGCGAATTAATCTGTGTATCCCATGCAGATTATACCCTGTGGCCGTTTTGGGTTGACACCCATGTGGATCCTCCGTTCAAGAAAGACAGGTAAAAATAAGCATAGTTCGTAGGCTGTTAGGAATTGTGGGAGTTGAAGTTCCAAAACACCTGGAGGGCCAAAGTTTGCCCATGCCTGTTCTATATAATAATAACTAGCTGTGCCCTACCTACCACGCGTTGCTGTGGCCTATACTGAGGATTTTCGAAGTAGAGGTAGCTATCTGGACTATTATGAAAGAGAGGTACCTACCTATTACTTCCCCCCTTTTTCTTCCCCTTCCCCTTTCTTTCCTTTCTTCCTTCTCTACCTCTTTCTTTTATTCCTTCTTTCACTCTTTGGTTTCATCCTTCCTTCTCTCTTTCCTTCCTTGCCTCCCCCTTTCTCTACTTCTTTGTTTCCTTTCTACCCTCTCTGTTTCCTTCCTTCTTTCACTTTTTATTTCCTTTTCTCCTTCCTTCTTTTCTGCCTTTTCTTTCCTTTTTCTTTCCTTTCTACTTTCTCTTCTTCCTTCCTTCGGTACCTCTTTCCTTCCTTCCTTCCTTCCTTCTTTCCTTCCTTCCTTCTCTCCTTCCTTCTTTGCCTCCCTCCTCTCTTTTCTTCTTCACCCCCTTTCCCTCTTTCATTCCTTCCCTTTTCCCTCCCTCCTTTCTTCTCTCCTTCCTTCCTGTCTGTTCTCCTTCCTTCTTTACCTCTTTCCTGCCTTTTCTTTCCTTTTTCTTTCCTTTCTACTTTCTCTTCTTCTTTCCTTCGGTACCTCTTTCCTTCCTTCCTTCTTTCCCTCCCTCCTCTCTTTCCTTCCTCTTCCCTTTCCCTCTTTCATTCCTTCCCTTTTCCCTCCCTCCTTTCTTCTCTCCTTCCTTCCTGTCTGTTCTCCTTCCTTCCTTCTTTACTTCTTTCCTGCCTTTCCTTTCCTTTTTCTTTCCTTTCTACTTTCTCTTCTTCCTTCCTTTGGTACCTCCTTCCCTCCTTCCTTCTTTCCCTCCCTCCTCTCTTTCCTTCCTCCCCCCTTTCCCTCTTTCATTCCCTCCCTCCTTTCTTCTCTCCTTCCTTCCTGTCTGAACTCCTTCCTTCCTTACCTCTTTCCTGCCTTTTCTTTCCTGCCTTTTCTTTCCTTTCTACCTCCCTTGCCAAAGGGAAAGAAAGAAGGAAGGAACGTTAAAAAAGGGGGGGGGGTGCGGCGAGGAGAAGGGGCGGGGCCAGAGCGGGACAACAGAGGATCTGTATTTTGTTAATTTAATGAATTTTGAGGGGTTCTTTGGGGGGATTTTTATTGTTGATCACACCTTGTGTTGTGAGACGTTTTGCTGCCAAATTTGGTGGGTATTGGCCCCGTAGGTTTTTTTTGTTTTTAAGGTACGCACAACGACAACAGCATACATATATATATTATAGATCTATATTATACATATTATAGATATATATTATAGATAGATTATACATATAATATATACATATTATAATATATAATATATATTATAATATATACATTATATATATATATTATACAGCATATATTATATAATAATTACTAATTACTAATACTAATAATAATACTTTTATATGGATGCACGAATATGAACGCAGTTTGAGACCACTTTAATTGCTGAATGCTATGGAATCCAGGGAGTTGTAGTGTCATGAGGTCTTCAGCCTTCTCTGCCAAACTACAACTCCCAGGTTTCCATGGCATTGGCCCATGTCAGTTAACGTGGGTCTCCTGAGATATATTGTTTGGTGAAGCACCAGCCCTCTTAGGCAGAGAAGGCTGAAGACCTTGTAAAACTACAGCTCCCAGGATCCCATAGCATTGAGCCATGGCGATTCAAGCGGGGTCAAAATGTATTAATTCTACAATGTAGATGCACCTAGAGATTTCCCCTTAACAAAATTGGGAAGCCACAAATGTCTGAACGTTGCCTCTTTCTCCCCCAGTGATGGCTCGATACGAGATCGGAATGGACAACTTGTGAATCTCTATCCCGAAGTGCCGGCTGTATTGGAAAGATTGCACACAGAGGGAATCCCTATGGCTGTTGCTTCACGGTGAGTCAGAGTCCAGTCTCATCTCAAGTGTGTTTGGACTATAAATCCCAGCCTCCACCACACTCTGGGGCAGAGAGTTCCACTGCTGAACAGCTCTCGCAGTCAGGAAGTTCTTCCTAATGTTCAGATGGAATCTCCTTTTTTGTAGTTTGAAGCCGTTGCTCCACATCCTAGTCTCCAGGGCAGCAGAAAACAAGCTTGCTCCCCCCAAAATTACTTCCCTGACATATTTATACATGGCTATCATGTCTCCTCTCAGCCTTCTCTTCTTCAGGCTAAACATGCCCAGCTCTTTAAGTCGCTTCTCATAGGGCTTGTTCTCCAAATCCTTGATCATTTTAGTCGCCCGCCTCTTTGGCGGAGAAGTTGAAAGACCTTAGGAAACTACAACTCCCAGGATTCAACTCATAGCATTGAGCCATGGCAGTGAAAGTGGTGTTAATACTGCATTCCTTCTACAGTGTAGTTGCACCTATAGAGAAAGAAAATGATTGGGAGCAGGAAGGTAAAAGAGGCCTATGCCAGGGGAAATTTAAGTTATTCATAACACAAGCAAAGTGGATAATTCTGCTAGTGGTTTAAAGAAATATATTGGGTTTTCAGGTGCCACTGGATATCTTTTTACGTCTTCAGTGACAAACGTGATATAATTACTGCTACTTCGCACGCTCAGAAATATAATTAAATTGGGTTAAAATTCCCAATTGTCATACACTCTCGGCATTACTTCGGGAATGAAGATTTTTGGGAAGGACTCATCCCACGCTTTTTACAAGCGCGTTGATGACTAAAAAGGCCAATCTGAGATAGGCAAGTCCGGTTACAGAGAGCACAGCAGAAAGCCTCCTTGGGTGATGTTGTTTCCAGGTTGCGGTTCTTTCTGCGTTGTTATTTCTTTTCGAGAGCCGTTCGGCATGTCTTCTCAAAACAAGCCTCAGCATTGCGGATAGTGCGTCTCCATGCCTCCCAATGTGAGGCCAAGGTGGACCATTGTTGGTGATCAATCTCGCTGAGCCTGAGTTGTTGTTTCAGGGAGTCCTTATATCTCTTTTTGGGGGCGTCTCTCTTGCGCTGACCCGTGGCGAGTTCACCGTAGAGTAGTATCTTTGGGAGGCGGTGGTCCTCCATCCTAGAGATGTGCCCTGCCCAGCGCAGCTGTGTTCTCAATAGCATGGTCTCAATGCTGGTGATCCCTGCTTGATCAAGGACAGCAACATTCGTCACATAGTCGGTCCAGTGTACATTTGGGATTGGCGATAGGTGACCCATGATTCAGACCCATATAGGAGAATAGACAATACGATAGCTCTGTACACACTGATTTTGGTGCTTTGCCTCAGGTGCTTGTTGCTCCAGACTCTTTTGTGAAGCCTTCCGAATGCACTCTATGCCTTTGCTAATCTGTGATCTATCTCTTTATCAATCCTGGCGTCTGAAGAGATGATGCTTCCCAGGGAGGTGAACTGCTGGACGGACTTAAGCACAGATTTGCCGATGGTCTTCCTGTGTTCTTCCAATTGCCATACAAACCTATAAATAAATAATGGGAAATGGAGAATCAGTGATGTCTCAGCCATAATAAATATAAATATAATACTATAATAAATATAATAAAAATATAATAATAACAATAAAATAGTGATAAATATAATAACAATAACAACAGTAAATATAATGATAAAGTAATAAAATATAATAACAATAAATATAATAATTATAATAACAATAACAACATTAAATATAAAATGTAATAACAGCAATGAATATAATGATCAATATAATAATTACAACCATAAATATAATAATAGCGACAGATGATACTGTGTTTCATTTATGGTTTTAACTAATGTTATTTATATTGACTTTTAATGATTATGTAATTTTTATGCATATGATTGCTGTTATATTGTTGTATTGTGGTGTAGCGGCCTTGTACCATTGCGAATGTAAGCCGTCCTGAGACCCCCTTCGGGGTTGGAGAAGTGACGGGGTACAAATGCCAGAAATAAAGAAATAATAAAAATATAATAACAGCCACAACAATATAATAACAACAACAATAGCAACAACAATAATAAATATTCTACCATGTTACTGGTTGACCATGCCTGTTGCACACACTCTCAGACCCAGAAAACCCAGACTGAATGCAGTTTAGCACCACTTCAACTGTTATGGCAAATTGCTATGGACTCCTGGGAATTGTAGCTTGCTAAGGCACCAACACTTTTGGCAGAGAAGGCAAAAAAAGTGCAAAACTACAACTCCCAGGATCCTATTGTATTGAGTCAGGGCAAGTAGTGCTAAACTGCATTCATCCAAAGTCTCCCAAACTCAGAATAATAATAAATAATAATACTCTTTATTTATATTCCGCTCTTCTCATCACTCAGAGCGGATTACAGAACATATATGAGCATACAATCCCTGCCGTTAGTATTGACATACAAGACAGACAACATATAGTAGGAGGATCTTTTTCCTGGTTGAACATGGTCTTTCAGATTACATCTCCGGGTGCTGTTGCTCTACTGCGTCACAGGGGGGTGCTGCTGCTCCATCCACCTTGCTTCCTCCTCCTATGACGGAGAGCCCGCCTGCCCACTGAAGCTTCCTCCAGCAATCAATCTTCATTATTTTTATTGGTGTTATAAAGTCTTTAAAAGATCTCCCCCACTATGCGATGCCTTATTTATCTACTCGCAGACTGCTTTCGACTGCTAAGTTTAACAGTGGGTTAAGTTAGGCTTGCAGCTGGCCACCCAAGCCCAGCTGGGTCTCGAACTTGGAACGTTCGGATTGAAGCAGCTGTTGTTTAACCGCTGTACTAAACCTCCGGCCAACTTGAAGGCACCCAACAACAACAAAAGTCCATAAGAGTCCATTCTTGATTATATAACTGTTTCTTGTTTTCTCTCTTTCCTCCCAGGACAGGTGAGATCCGAGGGGCAACTCAGCTCTTAGATCTTCTGAGCCTTAGTGGCTACTTCCGTTGCAAAGAGATCTACCCTGGCAGCAAAGTCACCCATTTCCAAAGGTAAGCCCTTTGTCTACTTCCAAAATTATTATTATTATTATTATTATTGTTGTTGTTGTTGTTGTTGTTGTTTTGTATGCTGTCCTTCCCCAAGGGCTCAGGATGGCTTACAGACAATATAAAAAACACACTTTAAAACAACTGAAATAATTAAACTTAACTAAAAACAATAAAACTATAGTTTTAAAAAAACTAAAAATCCCCAATATATCCTTTTTCTTCCTACTCTGGGTTCATCTATACCAGGCATGGGCAAACTTAAGCCCTCCAGGTGTTTTGAACTTCAACTCCCACAACTCCTAACAGCCTACCGGCTGGGAGTTGAAGTCCAAAACACTGGAAGGGCCAAGTTTGCCCATGTCTGATCCATACTATCAAATTAATGCAGTTTGACACTGCTCTAACTCCCATATCTCAGTGGGAGTTGTAGTTTCACAAGCCTTCTCTATAAAAGAGAGCTGGTGCTTCACCAAACTACAAATTCCAGGCTTCTATAGTATTCAGCCGTGGCGGTGAGTGTGGCATCAAATTTCATTATTTCTACAACGCACATGCACCCACTGAGAATAATAGAGAGAACACTTGCTTAGTATGATCCAAAAGAACTTGTCCATAGAGAAACTAGATATTTCTAGAGAGGTTTTGGACCCAGGTTAAAACAATCACAATTTTATTATTTTATATATATATATATATATATATATATATATATATATATATATATATCATGGGGGTCTTATGTGCCTAACCCTAATGAATGTGAAGGACTGACTATATATGGACGGAGAACCATGAAGATGGGAGAATTGAGAACTTCAATGTGCAGTATGAATAGTCTCCTTCCCTTCTCTCCTCATCTTCCACAGGCTATCTCAACAGAGCGGGATCCCCCTTTGTCAGATGCTCTTCTTTGACGATGAAAGCCGTAATATTTACGATGTCAGCAAATTAGGTACGTAGAGACACGTGTGCATATGTCTTTGTCCATCTCCAATGCACCATGTTTCTGTAATGCAACAATGGGGCCATCCACACTGTAGAATTAATGCAGTTTGGCACCACTTTAACTGCAATGACTCAATGCTATACAATCATGTGCATTGTAGTTCTATTTATTTATTTTATTTATTTATTTAAAACATTTATATTCCGCCCTTCTCACCCCGAAGGGGACTCAGGGCGGAGCACAGCATAAATACGGCAAACATTTAATGCTGGGACAAGAATTCATATACGCATGCATAAACATTAAAAACATTAATCTCAATAATTAAAATACACCATTTAAAACCGTCTTGGTCACCTGCGTCTAATCTATTTGGCCTGGTAATCTTTCCTATTGCTGCTTTATTGCCCTGTCCTGAAAGCTTGATCCCACAGCCAAATTTTTACTGTCCTTCTGAAGGACAGGAGGGAGGGGGCCAATGTGATCTCTCCAGGAAGGGAGTTCCATAGCCGGGGGGCAATCACCGAGAAGGCCCTGTCTCTCGTCCCCACCAATCACGCCTGTGACAATGGCGGGATGGAGAGCAAGGCCTCCCTGGAGCATCTTAATCTCCACGATGATAAATTGGGCCGGGGCCATTTAGGGCTATATAGACCAAAGCCAGCACTTCGAATTGTGCCCGGTAGCAAACTGGCAGCCAGTGGATCTTGGCGTAACATGGGAGTTGTATGCTCCCTGTATGCCGCCCCAGTTATTAACCTGGCTGCCTCTCATCAGACTATTTGAAGCTTCTGAGCCGTGTGCATATTTATTTATTTATTTATTTATTTATTTATTTATTTATTTATTTACAGTATTTATATTCCACTCTTCTCACCCCGCAGGGGACTCAGGACGGATTACAATGTACATATACATTGCAAACATTCAGTGCCATAGACACACAACATATATAGACAGACACTCAGAGGCTATTTAACATTCCAGCTTCTGGCCACCACACCAGAAGCTGGTAGCTCAATTCTTTGCCTACATTCTGGAGATTTTTATGGCCTCGTAAATCAGTTAAATGAAGCTCCCCACAAAGTGGTACCTAAATTTCCTACTTGACAGATGCAACTGTATTTCGGGCTGCAAAGGTTGACAACAAGCTACACATTTTTTTTGGTTGGGAGCTCACTCCTACCCGGGCTGGCTTCGAACTCATGATGTTTCGGTCAGTGGTGATCTTAATGCAGCTGATTCCCAGCCAGCTGCGCCACAGTCCTGGTATATGTATTTGTCCATCTCCAATGCACCCTGTTTCTAATGCAACAATGGTGCCATCCACACTGTAGAATTAATGCAGTTTGACACCACTTTAACTGCAATGACTCAAAGCTATGCAGTCATGTGCATTGTAGTTCTAGCGCCCTTCCAGACAGCCCTATATCCCAGAATATCAAGGCAGAAAATCCCACAATATGTTTTGGACTGGGTTATCTGAGTCCACACTGCCATATATTCCAGTTCAAACAGATAATGTGGGGTTTTATTTAGCAGTATGGAAGGGGCCCTAGAGAATCTTTAGTCTTCCTCACCAAACTACAAATCTCAGGACTCAATAGAATTAAGATATGACAGTTAAAGTGGTGTCAAACTGCATTAATTGTTCTATGTAGGTGCACTCAAGGCCCTTCCACACAGCCCTATATCCCAGAATGTCAAGGTAGAAAATCCCACAATATCTGCTTTGAACTCACAAACTCGGGCCCCACACATCGGGCTGGACACACCCTCGATCTGATTTTCTCTGCTGGTGTCCAAGTGTCCGTCGCCTCTGTAATCAAGGTGCCATGGTTGGATCACTGTGCTCTAAGAGTCCAGGTTGAGTTACCACCACCCCCCGGCAAGGATGCCGAACCAATTTGGGTTCGCCCGAAGGGACTTATGGAACCAACCAGGTTCCTGAATGCCCTGAGGGACATGGAGCCTGTCAGCGTCTCGCTTGAGGAGCTAGTTACCACCTGGAACAGCAAGTTATCCACCGCTCTCGACGAGATTGCCCCTAAATGCCCTCTCCGACCCCGCAAGGGCCGTTCCCCGTGGTTCACAGAAGACCTAAGAACCATGAAGCGGGAGAAGAGATGGCTAGAGCGCGTGTGGAGGAAGCTCCGTGACGGCCCTTGGAATCAACTTATAAGCTCTTTATGGAAGCTTATGAGCATGCTTCCATGGAAGCGAAAAATTCCCATTATGCTTCCTTGATCGCGTCTGCAGAATCACGCCCGGCCCAATTGTTCAAGATAATTCGGCAGCTCACGATTGTCCCTACCATCCCAAATAATGATGATCGGGCTCTTACCGCCGAGGCTTTCCAGAGTCATTTTGCAGACAAGATTGCGACGCTCCGCAAGGACCTGCCCGCCACAGTTGATACAGTACAGGAGCTTGAGACTCCGTGGCCCTCTGCCGGATCCACCTTCGACCGGTTTCGACCACTGGACACAGAGGATGTTGACAAGATAGTCGCAGCTCTTCGACCTACCACCTGCTCCCTCGACCCGTGCCCCTCCACGCTGATTTGATCTTGCGTGGAGGGGTTACGTGGCCCTCTGTTGAATATAGTCAACTGCTCCCTTGAGCAAGGAGCCGTTCCAGAGGAATTAAAAGAGGCGGTGGTAACTCCATTGCTGAAGAAGCCAGGGTTAGACCCGCGGCTCCCTCCACCTACCGCCCAGTGTCCAACTTACCGTACTTGGGCAAGGTAATTGAGAGGGCAGCAATGGAGCAGCTGCAGGCTTTCTTGGATGATGCAACCTGGCTAGAACCCTTCCAGTCCGGCTTCCGTTCTGGCCATGGGACAGAGACCATCCTGGTCTCCATCACAGACCTACTCCGTTGCCACTTGGACCGAGGCGGATCGGCGCTGCTTGTGTTATTGGACCTCACGGCAGCATTTGATACTGTCGATTACCAACTTTTGACACACCGCCTGGCGGTGGCGGGGGTGAGGGGGACAGTCCTCAACTGGCTGTCCTCCTTCCTCCAAAATGGCCTGCAGCGAGTGAAGTGGGGAGGGGTGGTCTCCGAGGGCTCCGCCTTACACTGCGGGGTCCCTCAGGGGGCCATCCTCTCCCCGCTGTTATTTAACATCTACATGCAACCACTCGCCCAATTGGTGTGGAGTTTCGGGCTGGAATGTCATCAGTATGCTGATGACACCCAGCTCGTTCTGAGGATGGACCCCGGGGCGGAATCTGTACCCGATAATTTCCAACTCTGCCTAGAAGCCATAACTGGATGGCTGCGAGCCAGTAAGTTGAAGGTGAACCCGCCAAAGACGGGGGGGGGGGGGGGAGATCCAGCTGCCTACGTTTGACGGCATGGCACTATGCCCGCAGTCCTCAGTAAAGAGCTTGGGGGCGGCTGGACCCGCAGCTGTCTATGGAGGCACAGATTGCTTGTGCCTACAAGACAGCCTTTTACCATCTGCGGCAAGCAAAACGTCTGGCTCCCTATCTCTCCCGTCGCAACCTGGCCATGGTGATCCAAGCTACGGTCATCTCGAGGCTCGATTACTGTAACGCGCTGTACATTGGCCTGCCTTTGTTGGCGATCCGGAAACTTAAACTGGTGCAGAACGCGGCAGCTCGCTTGCTGCTAGGAGCCCCAAGAACGGCACATATAACGCCACTCCTGCGCAAACTGCACTGTTTGCCCATTGAATTCCGGGTCTCCTTCAAGGTGTTAGTTTTGACTTTCAAGGCCTTATATGGTTTGAGGCCAGTGTACCTGAAGGAGCTGCTTACCCCATATGCGCCCAGAAGATCACTGCGCTCAGAGGGGCTTAACTTACTTGAAGTCCCGGGTATGAAGTCCTGCAGGCTCTCTACCACACAGCAGAGAGCGTTTTCAGTGGCGACGCCGGTTCTATGGAACTCGCTGCCGCCGGAGACACGAGCCTTGCAGGACCTAATGGCGTTCCGCAGGTCCTGCAAGACCTGGCTGTTTAGACAGGCGTTCGATGTCTGACAGCGCCTAATTAACACTTGCCATCCTGCCATACCACTACCATTTTCCATGTACCAGCTATGTCTGGCTATGATTTTATGTGACTGTTTTAAGATGTAATTTTATGTGTTTTAACCATGTGTTTTATATGCTGTTTTTATATGTTGTAAACCGCCCTGAGCCTCGGGAAGGGTGGTTTATCAAATCGAAATAAATAAATAAATAATAATAATAATAATAATAAATCCATACTCAAATAATGTGGGATTTTCTGCCTTGATATTTTGGGATATAGGACTGTGTGGAAGGGCCCTCAGTGTGGACTCAGATAACCCAGTTCAAAGCAGATATTGTGGGACTGTGGCGCAGCTGGCTGTGTGTCAGCTGCATTAAAGATCACTAGTGACCAAAAGGTCATGAGTTCGAAGCCAGCCCAGGTCGGAGTGAACTTCCGGTCAATTGTGTAGCTTGTTGTCGACCTTTGCAACCCGAAAGACAGTTGCATCTATCAAGTAGGAATTTTACGTACCACCTATGTGTGGGGAGGCTAATTTAACAAAAATTTATGAGGCCATAAAGAAATCTATAAGCAAAAGTAACCACCAAACCCCCAAACACATACCACCAGTGTTGCAGATGGGCGGTGAAAACCCAGCTCCCCTGGTGCCCAAACGTTGTAATGTTAAATACCCATTACCTGTCTATATGGTTGTGTGTCTAAGGCATTGAATGGTCCCCTCTTTTCTCCGCCTCCAAGCCACTCCCGGCCTCAACCCGTGCAGTGTCTCTCCGTTTCTCACTCTTCTTCTGTGTGACTCGCGCGAGAACAACCACGGGAGACACACACAGACCTAGAGGGAGAGACAGAGACCCCCCCCGGATCCAGGAGCACCTGAGAGGCGGCAGAGAAGGCCAAGGAGACGACGGAGAGAGGCGACCACGGCATTTTTCATTTGTAGCCAAAAACTACAAATGAAAGGGGGGCCGATACACTTCCGGTCCACCCAAAAAGGCTCCGGCGGAAGTTGGACCACCAAGGAAAGGGGTCCGCCTGGAAACGCGGACAACACAAAATAGCCAACGGGAACTGGAAGTCCCCCCCCCTTACGGCCAGAAGACCTCCAACTCAAGATGGCGGTCGCCAGGAAGCACCAGCAACTGTGTGGAGGGCTCCGGAGTGTGGCCGGAGACCAGAGCTTACAGCTGCTCTCCACTGGGAGAGCAGAGCCTCCTCCGCCTGGATGCCCTCCACAGTATGGAGGAAAAAGAAAGGAGGTTGGGGGCGCTGGCCTCGCGCAGGCACACAGAGGCCCACGGAGTGCTGCCGGGAGCAAAACAACGTCGTGCCCACCTCTTCCGCCACCTCCTCGACCTCCTTCCACACACACAGACAGAGAGAGACAGAGAGAGAGACACCGCACGGCCTGGGTCCAGCAGAAGACAGAGAAGAAAAAGTAAGGAGCGGGAAAGGAAAGAGTAGAAGGATGGAAGGGGAGAAGAAAGGAAGAAAAAAGGAAGGAGGACAGAGAGAGAAAAAAAGGATAGATGGAAGGAGGGGGAAGGAAAATAAACCAGAAAGGAAGGAAAAAGCCACAGCGAAGCGTGGCCGGGTCAGCTAGTTTAACAAAAATTTATGAGGCCATAAAAAGAAATCTCCAGCAAAAGCATGCTGGGAATGCGGAAAGTACTTCATCAGTGTTGCAGATGGGCGGTGAAGCGACAGCTCCCCTGGTGCCCAAACGTTGTAATGTTAAATAGCCTCCGACTACCTGTCTATATGTGTTGTGTGTCTATGGCATTGAATGTTTGCCATGTATGTGTACATTGTAATCCGCCCTGAGTCCCCTGCACGGTGAGAAGGGTGGAATATAAATACTGTAAATAAATAAAAAAATACATTTCTGACTTGATATTATGGGATATAGGGCCGTTTGGAAGGGCTGTGGGTTAGCTGAGTCAACACACAGATAATGTGGGATTTTTTCCCTTGATATCCTGGGATATAGGGCTGTGTGGAAGGGCCCTCAATGAAAGTGAGATGCATTAGATCTTGATATGCTAAATTCCCTATAATATCAATTTTTTATTAAAAAAAACGATCAAGCCATACTTGCCCTCAAATGACCGCCTGGACTATGGAGGGCATTTTCACCAAGGGCACATCTACACTGTCTAATTAATGCAGTTTGACACCTCTGTAACTGCGACGGCTCAGTGCTATGGGATCCTGGGAGTTGTTGTTCGGTGAGGCATCTCTTTGGAAGAGAAGACGACAGACCTTGTCAAACTACAACTCCCACAATTCAATCACATTGAGCCACAGCAGTTCAAGCAGTGCCAAAGTGCATAGATCAGGCATGGAAAACTTCAGCCCTCCAGGTGTTTTGGACTTCAACTCCCACCATTCCTAACAGCCTCGGGCCCTGTCAACACTGCCATATAATCCAGTTCAAATCCAGATGATCTGCTTTGAACTGGATTATATGGCAGTGTTGACGCACATAATCCAGTTCAAAGCGGATAATCTGGATTTAGAAAGTGCCTTATATGGTCAGTGTAGATTAGGCATGGGCGAACTTCGGCCTTCCAGGTGTTTTGGACTTCAACTCCCATAATTCCTAACAGCCTCAGGCCCCTTTGTTTTTCCCCTCAGCCGCTTAAACCCCACTTAACCGATTTTGTATTCTGCACAGTCAACAAGGGAAGCCCCACGTGTGCCCTATGGCAGCAGTCTAGCTTCATTGCTTAAGCGGCTGAGGGGGGAAAGGATGGGGCCTGAGGCTGTTAGGAATGGTGGGAGTTGAAGTCCAAAACACCTGGAGGGCTGAAGTTTCCCATGCCTGGTGTAGATGCACCCATAGTTGGCATAGCCAATGGCCAGTTGGACCATGAAATGGTCCAAGTAGGTGTTATATATTCTGAAAAAGGCAGGGAGGTAAATACTAAATTAATTTCGGTCCCTTTTTTTCCTTCCATACAGGGGTAACATGCATTCTGGTTCCCAACGGCATGAATCTTTCGCTCCTCGGTCGCGGCTTGGAAGCCTTTGCTCATTCCTGAGCCTTGATGCCAATTTGCTAGAACTGGGCTTCTTTCCTTCTTGCGCAGAATGTGCAAAAGTGTTGACGTGCCATCAATAAACTATACGTGTGTTTTTCTCCGCAATTCACTTAACATGCATGCATCGCCAGAGCTGGTCATGGATAAATTCCTATTGCATATGCATCTACACACTATAGAATTAATACAGTTTGGAACCACTTTGACTGTCGTGGCTCCAGGCAATGGAATCCTGGGAGTTGTGGTTTCCTAAAGTCTTCTGCCTTTTCTGCCCAAGTGGGCTAGTGCCTCACCAAACTACAAATCCCATGATTCGATTGTACGTGCATCTACACTATAGAATTAATACTGTTTGGAACTACTTTGACTGTCGTGGCTCCAGGCAATGGAATCCTGGGAGTTGTAGTTTCCTAACGTCTTCAGGCTTCTCTGCCCAAGAGGCCTGGTGCCTCACAAACTACAAATCCCATGACCCTGTTGTACGTGCATGTTTACTATTGAATTAATACAGTTTGGAACTACTTTGACTGTTGTGGCTCCAAGCAATGGAATCCTGGGAGTTGTAGTTTCCTAAGGTCTTCAGTCTTCTCTGCCCAAGTGGGCTGGTGCCTCACCAAACTACAAATCCCATGCTCCTATTGTACGTACATCTCTACACTGTAGAATTAATACAGTTTGAAACTACTTTGACTGTTGTGGCTCCAAGCAATGGAATCCTGGGAGTTGTAGTTTCCTAAGGTCTTCAGCCTTCTCTGCCCAAGAGGCCTGGTGCCTCACCAAACTGCAAATCCCATGATCCTATAGCAGTGAGCCATGGCGAGTAAAGTGGTTTAATTCTACAATGTAGATGTGCCTGAAAACTCTAGGGCAGAATGTCCTGATTTGGGAGGGGCACTTTCAGTGAATCCCATCAAAAAACATACCAGACATGCATATGGTTCCCTTTTTCTCTTGACTACAAATCCCACCATCCTGATCTATGTGCAAGATGAACAGCGAAATTTAGAATTTATTTCTTGGAATGGAATATAAAAATGCCATACAAAAGGTAAACATAGCTGGCAAGAGCACTTTATTAGGAAACTAGCCGTCCCCTGCCATGCATTGCTGTGGCCCAGTCTGTATATGTGTTTTTGTGTGTGTATATATGTGTTTGCGTATATGTGTGTGTGTGGGGGGGGGGGTTGCGCTTGCGTTGTAATGTAATTTTTAGGGTTTTTTGCTGTGTTTTTCAGTTATGGTCACTTGTTGGCCTGATAGGTGAATTGTGTCCAAATTTGGTGTCAGTTCTACCAGTGGTTTTTGAGTTATGTATCGCACAAACTAACATTACATTTTTTATTTATATAGATGTAATACTAAACTTTAGGAATTAATGAAGCATCTCTAGACCATGAATTCAATTCTGAATTTAATTTTTATTGATTTTTTCAAAAATTCAATTTCTGGCATCTAATTGACATATAGTAAACAAAGGTGTGTGTGTGTATGTGTATGTATACACACACACACACACAACAGTATAAACTAACTTAACCCAACATTTGCTTTGCTTTCCCTTGGCTTATTGGGAATTTTGAAATTCTAAACCACGAAACCATTTCCAAAACATATCCAGCCCAATATCTGTATTTGTTATTTAGGGACAGTGTTCCTTTAAGAGAAGGAGGGGGTGAGAAAAGAGTGACGTTACGTCATAAGATTTATTTTCCTCCCTGCTTCCTAAGGCCCCTCCCTGCCCACGTGCCCACGACTGGGCCAAAGAGGTAAACGGCAAAATGGACCCATGCAGTATATACTTCCGGTTTTAAGTGACACAAGTAGTGGAACAGCTGTTTTTTTTAAAGAAAAACAAAAGGAGCAAGTCTCATCCCATTCAGTGGAAATTACTTTCAGTAGATAAATATATGAATGGAGTACTTTACTTACTGACTTTACTTAGGCGATCTCTGGTAACTCGAGGATGATGGTCCTCCAAGCGCAGTGTATTGACGGTGTGTCCGCACGTGGCTGTGGAGCCCTATTCTTGATCCACATGTTCTCCCATAGTGAGGACATCCGTTTCCATGGAGAGGCCCTGCTCTCGATCCCACCTTTGTCGCAAATACGTTTGGTGGGAACGAGGGACAGGGCCTTCTCGGTGGTGGCCCCTTGCCTGTGGAACTCTCTCCCCAGCGAAATTAGGTTAACCTCTTCCCTCCTTTCCTATAGGAAAAAATTGAAGACGTGGCTGTGGGACCAGGCATTTGGTTAGATATTGGGTACCAGGCGGATAACAAAAGGTTGATAGTGTTAGGAAAACGGACTGTGGACTGGCTTCGGACAAACTTGCAATTACAGAACTCGGACTATGAGTATTTTTAACTATTTATATTTTTAATTGGTTTTTAATCTGTTTAATGTATTATTTATGGTATAGTAGTTGTTTTATTGATTGTATGTGGCATCGAATCGCTGCCGTTGTTAGCCGCCCTGACTCCCCCTTCGGGGGTAGAGAAGGGCGGGTTATAAATAATTGAAATAAAAATAATAATAATAATAAAAGCAGTCCTGGTCAGGGTTGGCCTGAAGAAAATGGAAGTCCTCTACCAGCCCGCACCACAGGAAGAACACCATCATCCCCACGTCAGCATAGGCGAATCTGTGCAGCAGTCCGTTCAGCAGTTCACCTACCTGGGAAGCATCATCTCTTCAGACGCCAAGATTGATAAAGAGATAGATCACAGATTAGCAAAGGCATATAGTGCATTCGGAAGGCTTCACAAAAGAGTCTGGAGCAACAAGCACCTGAGGCAAAGCACCAAAATCAGTGTGTATGGAGCTATCGTACTGTCTATTCTCCTCTATGGGTCTGAAACATGGGTCACCTATCGCCAACACCTACGACTCCTCGAACGCTTTCATCAGCGCTGTCTTTGCACAATCCTAAATATACACTGGACCGACTATGTGACAGATGCTGCTGTCCTTGAGCAAGCAGGGATCACCAGCATTGAGGCCATGCTATTGAGAACATAGCTGCGCTGGGCAGGGCACATCTCTAGGATGGAGGACCACCGCCTCCCAAAGATACTACTCTATGGTGAACTCGCCACGGGTCAGCGCAAGAGAGGCACCCCCAAAAAGAGATATAAGGACTCCCTGAAACAACACCTCAGGCTAGGCCAGATTGATCACCAACAATGGCCAGATTGATCACCACCCTGGCCTCACATCGGGAGGCATGGAGACGCACTATCCACAATGCTGCGGCCTCTTTCGAGAAGACACGCCGAATGGGTCTCGAAGAGGAACAACAACGCAGAAAGAACCGCAACTTGGAAACAACATCATCCAAGGAGACTTGCCTATCTCAGATTGGCCTTTTTAGTCATCAACACGTTTGTAAAAAGCGTGGGATGAGTCCTTCCTAAGAGTCTTCGTTCGTGAAGTAATGCCGAGAGAGAGTTTTGCTCCATTGTGTCCTAGTCTCCAGGGCAGCAGAACACAAGTTTGCTCCCCCCCTCCCTTTGACTTCCCCTCATATATTTATGTCTCCTCTCAGCCTTCTCTTCTTCAGGCTAAATATGTTCAGCTCTTTAAGCCGCTCCTCATAGGGATTGTTCTCCAGACCCTTGATCATTTGAGTCGCCCTCCTCTGGACACATTCCAGCTTGTCAACATCTCCCTTCAATTGTGGTGCCCTCTTGGATGAATGGAGTACATGGTTTCTGATGCAGAATGAAAACCTTCCCCATAACTGCAAATGGATACCGGAAATCCGTCAAGGGAGACAACCAGACTGTGACTCTTTAGCCTGGCCCTTCCCAATCATCATGTGACAAGGGAAGAGGGAGAGGGAGGGGGAAATAGGGAGCAAGGTGGGTGAAGCCGGAAGAGGAAACCCAGTGAATTCCCGACCAGGCGAGATGAGTGGGTTGGGGAAGCTTTTTGGGAAGGGTAAGACCAATATTATTTTTTCTATTCCCCCCCCCCGCGCAGGGAAATGGTATCTCCCAATCGCCTTAGAAAACCATGGAATGTTTGGGAGGAACCAAACAAAAACAGGGGGGAGGGGGGAAAGGAAAGAAGTCTCTATTGAATCCAGGGAAGGGGAGTGTTCCAAATGTCCTTTAGGGGAGACGGACTGTACCATGTTGCCAATAATATGGGGGGAGGCGAAGGGAGATCTTGACCCTGGTTTCTCAGTACCAGGATGGAAGGCTGCTATTTGTTTTCCTCCATTTTGAAGCTGTGGCTGGGAAAGCCCTATGTTTGTGTCTTGATGGGAAGGCCTTTTACTTCTCCCCCTTGAACCCTCCTTTTATTTCAAGCTAGCCTTTGGCCCTCCAGGTGTTTTTGGACTTCAACTCCCAGCATCCCTGGGAGTCCTGGCTTCTGGGATTTGGGATCCCAAACAAACATGGGGACCCAAGGGCCACTGTTTTAATGTCTTGGTTTTCCTTTAGGAAAAGGGTGCATCTACACTGTGTAAACAATACAGTTTGGCACCACTTTCACTACAATGGGTCAGTGCTATGGGACTCTGGGAGTTGTAGTTTAGTGAGGCACCAAATCTCTTGAGCAGAGGAGGCTAAAGACCTTGGGAAACTACAACTCCTAGGATTCCATAGTGTTGAACCATCTACACACTGTGTAAACAATATGGTTTGACACCACTTTCACTACAATGGGTCAGTGCTATGGGACTCTGGGAGTTGTAGTTTAGTGAGGCACCAAGTCTTTTGAGCAGAGGAGGCTAAAGACCTTGGGAAACTACAACTCCTAGGTTTCCATAGTGTTGAACCATCTACACACTGTGTAAACAATATGGTTTGACACCACTTTCACTACCGTGGGTTAGTGCTATGGAATACTGGGAGTTGTAGTTTGGTGAGGCACCAAATCTCTTGAGCAGAGGAGGCTAAAGACCTTGGGAAACTACAACTCCCAGGATTCCATAGTGTTGAACCATCTATTCTACACTGTGTAAACAATACAGTTTGACACCACTTTCACTACAATGGGTCAGTGCTATGGGACTCTGGGAGTTGTAGTTTAGTGAGGCACCAAATCTCTTGAGCAGAGGAGGCTAAAGACCTTAGGAAACTACAAGTCCCAGGATTCCATAGAGTTGAACCATCTACACCAGTTGTTGTCCCCAGATGTTTTGGCCTTCAACTCCCAGAAATCACAGCTGGTAAACTGGCTGTCATTACTGGGAGTTGTAGGCCAAAACACCTGGGGACCCACAGGTTGAGAACCACTGATCTACACTGTGTAAACAATACAGTTTGACACCACTTTCACTACCATGGGTCTGTGCTATGGGACTCTGGGAGCTGTAGTTTGGTGAGGCACCAACACTCTTGAGCAGAGGAGGCTAAAGACCTTAGGAAACTACAACTCCTAGGATTCCATAGTGTTGAACCATCTATTCTACACTGTGTAAACAATACAGTTTGACACCACTTTCACTACCATGGGTCAGTGCTATGGAACACTGGGAGTTGTAGTTTGGTGAGGCACCAACACTCTTGAGCAGAGGTTAAAGACATTGGGAAACTACAACTCCCAGGATTCCATAGTGTTGAACCATGCCAAACTATGTTGATTCTACAGTGTAGGTCAGGCATGGGCAAACTTGGGCCTTCCAAGTGTTTTGGATTCCAACTCCCACCATTCCTAACAGCCTCAGGCTCCTTCCTTTTGCCCCTTAGCCTCAGGCTGTTAGGAATGGTGGAAGTTGGAGTCCAAAACATCTGGAGGGCCCAAGTTTGCCTATGCTTGGTGTAGGTGTATCCAAAGTCTTCCCTTCCAGATGATGGGAACTGTAGTCCATTGTGACCAGGTTAGAGGCGGCTGATGCATGGTATAAACGTATAATAATATTACAGAATAGTGGTATAGTACAATATAGTAATATATAATACTAATATTGTGCAGTGCTAATAATAGAATATATTGTATACACATATAATATTGATAATAATATTATAATGTAATACAATATAATAATAATACAATATAATAATTATATATTTCATATTACATGTAATATTACTAATAATATTACAGTATATTGATGTAGTACAATATGGGAATGTATGTTACTAATATTGTACTATGCTAATAATATAATATCTTGTATTTACATATAACTTGTAAGCCACTCTGAGTCTCCTTTGGGATGAGAAGGGCGGCACATAAATGCCGTAAATAAACTTTAATCTTTTTTCCAACCTTTCATTTCAGGTAAAAAGGCCAAAGCGCCGACCCCGCAAGAGGCCATCCAGAAACTGCGGGAGACCGAAGAGGTGCTGGTCAAGAAGCAGGAATTCTTGGAGCAGAAGATCCAGCAGGAGCTGCAGTCAGCTAAGAAGCATGGCACCAAAAACAAAAGAGGTAGAATTGGAAAGAGATTCCCGTGTTCCCCCAAGCTTTGTTTTTCCTGTTGTTTGGGACTTCAGTTCCCAGAATTCCTGGCTGTTTGCCAAAAGGATGCTGGGAGTTGGAGTCCAAAACACCTGGAGGACCAAAGCTTGGAAAACCCTGATAGTCCAACTACTAATAAGAGCATAAATCCAAAGTGCGATACATACACAATTATGGGATTTTAATATTTATATTCAGATGATTTTATTCTTGTCTGAATGTTTAAATTTTATGTATGTCTTATGTTTAATGGTTCTAATTGATTTTAAGTTCATAGTCATACGTAGTAATTAGTTATTATGATTTCTTTGTGTACTGTATGTTGGCATTGAATTTTTGCCATTAAGTATATTATAAACCGCCTTGAATCACCCCAGGGATGAGAAAGGTGGTACAGTGTTCCCTCACTACTTCGCGGTTCACTTTTAGCAAACTCGCTGTTTCGTGGCTTTCAAAAAATACTAATTTAAAATATATGTTGCGGTATTTTCGCTGTTTTGCTTGTTTTTGCCGCCGCCACTCCCCAAGGTGCTTTCCCTCCTCAGTCCTCCCTCCCTCCAGCCTTGAAGCGCCTTTCTTTCACTTTATTTTAAGTCTATAAAGACTTAAAATAGTGTATAACTACTAAAATAACGTATAAATATTAAAATAAACATGGCATCCCTACATCACGGTTTTTCACTTATTGTGAGAGATTCTGGAATGTAACCACTGCAATAAGTGAAGGAAATACAGTAAATAATGAGATAAACTAGATAGACTAGGGTCAAAAGGAAGACAGTGGATGTAGATTGTGGAGAGCAATTTACCACTAATCATAGACTCATATAGTTGGAAGAGACCTTGTGGGCTATTCAGTCCAACCCCCTTCCAAGAAGCAGGAAAATCACATTTAAAAGCACTTCATCCCAGCTTTTCTGCTTTAAACTGGATTATATAAGTCCGCACTGCCAGATAATCTGGGATAAACAGAAAAACTAGAGTCAGATCCTGGGATATAGGGCCTGTGTGGGAGGGCCCTAAAAGAAAAAAATATTACGTCTTAAAGAAGGGAGGAAAGACATGGGTGAAGTTGAACTAGACCAGTTTGTGAATCAGAATTATAGAATTGGAAGAGACCCTCCAGAGGCCATCTAGTCCAACCCCATTTTTCCATTCGGAAAGACACAATCCAAACCCGCTCGACAGATGGCCATCCAGCCTCTGTTTAAAAGCCTTTGAAGGAGGCGGCTCCACCAGACTCTGAGGCAACATTTTATTATTAGCACATGTCTCCAGAGCCAGCTCTGTTTGACAGAGGGTGATTAAAAGAACATAGGGGGAAGGGAGGGCAGAGGTTTGAAACCAAAGGTCGCCTTTCTTGCCTTGACTATAGAATAGAGATTGAAAAAATAGCTGTCACATCGCATGGCTGGGGTTGTGGCCCTGGGTTCTTAACTTTTTAATCACTAAAACAGTGTTTCTCAACATTCCTAATGCCACAACCCCTTAATAAAGTTTCTCAAGTTGTGGTGACCCCTAACCATCAAATTATTTTTATTGCTACTTCATAACTGTAGTTTTGCTACTGTTATGAATCATAATGTAAATATCTGATATGAAGGATGTATTTTCATCCACTAGACCAAATTTGGCACAAATACCCGATACGCCCAAATTTGAATACTGGTAGGGTTGCGGGGATTGAATTTGTCATTTGGGATTTGTAGTTGCTGGGATTTATAGTTAACCTACAATCAAAGAGCATTCTGAACTCCACCAGTGTGGAATTGAACCACACTTGGCCCACAGAACTCTCATGACCAACAGAAAATACTGGAAGCGTTTGGTGGGGATTAACCTTGAGTTTTGGAGTTGTAGTTCACCTATATTCAGAGAGCACTGTGGACTCAATGATGGATCTGGACCAAACTTGACATGAATACTCAATATGCCCAAATGGTGGAGTTTGGGGAAAATAAACCTTGACTTTTGGGAGTTGTAGTTGTTGGGATTTATAGTTCACCTACAATCAAAAAGCTTTCTTCTGAACTCCCCCCCCCCCCAAAACCCAATAGAATTGGGCCAGACTTCCCACACAGAACCCCCAGGACCAACAAAAAATACTGTGTTTTCTGATAGTCTTTGGCAACCCCTCTGACACCTCACGACCCCGCCCCCAGGGGTCCCAACCCCCAGGCTGAGAAACACTGTACTAAAAAAATCCTTATGAATTCCCTCTCCTGGAAACTTCTAGGAGCAGCAGTTTATCTTTTAAATTAGGTGTAGAGCAGTGGTTCTCTAACTTCTTAATGCCGCGACTCCTTAATCCAGTTCTTCATGTTGTGGTGACCCCCATCAATAAAATTGTTTTTGTTGCTACTTCAGAACTGTAATTTTACTACAGTTATGAACTGTAATGTAAATATACGATATGCTGGATGTATTTTCATTCACTGGACTAAATTTGGCACAAATACCCAATATGCCTAAATTTGAATGCTGGTAGATGATAGAATTGACCAATGATAGAATTCTGACACCCCTCGTGACACCCCCTAGGTCCCGGGTCCCAGGTTGAGAAACACTGGTGTAGAGTCTGTGTGGGTCTGCCTTACGAGGTACATCTACACTGTGGAATTAATTCATTTTAACACTACTTTAACTACCATGGTGCAGTGCTTTGGATCTCAGGAATTGTCATTTTACAATAAAAAATATTCTGGAGGCTAGTGTGCTTGTTTTATTCACTTGTTTTATTTCTATACAGTGCTGGAGAGTTTCCTTAAAAACATAGGTAGAAAATCAGACGAAAGGCCAATCTAATCTGGTCTTTTGTTTTGGTTTTTTGGACTACAACTCCCAGAATGCTCCTGACCATGATGGCTGGAAGATTCTTAAAGTTCTGTTCCCCCCAAAAAGAGGAACTTTCTTAAGCTCTGCCAAGGCCATAACTAGAGGCTTCAATGGGAGGCCCAGCCCAAGAGGAGAAGACAAAATTGTGGGTTAATAATTTTGCTTAGGAAAGTGAAACTAGCTGTGATGCAATTGCCTCCTTTGTCAGTAGCTACCATCTGATACTTCTTTCTCTCTGCAGGAGTTTTATAAACAAAGAGCATACTCTAAGTCAGTGTTTTTCAACCTTTTTTGAGCCATGGCACATTTTTTACATTTACAAAATCATGGGGCACACCACCAACCAAAATGACACAAAATGACCCTCTAACACAGTAATACATATAGTTAATATGTTTATATGTATTTATACACTCAGTGTGAAACCTGGACCTGTTTCGATGAACACAACATAGATATCCTGGTAGGAATGGTAGAAAGACACAAACTTCCAACACAGAACTCCCATAACCAAGAGAAAATACTATAAGAGTTTGGTAGGCATTGACCTTGGGTTTTGGAGTTGTAGTTCACCTATATCCAGAGAGCACTGTGGACTGAAACAATGTTGGATCAGGACCAAACTTGGCATGAATACTCAATAAATAAATAAATAAATAAATATGCCCAAATGTGAACAAGATGGAGTTTGGGGAAAATAGGCCTTGACATTTGGAAGTTACAGTTTCTGGTATTTATAGTTAACACACAATCAAAGAGCATCCTGAACTCTTGCAACAATGGAATTGAACCAAACTTGGCATATTGAACTCTCATTACCAACAGAAAGTACTGAAAGGGTTTACTCATGGGAATTGACGAGTTTGGAAGTTGTAGTTCACCTACACCCCCAGAGACCACTGTGGACTCAAACAATGTTATGTTGTTGTTTGTTTTCTATCCAGAATCACAATGTTGGAAGGACCACTTTAAGGTCCTAAAACTAGGCATGGGAAACCTGCCCTCTAGGTGCTTTGGACTTCAATTCCAAATTCCTAACAGCCTGAGGCCCATTCCTGCTACTTGTTTTGATTTCTAAGGAAAGAACCTGAGGCTGCTAAGAATGGTGGGAGTTGAGTCAAAAACACCTGGAAGGCCAAGTTTGCCCATGCCAGCTTTCAACAGAGACCTCTTCCTCCCCTTCTTTTGGTCTTCCCCTCTTGCCGAACACTTAACTTTTTCACACTGCCGCTTCTGCCGCCATTTGATCCGAGGGGGCAGCGTGAGCGTGTTCAGGAGGGGAGGGGGGAGGGAGGAAGACGTGACCCCTCGCCCCAGAGCAAAGCGAGGCAGAGCGAGGTTGGGAAGAAGGGAGCCCGAGTGGAGAAGAAAAAGTGTTCAGCAGAAGGGGGAAGAAAGGGTATTGGAGGTTCCAATTTCTCACGCACACCTGATGATTGCTCACGGCACACTAGTGTGCCATGGCACACTGGTTGGGAAACACTGCTCTAAGTCTTTAAAAATAAATAAAATAGATTGGATTAAAAAATTATATTAGAATTCAAAAAGGAGAAAGATTGCAGTAATCATTTGTTGACGTGTTCCTTTGTTGAAATCTGGAACAGAAATATGAGTGGGTGTTTTCCCATTGTTGCTACGTAGGAAAGTATCTTCAGTGATAGGCTTTCTCTGATCATTAGGATGCATCTACATCAGGCCTGGGCAAACTTCGGCCCTCCAGGATTTCAACTCCCACAATCCCTTAAGCGGCTGAGGGGGAAAAGGAAGGGCCCTGAGGCCAGGAATTGTGGAAGTTGAAGTCCAAAACACCTGTAGGGCCGAAGTTTGCCCATGCCTGATCTACATTGTAGAGTTAATGCAGTTTGATTCCATTTTAAATGCCATGGCTCAATTATATGGAGTCCTGAAATTTGGAGTTTGATGAGGCACCAGCACTCTTTGGGAAAGAAGGATTTATAAAGCTACAACTCCCATGATTTCTTAGCATGCAGCAATGGCTGTTCAAACGGTATCAAACTCTATTAATTCTCCAATGTATTTCTGCAATGTAGATGCACTCCTGATCATGATCATGAACAAACTATGCCTAGATACTAAGGGTATGTATCTTCTATTTAATATGGAATATCCTGCTTCAGTTATTAAATCTCCTTCCTGGAACACTAAAATACATGGCGGATGGAATATTTTCCCTATATTTAAAACTGGTGATGTCTATAAGTTCTGATTCATTGAGGAAGTAAAAAAGCTTTTACTTGTACACTCGGCACATAGATTTTCTTCTAGCAGTGGAGGCAGTCGGGTTTGATGATGTCAGTTCTTAATTAAGATCTTATCAGAGGTATTTGTCATAGAAAGAGCAACATGTCGTTCTGTATTGGGCTGAGGAAATGGTGCCATTTCCGTGATAAGATAATTTTCCAATCTATGTCCATTTGACTGAGAACTGTTCAGCAGTGGAACTCTTCCCCAGAATGTGGGGGAGGCTCCTTCTTTGGAGGCATTAAACAGAGGCTAGATGGCCATCTGTCTGGGGGGGTGGTGGCTTTGAATGCAATTTTGCTACTTCTCGGCAGAATGGGATTGGACTGGATGGCCCACAAGGTCTCTTCCAACTCCATGATTCTGTATAGCAGCATTTCTCAACCTGGGGTGGTCAAAAGAGGGTTTTCAGGTGGGTCGCCAAAGACCATCCGATGGTCTTAGATCAGTGGTTCTCAACCTGTGGGTCCCCAGAGGTTTTGGCTGGGATTTCTGGGAGTTGTAGGCCAAAACATCGGGGGACCCACAGGTTGAGAACCACTGTCTTAGATGGTCTTAGAAACGCCTTTGGTAGAGATGGCTGAAGATTTCTCCACCTGTCCTCCTCTTCCATTTTGGAAATGGATGTCGAATCCTCCCACCAAAAGCCCACCTCCTGCCGTGATTGTAGGTGAACTATAAATCCCAGCAACTACAACTCCCAAATGTCAAGATCTCCCCCCCCCCCCAAACTCCACCAGTGTTCATATTTGGGCATATTGAATATTCGTGCCAAGTTTGGTCCTGATCCATCACTGTTTGAGTTTACAGTGGTCTCTGGATGTAGGTGAACTACACCTCCAAAACTCAAGGCCAATGTCCATCAAATCCTTCCAGGATTTTCTGTTGTTCATGGAAATTCTGTGTGCCAAGTTTTGTTCAGTTCCATCATTGGTGGAGTTCAGAATGCTCTTTGATTGTAAGTGAACTATAAATCCCAGCAACTACAACTCCCAAATGACAAAATCAATCCCTCCCCCAATCCCACCAGTATTCAAATTTGGGCGTGTTGGGTGTTTGTGCCAAATTTGTTCCAGTGAATGAAAATCTATCCTGCATATCAGATATGTACATAACAATTCATAGTAATAGCAACATTACAATTATGAAGTAGCAACAAAAATAATATTATGGTTGGGGGTCACCACAACATGAGGAACTGTATTAAGGGGTCATGGTATTAGGAAGGTTGAGAACCACTGCTATATGGGAATCTGAAGTTCCTCGACCTAATTCCCAGACATAAAGCTCTTTGCTCTCAATTGATGGAATTTGAGAATATGGAAGTGTTGTTATGGCAGGATGAGGTTTTTTTATATATAGTAATAGAGATCTCAAGGGCCATCTTGGCCTTCCCAATATTGTTGGACTACATCTCCTATCGTCCCCGTGACCATTTTAACGCTTAAGTCTTGAAACCTGACATAGGGAAAGCCAAGATGTTCTTTGCTTATTGGTTTATGATCCACTACTGATATATAAATACAGATAAAGACACTCATAGTTTTTCATTGATTTTGGCTGACAGATTATCCTTGTTACATGGCCCTCATCATGTCTCCTCTCAGCCTTCTCTTCTGCACGCTAAACACGTTCAGCTCTTTAAGCCGCTCCTCATAGGGCTTGCTCTCCAGACCCTTGATCATTTGAGTCACCCTTTTCTGGACACATTCCAGCTTGTCAACATCTCCCTTAAATTGCAGTGCCCAGAACTGGAAACAGTATTCCATAGAATTGGAAAAGACCACAGAGGCCATCCAGTCCAACCCCTTGCTATTCATGGGTCATCCCAAGGATGCCATATGGATTAGAAATTCAGGAATGATAGATTCTGAAGAACATCATAATGCTGAAAATCAGTTTGTGGGAGATCTAGCAAACAGGAACTGGGTTTTGATGGCTTGGTAGCTTTGCGCTTGACCCTCTTCTGTGTCTTCTCTTTCTTTCCCAATTCTAGCCGCCCTGCAGGCACTCAAGCGGAAGAAGCGCTACGAGCAGCAACTGGGACAGATCGATGGCACTCTCTCCACCATCGAGTTCCAGCGGGAGGCGCTGGAGAATGCTACCACCAATACCGAAGTGCTGAAGACCATGTCGGACGCAGCCCGGGCTATGAAGGAGGCTCACCAACACATGTAGGTCTCTCCTTGGAAAAAGGTGGTCATGGAGTCACAAGGTACCCCAAGGGCCATCTTGTTCATCCTCCCACCATGCAGGACGACACCATCAAAGCCCTCCTGACAGATGGCTATCCAGCCTCTGCTTAAAAACCTCCACAGAAGGAGACTCAGTTGGAATCCCAGACAGCATATTCCTCTGTCTTACCATCAGGACGTTCTTCCCAATGTTTCATTGGAATCTCTTTTCTGGCAACTTGAATCCATTGCTCTGTGTCCATTGTTGGACATAAAAGACCCTTCCCATGAATATATAGCAGAGTAACTTATTAGCAGCAGCGTCACCCAGCGCATGTAGCTCAAAGTGACAAAAAGGACAAAAACACACAGACCAATGTTACCTCTTCCAAAGGAGGCTTTTGTTTGTAGTAAAATAATATAGTTGCACTATTTACAGGAACAAGGTTTCTATAAAACAAATAAACAAATACTTAGTAGCTTTACACACAGCAGCCTTCACATACAGAGGTTTACCTTACACTCCTCAAGACGACACTAGCTTTGGCCCACTACCTCTAACAGGCTTCGGCCTACTCACTCTCCTCAGGACGACACTAGCTTTGGCCCACTGACTCTTAACAGTCTTCGGCCTACTCACTCTCCTTCAGACGAAACTAGCTTTGGCCCACTACCTCTAACAGGCTTCGGCCTACTCACTCTCCTCAGGATGACACTAGCTTTGGCCCACTGACTCTTAATAGTCTTCGGCCTACTCACTCTCCTTCAGACAAAACTAGCTTTGGCCGACTTCCTCTAACAGGCTTCGGCCTACTCACTCTCCTCAGGACGACACTAGCTTTGGGCCACTGATGCTTAACAGGCTTCAGCCTACTCACTCTCCTTCAGACGACACAAGCTTTGGCCCACTGCCTCTAACAGGCTTCAGCCTACTAACTTTCCTCAGGATGACAGTAGCTTTGGCCCACTAATTCTAACAGGCTTCGGCCTACTCACTCTCCTCAGGACAGCACTAGCTTTGGCCCACTGACTCTTAACAGGCTTCGGCCTACTCACTCTCCTCAGGACGACACTAGCTTTGACCCACTGACTCTAACAGGCTTCGGCCTACTTACTCTCCTCAGGACGACACTAGCTTTGGCCCACTGACTCCAACAGGCTTCGGCCTACTCACCTCAGGACGGCACTAGCTTTGGCCCACTGACTCTAACAGGCTTCGGCCTAAAAGCTCTCTTCAGAATGACACTAGCTTTGGCCCGCTGACTCTTAACAGGCTTTGGCCTACTCACTTTCCTCAGGACAACAGTAGCTTTGGCCCACTAATTCTAACAGGCTTCAACCTACTCACTCTCCTCAGGACGACACTAGCTTTGGCCCACTGACTCATAATTCTAACAGGCTTCGGCCTACTCACTCTCCTCAGGACGACACTAGTTTTGGCCCACTGACTCATAATTCTAACAGGCTTCGGCCTACTCGCTCTCCTCAGGACGACACTAGATTTGGCCCACTGACTCACAGGCTTCGGCCTGCTCAGTCTCTTCAGTTTTGACTCACACTTTTGCAATCAAAAATACCCAGTTAATTTTTAATATTTCTGACATCCATGTCTCCAGGGCAGCAGCAAACAAGCTTTCCTGCTCTTCAATGTGACATTTAATCATGGCTATCGTGGCTTTCCTAAGACTTCTTGGAAGTTGGGGTTACAAAATCCCTCAAAGTAATATTATTTTTAATATAAATATTGGTTCAAAAGAGCCCCGGTGGCCATGGCTCCAACTCCATAGCCATTACCAGCTTTGAGTAAGGATCCAGCAACTGAAATTTTGTTTAGTTTCACCTTTTCCCAATCTAAGATTCTCCAGATGTGTAAGTGTTGGACTACAATTCCCATCCTTCCCAAAAACCACAGTTCAGAAAGTAGCCATTTTGCTTCACCCTTTCAATAGAATGGAATCTAGTTTCTTGTTCGTAACTTGGAATTTTGCCGGGACTTGCATTTGAATTCTGCAGTTTCCAAAGCGCATTCACTGTTTAAAAGCTTTATCGCTTTCATGTCTTCTCGTGAGGAGGCAATGTACTTGAAGTCTTTAATACGTGAATTGTAATGGTCTTATGTTTTATTTATGTATTTTAATAACTGTTTGCACCCTGCGTCGGGTAACAAATGCAAATTATTATTATTTGCATCCTATTTTTTTGATCCAGCTATAAAAATAGCCCTTACTCTCTTTCTTTTGTCTTCCTCCATCTTTAGGGACATTGACAAGGTGGATGATCTGATGGCCGAAATCACAGAGCAACAAGACATTGCCCAGCAGATTTCTGACGCCATTTCGAAACCCGTTGGCTTCGGGGATGATGTTGATGAGGTAATAAAGGAAGGCATCTTTGTGAGGAAATAGGGATTGTTTATTTTAGGAAGGGTCTGTGCTAGCATTTACATAGGCTTTACAGTAAGACTAAGGGGCTGCGGTGGCGCAGCGGGTTAAACCGCTAAGCTGCAGAACTTGCTGATCAGAAGGTCGGCGGTTCGAATCCGCGGTCGGGGTTGAGCTCCCGTCATTAGCCCCAGTTTCTGCCAACCTAGCAGTTCAAAAACATGCAAATTTGAGTAAATCAATAGGTACCACTATGGCGCTCCATACAGTGATGCTGGCCAAATGACCTAGGAGGTGTCTACGGACAACGCTGGCTCTTCAGCTTAGAAATGATGATGAGCACCAACCCCCACAGTCGGACATAACTAAACTTAATATCAAGGGGAAACCTTTACGTTACAGAAAGACTGCATAATCCTACTCAATTCATCTGTGTTACAGATCCATAACTGAAATACTGAATACCAACATCATGGCAATTATACAAGTTAAGCATCCTTTACAAAAATGCAAAAGTGTTCGTAGTTTCAGATTTTTTTTTGCCCCATGGATTTTGGAATATTTACATATACATAATCTTGGAGATAGGAGCCAAATATAAACACAACATTCATTTCTGCTTCATATATCTCATCCTATACACAACTTTCATTCACATTTTTTTAAAATTAGTTTGCACATGAAGTTAAAGTTTGGGTACATGGAAAAACCAGATAGACAAGGTGCAACTATCTTAGCCAACCTGGTGGACAATTTTGAACCTGTAGGAATAATTATTAAATTAGATTTAATTAAATGTAATTCAATAATTTATATTGTAGCAGCTGTAGTAATAACAATAGTATATAAATTGTATGTGTGTGTTTGTGTGTGTGTGTATCTCAAAGTATGTATCTATGTGTACATGTTTGTATCGTAAAGGCTGTGACTGGGTGAAGTGGTCCTCTGTAATGTCATTGGATTGGCTGTGGCCAGGGGAAGTGGCCCTGTGCGATAATCATTGGGAAAGAAAGATGCCATGCAGGAAGAGGGAGGGAGGACAGAGAAAAAGAAAGGAAAGGAGAAGGAAGGAAGGAAGGAAGGAAGGAAGGAAGGAAGGAAGGAAGGAAATAAAAAGGAGGGAATGAAGGAAGAGAAATGAAAAAGGAAAAGACATGAGGGAAGAGAAGAAAAGAAATAAAAAATAACACCCAGGTAATGCCGTATATATACCATAGTTATCACTCTAAGTTGAACATGCTTATGTTTTAATGCTCTTTTCCTGTGTGGTTTAATCCATGTTTAGTTTCAATTTTACAACTTGCCTTTCATCCCAGCATTGAGATAAAAATGGGATGTAAATCATGCTCATCATGTGGGCTGGACAATGTGGAGGAAAGCCTGGGTTTCCTTGCAATATGGCACATCTGGTCCGTGTTGACACCATATTGACCATTTTCCTCTTGTCTTGGCAACCATCAGGATGAACTGCTGGCCGAGCTGGAGGAGATGGAACAGGAAGACCTGGACAAGGAGCTGTTGAATGTCGGGGAGCCCACCCCAGAACTTCCCAGTGTGCCTGCCTCTCGCATTCCCGCTGTGCCAGGTACGAAGCTGAGAAAAAGGACACCCATCAAAATTTGGCCATAAGGTTACAGTGGGGAACCTAGAGAGGTGTTCTCCCAGGTTAAGAAAATGTTTATTCGGTTTTCCCACTTTCTCAAATGTCCTAACTCCAGAAAGATTATTGTACAGATCGCAGAATGCCATAAGATGTAGCAGGCATGGGCTAACTTTGGCTTCCAAGTGTTTTGGACTTCAACTCCCACAATTCCTAACAGCTTCAGGCCCTTTCCTTTTCCCCCTCAGCCGCTTAAGTGGCTGAGGGGGGAAAGGAAGGGGCCTGAGGCTGTTAGGAATTGTGGGAGTTGAAGTCCAAAATACCTGGAGGGCCCAAGTTTGCTCATGCCTGGGATATAGCTATGATGGCAGAATTATTATTATTATTTTATTTTATTATTTTGATTTCTATACCATCCTTTCCACATTGGGTCAGAATGGTTTACAGCATATCGAACTATAACAAGGAGGCATAAAACAGTAAAATATCAGACAATTTAAACAATATTCCGCAATAACCAAGAGACGTTAAAGGCTAAATGTCTGCCGGAACAACACCGTTTTGCAAGCTTTCCGGAAAGCCGGCAGCTCGCTAATTGCTCACACTTCAGGTAGTAGATTATTCCACAGGTATGGTGCTGCCACAGAGAAAGCTCTCTGCCTGGTTGACGACAAGTGGATGGTTCGCAGGGAGGGAATCTGCAAGAGGTTGAGATCCTCAGAACTAAGAGATATCTGTGGAACATATGGGAGTAGACGGTCCCTCAAGTACACCGGCCCCAGACCATACAAGGCCTTAAAGGTCAAGACCAACACTTTGAAGATGATCCGGTGCTCAATTGGCAACCAGTGCAGACGCTGCTGGGTTGAGGTGTTATGGGCCCTGGCCGGCACACCAGCCAAGAGTCTTGCTGCCACGTTCTGCACCAGTTTGAGCTTCCGGATGACCGACAAGGAAGACTATTGTAAAGGGCGTTGCAGTAGTCTAACCTTGAGATGACCGTTGCCTGGATTACCGTGGCTAGGTCATTTCCGGAGAGATAGGGCGCCAGCTGCCTAGCCTGCCGCAGATGGTAGAAAGCGGATCTGCTGACGGTAGAGACCTAAGCTTCCATTCTCAGCAGCGGGTCCAACTGGACCCCCAGACTATATAATTATAATGCTATAATTTGCTGTATGAAAAAGCCCTACAAGAGTAGAAGTCAATGCTGACCATTTCTGCTGGGCTTAGAAAAATTCTTTGGGACACTGCAAGCCCCAGAATGCTGGTGGGAGGATTCTGGAACTGAATAGTTCCTCAAACTCAGTGCATTTGGGGATAGGGATGGTGCTGCTGAGGGATCAATAAGGGATTTTATTCAGGCGTTAATATAGCTTGCCTAATTTAAAATGGATTTTCAAATTCATCACATCCCTCATCTTATTAGTGACTGCCTTCCACCTGAATCTTCAATCAAGTTTTCCCCACTATGCAGTCCCTATTTAAGCTGGAAGTGGTGGTAACAGAGGGACCGTCTTTTCCCCTACCAACCCCAGAGGTCACTTCGTTCTGAACAAATGAACCTCCTTGAAGTACCGACCTTCAAAGCAATCCGTCTCACATCGGCCTGGCGCAGAGCCTTTTCTGTAGTGGCACCGTCAATATGGAACACTCTTCCTAGTGGTGTACAGGCAGGACTTTCTCTCCTTCCGCAAGGCCTGCAAGACTCACCTTTTCCAGCTAGCCTTTGATTGCTAGGCCAGAAATCTTTTTGAAGCTAGTTTAATATGTTTGCTTTTACCTCTGTGTGTTTTTACTTGACTGTAAGCCACTCCGAGCCCTCGGGAAGTGGCGACGTACAAGTCCAAATAATAAATTTTGTCCATTTACTTATTTATTTATTTATTCAGATTTATATGCCGCCACTCCCCGAAGGCTCAGAGCGGCTCACAAAGCATGAACAATAAAACCAAATATGAGTAAATTAACAAGACTCAAACGGCTGTCGGAATAAGTATGTTTTACAAGCTCTGCGGAAAGCTGGTAAATCCCGCAGGGCATGAACTTCCGACGGAGGAGCGTTCCAAAGAGATGTTGCCACAACCATAAAGGCCCTGCACCTGGTCGCCGTTAACCAAAAGGTCTTGAGGCTGGGGATTTTCAGTAGATCTTGATCCTCCGAACGTAGTGATCTCTGGGGTTGGTAGGGGGCAATACGTTCCTTCAGGTACACCGGCCCTGGGCTATATAAGGCCTTGAAGGTAATAACCATCACTTTGAAGGTGATCCGGTGCTCAATCGGTAGCCAGTGCAGCTGCTGCAAAATTGGTGTTATATGGCATCTTGCTGGGGCCCCGGCGAGGAGTCTAGCAGCTGCATTCTGCACTAGCTTGAGCTTCCGGATCACCGACAGAGGTAGGCCAATGTAGAGGGCATTACAGTAATCTAGTCTTGAGATGACCGTGGCCTGGATCACCGTAGCTAGATCGTCTCTGGACAGATAGGGGGCCAGCCGTCTAGCCAGTCGCAGATGGAAAAAGGTGGTTCTACTGATGGCGGAGACCTGGGCCTCCATCATCAGCAGAGGGTCCAAAAGGACGCCCAGACTCTTGACCAGTGCTTGATTCACATTTTGTAATTAAAAATATTTCTGACAATTGAGGCTGGGGTTCACAGGAAGAATTTTATTTTTCCTAACTTTCTGGTCTTTTTCCCTCTGCCAGCCTCCAAAGTGCCAGCCGCCGCTGTGGACGATGACGACGACGAAGACATGAAGCAGCTTGCCGCCTGGGTGTCGTGATGCGTTGTGGAAAATGGCCCACCTTCCCTCTCTCTTTGCGATTGTTTTGTTTTCTTAGGGGAGGGGGCGGAGGTGGAGAGGACCTCTTTTCCCCCCTCCTCCTCCTCCAATTCCAGACACCAGGAGGGTTGCTGGCAATAAGACACCCTGCCTGAGATGACCTTACGTGCCGAATGTAAAGAGTTTTATAGACAGATTTATATATATATATAAATATAAATACACACACACACAAACATCTATATACTGTATATGAAAAGATTGTATTGTTGGGGTGGGTTGCAGTGGGATCTAAAATAAGAAAAAAAGAAAGGAATCCAGAATTAAGACACCAAAATCTTGACGGGTCTTGGTTCTTGGCCTTTTCTAAAACTGAGGATAATTCTTTCCCTGTAAATGTGGGAAGGGACATACTCTGGAAAACTCCAAAAACAATCCTGGGGAGGATTCAAGAGTTGCACCTTATCTGTGCGGCATGGAATTGGGGCGTTAAATGATGGGGAATCACTTCTATATGGAGCGGGGTTTGTCTCTCATGCCTTCATTCTCCCCCTTTCAAACACAAGCACCCCAGAAGTTGTACTTGGTATGCAGGTCTTTCATGCCAATATCCTTTTTTCGTACCGTAAGTAGGCATGTCGACCAAATGCTGCCAACTGGGGTGAAGGAATTGGGGAGTGTTTATTTTGGGAGGGGGGGTTCCATTGTGCCAAGCAAGACTGTATTTGGGGAGTTGGTTGGGTTGGGGGACTATTGTCAAGCATTCCAGAGCTGCTAGGGGCGTTGGGTAACCGGTACTATCTTCTTCGTCTGTTCTGTCGGCGGCGTGTCGGTTCGTGTGGCTTGGAGTTGATGTTTACACGTCCGTTTTTTGGCTCTTTTTACACTTTGGTGTGCTAACCTGCTAATGATTTTTTAAAAAGCTTCCTTCCTTCCTCTCCGTCTTCGGGTGCGTCCGTCTTGAGTTTTACGCTTTTCCGTTTCGTCTCTACTTCTGGTCGAGGGCCGGGGAAGACAGAGCCCAGAGAGATGGACTTCTCCGTACGCACAGATCTACTCCAATGGCCTTTTTGCTCTGTCCCTCTCGGTGCCCTGATAAAAATAAAGTTTGGCCAGGAAAACAAAGGAATCTGCTCTTTTTGTCACCAAAAAAGGAAACAATATCATCCAAATATTGCTTTCTTTTACTGCTCTCTTTTGGGGTTGTCTCAAAGCTTGTCTGGAGCCTCCCGTGGCACAGTGAGTTAAACCGCTGAGCTGCTGAACTTGCTGATTGAAAAGTTGCAGGTTCGACTCCAGGGAGTGGGGTGAGCTCCCGCTGTTAGCCCTAGCTTCTGCTAACCTAGCAGTTCAAAAACATGCAAATGTGAGTAGATCAATAGGTATTGCTCCGGTGGGAAGGTAACGGAGCTCCATGCAGCCATGTTGGCCACATGACCTTGGATGTGTCTATGGACAATGCCGGCTCTTCGGCTTAGAAATGGAGATGAGCACCAACCTCCAGAGTGGGACACGACTGGACTTAATGTCAGGGGAAAACCTTTTACAAGGCTTGTCTAGTGTCAGATTCGGTATCATTTATGGAGTGGGCAGAAAGTACAGATCCACTTGTCATCTGGAGTCACACTAGGGTAGAATGAATGAGGTTTGACATCACTTGAATTATCACAGCTCAATGCTATCGAATCATGGGAGTTGTTATTTTACAAGATCTTTAGCCTGTGCTAAATACTGTAATGCAGTGGTTCTTTACCTGTGGGCCGCAAGGATGGAAATCTGGTCCATGAGCCTCCTTCCTCTTTATTTGTTTATTTGATTTGATTTATTTTCTTTTCACTCCTTTTGTACCGCCTGCCACTTTTTCCCTGTCACTGGCATATGTTCTGTATCGAAGTAGAGCTGATGTGGTCTATCCAATGTAATTTTCTGAACCAGCATCCCAAACCGAATCTAAAATTTGACCAAAAACTGATTCGTAATCCTTTAGGTACTAATGTTGGAAAGTAGTCCCTGGTTAAAAAAAAAAAGTTGGGAACCACTGCTGTAATGCATTGCCAAACTACAACTCCCAAGGATTCATAGCATTGTGCCATGGCAGTTAAAGTGAGGTCAGACTCCATTCTAGTATAAATAAACTAGTTTAGTAGACAGTCACATTTTCTATATCAGAGTGGTGAATCCGTGCTGGGTTTTAGTCTGAACCTTTAAAGCTGTATCCATAGCATTCAAGTCACAGTGCTTAAAGTGGTGTCAATGCTATGGAATCATGGGAGCCGTACTTTTACAAGATCTTCAGTATTTCTGACAAAGTGCCTCCTCACACTAGAGAAAAATTCGACTTAAAATCTGGTTTCTGCCTCCTGCAGAATTCTGGGGTTTGTAGTTTAAGGAGGAGCCTTTAACAGCCTCATTAAACTACAAACCCCAGAATTCTGCAGGAGGCAGAAACTTGATTTTAAGTGATTTTTTCTCTCTAGTGTGATGAAAGAGTGATGATGGCAGCTTACCAATTGCACCCTAAGCTTTGTTCAAGTCTGGTGGTTAGAATAAAAAGCACACTATCTTTGGCACCAAATAAAAACTGGAGGGTCCCTCACATGGTCCAGGTTCCACATTTGAAAACGGGCTCATTTTGACCCCCGATCCAGATTGCAAAAAGCTGGAATAAAAAAGTGGGCAAACCCTTTGGAGGAATGTCATTTAGGGTGTGTTGAATTCTTACCTAGACTACAAACCAGTATTCTATAGCAGTGTTTCACAACCAGTGTGCCATGGCACACTAGTGTGCCGTGAGAGATCATCAGCTGTGCCGTGGGAAATTACAGTGTAGAGAGAGAGAGAGCCTAGCAGGAAACTTCAGGCAGCGGAAATGAGGCTTTCCTGGCCGAAGCAGCAATGCCAGCCAGCCTGGCTGCAGTCAGGGAGAGCCCTCGGCGTCCAGAACTTTCCTCCCTCCCTCCTCTCTCCTTCCTTCCTTCCCTCCCTCTGCGCGCCAAGGGCTACCTGGCTGGGCTGCGGCTCCTGCCTCCTGGGCGCTCTTGTGCCCTCCTCCCCTCCGGCAGCAAGGAGGAGGAGAGGGAGGAGGAGTCCACGGGAGCTGCCCCCATCCGACCCTGCTCCCGGAGGCTCAAGGTGAGGCTTTGTGCCCTCTAGCCCTTCCGTGCCGGGGAAAGGGAGCAACCCATCATCTCCTGGCCTCTCCTGGCTGGGCTCCGGGTTCGCTGCAGAGCAAAGCAGAGTCTGGGATGCGCAGCTCAACAGTCCAGCTTGGTTCCTTCCCGATCTGGCCCCAAGGCGACAGCAGGAAAGCCGAAGGGACGCGGGGGGGCACTCTTGGGGGGGGGCTGAACCCCTTCGGGAAGGAGAGCTGCGGGTGGCGACGGCTGCAAGCCTCCGCCACAATTTGTTCCGAGGCTCGAAGCCACCCCGTGTGCTCAAATCCTATTTGTCCTGCTCAGCCGAGCCCGCGTGCGCTTCGGCCACTCAGCGCAGCCCTCCCCCGCGGGGAGGTGACGGGCCTCCTGCGCGTGGGCCTCCCGGGGGGGAGGGTGTTTGGCGGAAGCAGCGGCGTCATGAGGGGGAGGGTGACAGTAAAATGACAGTCATTTTGTGTCACTTTGGTGGTGTGCCCCAGGAATTTTTTTTAATGTAAAAAATGGGCTGCGGCTCAAAAAAGGTTGAAAATCACTGTTCTATAGCAGTGCTGTCCAACTTCTGGCGGGTCCAGGGCCGGATAAGAGGTCACTGATGACCTGCGGGGCCACTCGGCCCCGCCCCCAGGCCCCGCCCCCAGCCCAGGCCCCACCCCCTCCTAAAGCCGCCGAAAAGGAGGAGTAGGCGGTGCCAAGAGCAGCGCGTCACAGGCCTGGCCTGTGACGCGCTGCTCTTGGCGCCGCCTACTCCTCCTTTTCGGCGCCCCCCTCCCTTCCTAGGCCAGGGGAGCCACCGAAAAAGGGCAGAAGGCGGCGCCAACGGCAGCGCGTCACAGGCCTGACGTGACACGCTGCCCCTTGGCACCACCTACTCCTCCTTTTTCGCCCCCTCCCTTCCTAGGCCGGGGAGCCGCGAAAAGGGCAGAAGGTGGCGCCAACGGAGGCGCGTCACAGGCCTGGCGTGACGCGCTGCCCCTTGGCACCGCCTACTCCTCTTTTTCGGCGCCCCCCCTCCCTGCGTCGGCCGGGGGCGCCGCCGAAAATGGGCAGAAGGTGGCGCCAACGGCAGCGCGGCACAGGCCTGGCATGACGCTGCCCCTTGGCACCGCCTACTCCTCCTTTTCGCGCCCCCTCCCTTCCTAGGCCGGGGAGCCGAAAGGAGTAGGCGGTGCCAGAGCAGCAGCGCGTCACGCCAGGCCTGTGACGCGCTGCTCTTGGCGCCGACTGCCCTTTTGGCGGCTCCCCGCCCTAGGTAGGGAGGGGCGGCGAAAAAGGGAGCTAGCTCTCTTCCTCCTCCCTGCCCCGCCTCCCCCTCCCCCCCGGCCACCATTTTTAAAAAAAAATCGATTTTTTAAAATTTAAAAATGGCGGCTGAGGGCATAGGTGGGGCCGTGTTCAACAGGCCCCGGGGCCGGATCCGGCCCCGGGGCCGCCAGTTGGACAGCCCTGTTCTATAGGATGCAGCCATGAGGAATGAATTGGAACCATCATGCTCTAATTGCCTAGAGTGGGAGGGCCCTTGGAGTTGTTTGAATTAGAACTCAAGATCCCTAAAGCATGGATTTCACTTTCAGCTTGACTGGTGGCACAGTGGGTTGAAGCAGAGAAAGAAGAAGAAAACTACACGAAAAGATGGAAGGAAAATATTGGAAGAACCATAAGAAGAAAGGAATGGGAAGAAATCTGGAGAAAGGAAACTAGATACGAGGGTGGGTCAATACGTCCGTGACCTTTTGAATTTCCCACCTTTTCACTGAAAGGGCAAACACTGCTCCTGTCAACAGGCCATAGGCATCTCACATGGCTCAGTGGTTTCAATTTTAAATGATCACTTGGGTATGAGAAAGCTTTCCGCAAGATGAGTGCTGCGTTTGCTCACAATCGACCACAAACGCAATCGTGTGACAATTTCGCAGGAGTGTTTGGGATTGTTCAACTGGAATATGGGCGAGGTTTTGTAACCGTGGACGAAATGTGGATCCACCACAACACACTAGAGACCAAACAGCAGTCAAAACAGTGGGTTTCTCGGGGTGAATCAGCACCAAAGGAGGCCAAGGTGGGTTTGTCAGCCAATAAAGTCATGGCGACTGCTTTTTGGGATGCATGTGGTATAATCCACATTGACTACCTTCAAAAGGGTAAAACAATCAATGGTGAATATTATGCCAACTTATTTATTCAATTTAATGAGGATTTGGGGGGAAACGACCGCATTTGGCCAAGAAAAAAGTTCTTTTGCACCAGGACAATGTTGTGATAGCAACAATCCATGAATTGATATACAAATTGCTCCCTCATCCACCCTATTCTCCGGATTTAGCCATGAGTGACTATTTCTTGTTTCCAAACCTGAAGAAATGGCTCGGCGGAAAGAGATTTGACTCCAAAAATGAAATCATCTCACAAACAAATACCTATTTTGATGACCTCGACAAATCTTATTTTTTGGAAGGGATAAAAAATTTGGGAGAAATGTTGGACAAAGTGTATAGAGCTCAAAGGAGACTACGTTGAAAAATAAAATGATTTTTTTATCCAAAAACCTGTGTTTTATTAAAAAAAACTCACTGACTTATTGACCCCCCCCCCCCCCTTCGTATACATATGCAACAGAACTAAAGGAAAACTGGATTAAAACAGTGTACAGATGGTACATGACACCAAAGAAACTGGGGAGATGTTATAAGAACATGAACACAAAATGTTGGAAGTGTGAGAAGACAGAAGAACCTACCAATATCTATGGTGGACTTTCGAGAAGGCGAAAACATTGGAAAAGAATACATGACAAAACACAAGATATACTAAAGACGAACATAGCCCTAAAACCAGAGACATTTCTACTTGGTCTGACTGACATAAAGATAGATAATAATACTGATAAACTGCTCTCCATTGCTGGAAAAATCCTTGCAAGGATACTCCTGAACATGAGTTCCTGCTATTGCAGAAGAACTTCTCCCTGAAAGCCAATGCGGCTTCAGAGCTAAGAGGAGCACCACAGATATGGTTTTTGCCCTTAGACAACTGCAAGAGAAATGTAGAGAGCAGAACAAAGGACTCTATGTAACATTTGTCGACCTCACCAAAGCCTTCGACACTGTGAGCAGAAAAGGTCTGTGGCAGATCCTGGAACGTCTAGGATGTCCCCCCAAATTCCTCAAAATGATTATCCTGCTACATGAGGGCCAGCACGGTCAAGTCAGATACGGCGATGCTCTCTCGGAGCCCTTTCTCATAACTAATGGAGTGAAACAAGGTTGTGTTCCTGCACCAACCCTATTTACAATCTTCTTCAGCATGATGCTCCAAAGGGATATGGCAGACCTCGAAGAAGACGGCATCTATATATGCTATCGTACTTATGGTAGCTTGTTCAACGTAAGCCGTCTGAGGGCTCGCACTGAGACTCTAAACTATCTAGTCCGTGAGCTGCTTTTTGCCGACGATGCTGACCTTGTCGCCCACACAAAAAACAGCCCTGCAGTGCCTGACATCTTGCTTTGTATCAGCTGCAGACCTTTTTGGGCTGGAAGTCAGCCTAAAGAAAATGGAAGTTCTCTACCAGCCCGCACCACAGGAAAAACACCATCATCCCCACGTCAGCATAGGCAAATCTGTGCTTAAGTCCGTTCAGCAGTTCACCTACCTGGGAAGCATCATCTCTTCAGACGCCAAGATTGATAAAGAGATAGATCACAGATTAGCAAAGGCATAGAGTGCATTTGGAAGGCTTCACAAAAGAGTCTGGAGCAACAAGCACCTGAGGCAAAGCACCAAAATCAGTGTGTACAGAGCTATCGTATTGTCTATTCTCCTATATGGGTCTGAAACATGCGTCACCTATTGCCAACACCTACGACTCCTTGAATGCTTTCATCAGCGCTGTCTTTACACAATCCTAAATATACACTGGACTGACTATGTGACGAATGTTGCTGTACTTGAGCAAGCAGGGATCACCACCATTGAGGCCATGCTATTGAGAACACAGCTGCGCTGGGCAGGGCATGAGGTCTCTAGGATGGAGGACCACCGCCTCCCAAAGATACTACTCTATGGTGAACTCGCCACGGGTCAGCACAAGAGAGGCGCCCCCAAAAAGAGATATAAGGACTCCCTGAAACAGCATCTCAGGCTTGGCCAGATTGATCACCAACAATGGTCCAACCTGGCCTCACATCGGGAGGCATGAAACTGTACAAAGATATTCCGGATGAAGAAAGAGGGCTAGAGAAAGTGATGGACATAAGAACATAAGAACATAAGAAGAGCCATGCTGAATCGGGCCTCAGCCCATCTAGTCCAGCATTCTGTGTCCTACAGTGGCCCACTAGTTGTACACAGGGATCTCTATATGAAAAGGAGGGCAAAACCCTCACCTGCTCCCGACCCCCACAGCCAGTACCCGGGACCTGCACCTCCATCTACAATGCCATTCAGTAACTACTGCCTCTTTATCCATGAATCTGAATCCTGACACGCTGAATGGGTCTCGAAGAGGAAGTGAGTGACAACGCCCTCTGAAAGAACCGCCCTTTACTTGGAAACAACATCACCTTTAGGAGACTTTCTTGTGTGCTTTATTCACCTTTTTATCCCCATGCAACTTGCCTATCTCAGATTGGCCTTTTTAGTCAACAACGCGCTTCTAGAAACTGTGGGATGAGTCCTTCCTAAGAATCTTCGTTCGCGAAGTAATGCCGAGAGATTATTCCTGTTGAGTACTGCAGCGAGAATCTGTTATGCTAAAAGCTGGAAGTACAAAGATATTCCGGATGAAGAAAGAGGGCTAGAGAAAGTGATGGACATAAGGAATATGGATAGACTAACATATCTAATAACCAAGAACAAGGGAACCCCGATTAAAGAGACAGATTGGTCAATGGTGACAGACTACATAAAACACAAAAATATAAATATATGGAGATGAAAAGAAATCAAGAACAAAAAGAAGAGGAGATATATAAGAAGGAAAAGAGATGATGACATAACCAAAGAGAAGAAAAATTCCACAGAATCAAGACTCAGGAAGTCAAGACTTTTCTTTATACTGCATTTTTAAAAATTCTTTACTTTTCTAATTATCTATCTATGTATCCCTTTCTCTCTATTTCTATAATACTTACGTCTATTTATAGACTGGACTGATTTTACTATCTTATCTTTATATCCTCTTTAGAGTTTCCCACTTTCTTTTATTACCTTCATCACCACCTACACTATCTTTCTAATACATTTTCTATTTTCTGATTTTATGTATATATGAAAAGATTTTTTAAAAAAGCACTGAGCTGCTGAACTTGTTGACCAAAAGGTCGCAGGTTCGAATCCAGGGAGCGGCATGAGCTCCTGCTGTCAGCCCTAGCTTCTGCCAACCTAGCAGTTCAAAAACATGCAAATGTGAGATTAATAGGTACTGCTCCGGTGGGAAGGTAACGGCGCTCCATTCAGTCATGCTGGCCACATGACCTTGGAGGTGTCTACGGACAACGCCAGCTCTTCAGCTTAGAAATTGAGATGAGCACCAACACCCCCCCCCCCAAGAGTTGGACATGACTGGACTTAATATCAGGGGAATACCTTTACCTTGACAATGCGAGGAGGGGGCATCTACATTGCAGGTTGTATGCAGTTTGACACCACTTGCCATGTCTCAATGGTATTGAATCCTGGGAGTTGTAGTTTGGCAAGAGAAAGTTTTACAAGGTCTTTAGCAGATAAACCTAAAGACCTTGTAAAACTACAACTTCCAGGAGCCTATAGCATGGAGTTTTAGTGGTTCAAAGCACATTCATTCTGCAATGTAGATCAGCCACAATTCCGGCTGTTAGGAATTGTGGGAGTTGAAGTCCAAAACACTTGGAGGGCCCAAGTTTGCCCATGCCTGGTGTATATATAACCTGACACAACAAGGCGGAATCAACAGTTTCCTCACTGGCAGTTGAAACGGACTTTGGAAAACTAAAAACCTCATTAATGTCCTCTACATTTCCAATTTATTTGCTGGACATCCATTCACAAAATTGAGTCGTCTTCTCTAGCAGAGGCCGGACGGCCACCTGTCGGGAGTGCTTCAGTTGTGTAATCCTGCATGGCAATATAGAGTTGGACTTGGAAGTATCTTCCAACTATGGTTCCATGAAAAGGTGATGTCCCAAGCCTTGTTCCTGCTCATTCGTGATAAAGGACCCATGCTCTGTGTTATATTTATCAGGTTTCCCCAGTGTCTGGCTGTTTTTGTTTCTGGTTTGCACACTACCCGGCCATGGAAGCTGAGCACTGAGCCCAGAAAACATGGACCGCCAGCAACTTTGCCTTAATGCACCCCTCCTCAGCTGCTTTTGTCGTTGTTCTTGGAGCCCTTGATCTGCCCGGTGCTGCGCGTACGGCTGGCGGCCTTTTTCTTGTCCACGGTTAAAGTCAGGGAGCGGGACTTGGTGCCGAGGGCGGCGCTCTTCGAGGAGTCGTTGGCCCGGGGCCCACAGATGGCTTCCAGGGCCTTGAGCTCCGTGGTGGGCTTCTCGGCGAGGAATTTGATGACCCACTGCACCTTGAGGACTTCCAAGATGTTGAGCCGCTTCGAAGCCGGGCGGAGGATGCGGTGGACCAGCTCCTAGAAGATTGCCGGAGAGACAGACAGACAGCATCAAAAGGATGCCGCACCTCAGAAAAGCCAACACGATTCCAGGCTGCATCAATAGGAGTGTTGACCAAAGGAATTGGCATAGCCCTACTCCGTTCTGCTTTGGTCAAACCTCACCTGGAATAATATTATGTCCAGTTCTGGGCAAAAGAGATGGACAAGCTGGAAGGTATCCACAGAAGGTTCACCATAACGCAATGCAATGGAATCTCTGGGAGCTGTACTTTTGCAAGGTCTTCTCTGTTGAAGAGTGTTGGTTCTTTGCCACACTACAACTCTCAGCATTCCATCGCATTGAGCCATGCGTGTCAGGGAAAGTGGTTTAAAAATACATTCATTTTGCATTAGGATGAGTCCTAAGAAAGAGAATTTATGAGGCCTTAAACTAGATATGGGCAAACCCAAGCCCGGGGGGCCGGGTGTGGCCCCTTGGACTCTTTTCCCAGGCTCTTCTCTCTCTCACCATCCTATTTTTCCTTCCTTCCTTCCTCTCTTTACCTATTCCTTCCTTCTCTCCCTTCCCTCCCTTTTTCTCCCTCCATCATTCCCTTCCACTTTCATCCTTCATTCCCTCTCTCCCTCTTTCTCCTTCCTTCCCTTTTGTCTTTCCTTCCTTCTCTCTTTCCTCCCTCCCTTCCCTGTTTCTCCCTTCCACTCTTTCATCCTTCATTCCTTCCTTCTCTTTCTCTTTTTCCTTCCCCGGCTTTCATCCTGCCACCCTTTCATCCTTCTCTCCTTCCCTGTCTTTGTTTTTCCTTCTCTTTCCTTCCTCCCCTCTTTCCTCCCTCCTTCCCTCTCTCCTTCTTTATCCTTCCATCCTTCCCTTCCGCCCTTTTGTCCTCCCTCCCTCCCTCCTTCTCCTTTCTTCCTAACTTTTGTCTTTGCTTCCTTCTCTCTTACTTTGTCCTTCCCTTCCTCCCATCCTTATCTTCCTCCCTCCATCCCTTCTCTTTTTCCTTCCTCTTTCCCTTACTTCCATCCTTCCCTTCCACCCTTTTGTCCTTCCTCCCTTCCTTCTTTCGTTCCTCCTTCCCTCTCTCCCTCTTTCTCCTTCCATCCTTCCCTTCCTCTCTTTCATCCTCCCTTCCCTCTCTCTTTCTTTCCTCCTTCCATCCTTCCCTTCCATCCTTCCTTCCCTTTTGTCTTTCCTTCCTTTCCTCTTTCCTTCCTCCTTCCCTCTCTCCCTCTTTCTCCTTCCATCCTTCCCTTCCTCTCTTTCATCCTTCCTTCCCTCTCTCTTCTTTCCTCCTTCCCTCCCTCCCTTCCATCCTTCCCTTCCATCCTTCCTTCCCTTTTGTCTTTCCTTCCTTTCCTCTTTCCTTCCTCCTTTCCTCTCTCCCTCTTTTTCCTTCCATCCTTCCCTTCCTCTCTTTTGTCCTTCCTTCTCTCTCTCTTTCCTCCTTCCCTCCCTCCCTTCCATCTTTCCCTTCCATCCTTCCTTCCCTTTTGTCTTTCCTTCCTTTCCTCTTTCCTTCCTCCTTCCCTCTCTCCCTCTTTCTCCTTCCATCCTTCCCTTCCTCTCTTTTGTCCTTCCTTCCCTCTCTCTTTCTTTCCTCCTTCCATCCTTCCCTTCCATCCTTCCCTTCCCTTTTGTCTTTCCTTCCTTCCCCCTTTTCTCCTTCCTCCCTCTCTCCATCTTTCTCATTCCATCCTTCCCTTCCTCCGTTTCATCCTTCTTTCCTCCTTCCCTTCCTTCCTTCTATCCATCCATCCATCACCAGGAAGCCAGTCCTGCTAGTAGGAAGTGCTAGCACGTGGTCCCCAAGTTAGTAGGTTTGCCCACGCCTGCCTTAAACGTTACTAAACTTGACGCTCCCATTCTTAACACTCCATGATCAGACTTGTTTTAGATGCTGTTACCAACAGTCTTAATCCAGGTTGAGTATGTATTCTCTAAAATGCATGAGACCAGAAATATTTTGCAATACCTGAATTTGCATAGATATAGACACAGGAAAGAAACCTTGGAAGATAGGATTCAGGTCTATGCATTAAATTAATTCATGTTTCATATAGACACATAGCCTGAATATGATTTTTTTATTATTACTGGGAGTCTATAATATTTTTAAATGCATTTAATATTGTAATGCAATTAGGAATTGTGAGAGATGAAGTCCAAAACACCCAGAGGACCAAAATTTGCCCATGCCTGTTGTAAGGTCTACAGGTGGGCCATCCTCACCTTGATCTCTTCGTTGATCTGGAGGTGGCTGGGAAAGTTGACCTCCTTCTGGGTCTCGCGCAGCAACTTCTTGAGGTTGGTGTCGTCGAAGGGCAGGTGGGCCACGACCAAGGTGTAGAGGATGACCCCCATACTCCAGATGTCGGAGAGGAAGGGGTTGTAGGGCAGCCCCAAGAGGATCTCTGGGCAGGCGTAGGCAAAGCTGCCGCAGTAGGTCTGGCTCAGGTGGGAGAAGCAGCTCATCATGCGGTAGGAAGGGGTCGGGGGCGGCTGCGTCTGCGGGGCCACAATCTTCGAGAAGCCAAAGTCTGAGATCTTGATGTTCTCCCGCTTGTCCAGGAGGAGGTTCTCCAGCTTGAGGTCCCTGCGAGAAACAAAGAGCGAAGTCACTGCAATGACAGAACTTGGAAACGGGACTGACCTGGCTGGAGATCTCAAAGAATCATAGCGTAATATAGGGTTGGAAGAGATCCCAAGGGCCATCCAGTCTGACCCTTTTCTTCCAGGCAGGAAGACACCATCCAAACATCTCGCTTCTGTTTATTTAACTTAAAGTTATAAGTGTAGAGCAGACATGGGCAAACTTGGGCCCTCCAGGTGTTGTGGACTTTGACTTCCACAATAACTAACAGCCTACTGGGAATTGTGGGAGCTGAAGTCCAAAACACCTGGAGGACCCAAGTTTGCCTATGCCTGACGTAGAGTTTAGTGTTTCAATGTATTCTATTGAAGGAGTTAATCTTCTGTTAGGTGTACAAACATGTATACTGGTTACTCCCTCTGGTTGTTGCTCAAGGAGGTCGTGTTGAGGAAGAGGAAAGCATGTGTTCTACTGAGACACACGGAAGCCATGTGTTCAAATTGCAGGAATAGAGATTCCACCTAAACATTGGGAAGAACTTCCTGAAAGTCAGAGCTGTTAGACCAGGGGTGCTCACACTTTTTCAGCAAGTGAGCTACTCTTAAAGCAACCAAGTCCAAAATATCTACCTGCCCCCGCCGCCGCGCGCTCCCGCCACCGCTCTTGCTCCTGCTGCTGTTTTCCGCCCACGCAGTGCTTCCACCTGCAGGGCATTCCAGGAAGGAGAAAGCACGAGGCGGGGCATCCAGAGGGAGCGCTCTGCCCTGCCTGTCTCGCCGGCAATGGAGGCTGCACAGCTGCTTCTGGACGAGAGGGAGGCAGGGCACTCCCTCCAGAGGCCCCGCCTCATGCTTCCTTCTTCCTGCAATGCCCCGCAGGCGGAAGCACTGCAAGAGCAGAAGCCAGCAGCAGGAGTGCGCGTGCGCACAGGGTGCGGGCGCGCATGGCAGGAGCACCCCATCCGGCTGGTGAGGCCCGAAGATCACCTGGAAGAGGGCCAAAGATCTACTAGTAGCTCCCGAGTTACCTAATGAGCACCCGTGATAGACCATGGAATCTGTTGCCTGATGGATTCCCCTTTCCTGGAGAGGTTGAATGGCTTGCATTGTATCTTCCTGGATGGCAAGAGGCTGGACTGGACAGCTGTTGTGGTCTTTTCCAACCCTAGCATTCCAGCCAGGACTCATGGGTTTGCCACCCAACCAGACCCCAAGTTGCCTCTTTGCTGACCGGTGCACGATGCCCTTGCCGTGCAGGTAGGCGATGCCCAGGGCCAGCTGGGAGAACCACTTTCCAGCCAGGGCTTCGGAGCAAGCGCCCGACTTCTGGATCCACTCCAAGACATCCCCACAGGGAGCCAGCTCCATGATGATATAATGGCGGGAGGTGGTCTCGATGGCTTGGTAGAAACTGATCACATATTTGTGGCGCAGACTCTTCATCACCTGGAAAAACAGGACGGATTCGAAGTTAAACCTATGCTAAGTCCCTTTCTGCCACTCGCAGTGCCAATTTCCAATTCATGTTTGCTTGTTGGACTGCAAGTGTTATGAATAACTTTCCAATACCTTTAAAGCATAGGTTCTTTTTATTGCAATTTTCCAGTAAGAGGAAGGGTGTCTGAACTTCTACAGAACAACATTTAGATATACAGACATACCAATTATATGTAACTACATTGGATTCAAATATACACTGGACCGACTATGTGACTAATGTTGCTGTCCTTAAGCAAGCAGGGATCACCAGCATTGAGGCCATGCTATTGAGAACACAGCTACGCTGGGCAGGGCACGTCTCTAGGATGGAGGACCACTGCCTTCCAAAGATACTACTCTATGGTGAATTCGCCAAGGGTCAGCGCAAGAGAGGCGCCCCCAAAAAGAGATATAAGGACTCCCTGAAACAACATCTCAGGCTTGGCCAGATTGATCACCAACAATGGTCCACCCTGGCCTCACATCAGGAGGCATGGAGACACACTATCCACAATGCTGTGGCCTCTTTCGAGAAGACACGCCGAATGGGTCTCGAAGAGAAACGACAACGCAGAAAGAAACGCAACTTGGAAACAACATCACCCAAGGAGACCTTCTGCTGTGCTTTCTGCAACCGAACTTGCCTATCTCAGATTGGCCTTTTTAGTCATCAATGCGCTTGTAAAAAGCGTGGGATGAGTCCTTCCTAAGAATCTTCGTTTGCGAAGTAATGGCGAGAGACATTGGATTCATAAATAACCTATAGTTACACTGGCTAACAAACAAACAAACAATGGGGAATTAAATCTTCACTCAGCATTCACTGACACAATCATTCATCCTCATGCATACAAATAGCACCATATCCTTTCTCCCTTCTTGGAGAAGAACATCTCTTAAACCAGACCCTGCTTACCTGCAAATCTGCCAACGCATAGTTCCAAAACTCCTAAACGCCAAATCACCAAAACGCATCCTTCCCCTAAGCACAATGCCAAAGATCAAATGCCTGTTTTCCATACAGCAGAACCTGACTCCCTGCCCAAAATCCAAAGCTCCAAAATCACACTCCTTTCTCTTCCCTTGAGAAAAGGAGGCATATACTATATCTTTCCATAGAGCATGGCGGGTGAACAGCACCACTGTCTGTCACAATGTTTGGATTGTAATAAGATCTCTTACATAGCAATATTTCCTTGCTGATGTTGTACCCTGATTCCCCGAAAATAAGACAGTGTCTTATATTAATTTTTGCTCCCAAAGATGTGCTAGGTCTTTATTTCAGGAGATGTCTTATTTTTCCATGAAGAAGAATTCACATTTATTGCTGGACCAAAAAAACCCAACATTTATTATATACTGTACAGTTGTTGTCATCACAAATCAGACTAACCAGACAACCCGTGAATCCTATCAAGAATATCTTGTTGCTGCCATTATTTCCATATACAACAATCTATGGTACATTTACTGATCCCGATATTTATGAACGCAAAGCAAGATTTATTCAATGCATGCTTTGATGTTCTGTTCGGCGGGCATGCTTCCAAACAAAAACTTTGCTAGGTCTTACTTTGGGGAAAGGCCTTATATTTAACAATTCAGCAAATCCTCTACTAGGTCTTATTTTTAGGGGATGTCTTATTTTTAGGTAAACAGGGCATGTCGTTTCAAAGTTGAAAATCATTGATAGATGTTTTTTTCCAGCCTGAAACATGTTGATACCCTCAGTTCCTGGACAAATGTTGACTCTTTGCAATTGGTGTTGATAAACATAAGCAGTCTTGTGTTGACTTCCTTCTTAACTTAAGGAACCTTGTAAACGTTAACTATTGTCTCTGATTATGTAAACACGTTGTTTTCCGCAAAAGTTCAACAGTTAATCATTGTCAAAGTTCTTATCAATGTCAGCAGTTCATTAATTTTTAATTACAGTTCAGAAAGTCGGCAGTTGTTTTCCAGGAACGGTATCTTCAAAATTATTAACTCTCATGCCTTCATTTTTCATACAATTCCATTTATTTATTTATTTATTTATTTATTTATTTATTTATTCACCGCCCTTCCCCAAAGACTCGGGGCGGCTAACAGCATGTAATTAAACACTCATGTACAGCATAATTAAAACCACAATTAAAACATATCTAAAACACAGTGAGCCACATTCTAAACACGGTGTGGCACAGAATAAGTAATTGAGTGCAGGAGGCGACGTGCAACAGAAACTGCAGTTCATCCAGCTCCGAAAGCCTGCTGGAATAGCAGGGTCTTACATGCTTTCCGGAATGGGAGAATGTCCTGCATAGCGCGAACGTCGGCAGGCAACGAGTTCCAAAGTGTTGGAGCCACTATTGAAAAGGCCCACCGACGGGTTGCCGTCAAGCGATACACTTTGGGGGAAGGGATGACCAGGAGGTTCTGGTCCTCCGAACGCAGCGATCTGGTGGGATAATATGGGATGAGGTGGTCCCGCAAGTACACTGGCCCCAGACCATGTAAGGCCTTAAAAGTCAAGACTAACACTTTGAAGGTGATCCGGCATTCCACCGGCAGCCAGTGCAGTTCGCGCAGGATGGGCGTGATGTGAGCGCTCGCCGCACTCCCCGTAAGGAGCCGGGCTGCAGCATTCTGCACCAGCTTGAGTTTCCGGATCACCGACAGAGGAAGGCCAATGTATAGAGCATTACAGGCTTGAGATGACCGTGGCTTGGACCACTGTGGCCAGGTCGCAGCGGGACAGATAGGGGGCCAGCTTCCTTGCCTGGCGGAGGTGGAAAAATGCCACTCTGCTGAGGGTGGAGACATGTGCCTCCATTGACAACAGAGGGTCCAGGGTTACCCCGAGGGTCTTAACAAAAGATGACAGACGTAAAGTCACGCTGTCCAGGGTCGGAAGCTGCACATCCCTACTGCCCAGGCGGCCAAGCCACAGGATCTCCGTCTTAGACGGATTCACCTTCAACCTACTGGCTCGCAGCCATCCAGTAACAGCTTCAAGGCAACGATGGAAATTATCGGGTACAGATTTGGCCCGGCCATCCATCTTCAGAATGAGCTGGGTGTCATCAGCATACTGATGGCACCCAAGCCCGAAGCTGCGCACCAGTTGGGCCAGTGGTCAAACAATACATCATATTTCATTATGACGCTAGCTCCAGAATCCCTATGCAATCCTGGATGGAGATTCTGGGTATTATAGTCCAAAACAATTGCATATTGTATTCTGGATCTTGCAATCCAAAATAATGATGCATCAGTGGCAGGTGTGTGAATCTGTGTCTTTTAATGAGCTATTCAAGGTACTTAATCCATTTTGGTGATTTATTATCCAGGAACCTATTCTGTAAACTTCAGATTAAATCCCAGAGCGGATTTAAGTATCGGCAATATAGAAATGTTAAATGAATTGTATGATCTACCCATTGCACTCTTCATAAGTAGAAAAGTAGGATATGAATGTAAAATGCATACAACAAAAGGCGGAATATAAAGATTTAAATCAGTAAGTCAGTACAGAGGAGTTAATTATTTCAGTGTTTCCCAACCTTTTTTGAGCCGCGGCACACTTTTAACATTAAAAAAATCCGGGGGCACACCACCAACCAAATGACACAAAATGACACTCTAACACAGTAAAGAACGGCTGGGGATGGTGGCCTGCTGGGAACAGCTGCTGGGAGTGCCAAAGCTGGGGAGGGGGCGGAGCCAGGCTGTGCCATGCCCCGCCCCCTACCCCCGGCTTCACCTCTCCCAGCAGCCGTTCCAGCCTTGAGGGGGCAGTGCCAAGCCAGCGATGCCAGAGCCAGCACAATGCTGGCTTGGCACTGTCCCCTCAAGGCTGGAACAGCTGCTGGGAGTGCCGAGCTGGGGAGGGGGCAGAGCCAGGCCACGCCATGCCCCGCCCCTCCCCCCCAGCTTCAGCTCTCCTACAGAGGAGGAGCATGAGCGGTGGACGGCCCTTCCTCCTCCTCCTCCCCCAAGCAGCAGGAGTTCGGCAGGAGGGGGGGAGGAAGGGGGGCATAGACCTTTTCTCGTGGCACAGCAGGAGGTCCGTCACGGCACACTAGTGTGCTACGGCACACTGGTTGAGAAAGACTGAATTATTTCATTGCATCTTCCTGGCTAGATGTCTTTCAGTCATTGTGCTAGCAAACTAAACCAGAATATTAACAATATCCTGCTGCAAAGCAGGACTTAATATGAAAATATAATCAAAAGCAATGTCCCCATAATATTAAATATGATTACATTCAGACTTGTTGAACTAAGTGCCGACGTCATTTGGCGTTTCTAAAACCTACTCTTTCAGCCTACCTTACATTGTTATTGTATATCAGTCTACACCAGGCATGGGCAAACTTTGGCCCTCTGGGTGTTTTGGACTTCAACTCCCACAATTCCTAACAGCCTACCAACTGTTAGGAATTGTGGGAGTTGAAGTCCAAAACACCCAGACGGCCGAATTTGCCCATGCCTGAGCCAACCTCAACCAACACGTAAAGGTAAACCACCTGTATTTCCCTTGGAAGGAATTTGGAGAGGTAATCCTCGGAGGCCTTTTTCTTGGAGATGATCTTGATGGCCACCATGGTCTTCTGCTTGGCGAAATAGGCCTCGTAGACTGTGCCGTAGGAGCCATGCCCGATAACTTTGCCGATCTGGTAGCCATATTGATCCATCACCGAGACGTACGGCGTGGAGGCCGAATGTTCCACCATGGTTCCGCTTTGGTGCTCAGCCCCAAATCCTCAAGAATACTTTGGTTGGATGTGCTGAGAAGGTTGCAAGACCCTCTTATGTCTATTGGGAAGGACAACCAGGGGAGGAGAAGGAGATCACATTTTCCAACTGTGTACCTGAGTCCAAGGAGATCTAGTTGGGATGATGGGAAGGATCTAGTTGGAGATCTACCTATCTCACCCAACTTGGTGGAATCTAAACCATCATCCTGCAACCTAATGGCTTCAAAGGAAGAAACGGGATGCGCTCTTCCAGACCCCAACCACTTGAATGGCCTCTGACCTGCTATTCTGAAGATGGCCTTGACATTCCAGCCATGTCGGTTGACCAATGGGGTTCCAGTTACTGCAGGGAGGTTTCCATGGATGGCATTGAGGGATTGTCTTCCAACAAAGGATGTTGGCTGATGTAACGTGGGTTCCGATTGTTCCAAACTCTTCTTGTTCCAAATCCTTCTCCTTGGATTTAAGTAACACTATATTCTCATCTCAAACAAACAAGGGTCTTGTGTTCCTGTGGTGCCCCCTTTGACAAAATTACAAGGAGTGGTTTGTGGTTAAAGGGTTGGAAGAGACCCCAAGGGCCATCAAGTCCAACCCCCTTCTACCATGCAGGAATATACGACCAAAGCACTCCTGACAGATGGCCATTCTGTCTCTGTTTAACAGCCTCTAGAGCAGTGTTTTTCAACCTTTATTTGACCCGTGGAACATTTTTTACATTTACAAAATCCTGGGGCACACCACTAACCAAAATGACATAAAATGATACTATAACACAGTGATACATATAGTTAATATTGAAGGAGACTCATTGAGTTACAGAAGAAATGTCAGGAGAGAATGCTACCCAGGCATAGGCATAGAGAAGAAGGCAGAGTTAGCAAGCACGCTAGAGAACAGCAGTGATTGGTGTAGAAGGGACGCCACGTCAGTGGTTGTCCTGATGCATTACAATTGGTTTAGAGAAGCACCATGTGCTCTTTGTTTACTAGTCAGTGATTGGTCTAGGAGACATCATATGTTAGCCTAATGAAACACCCATTTGGCCGGTCCGTGGGAACGCTTATCAGAAAAGTAACAATATAGGGACAATCTACGCACATAGACAAAGCTTTAATAACTGGTCAGGAAAATAAACTGCGCAATGTCTGTTAGCCAATGGATTATTAGATTACCTAATGCATTGTTAATTGGTTAGAATCAGAGCACATCATAAGTGTTAGCCAGTGAAATGAATGAACGAGGCGGTGCTTAAACCGACTCCATTGATTGTATAAAACTGAATGACTGGAAGGAGGAGGGGTTCTGTCCCTTGCGTCTTGTTGCGCCATAGGGCAGACCTCTACAGCTGTGGATTCGAAATAAACTGTGTTTCCTGAGAAGTAACCCAGTTGTCACGTCTTCTCGTTCCTGCGCCTGCACGGAAAGCAGCCTTAAAGGGGAAAGGGTATTATTTAGAAGGATTTTTCCTGCTTCAATATGTTTTTAAATGTATTTATACACTCAGTGTGAAACCCGGGCCTGTTTGGATGAACACAACATAGATATCCTGGCAGGAATGGCAGAAAGACACAAACTTCCCACACAGGACTCCCATAACCAAGAGAAAATACTATAAGAGTTTGGTGGGCATTGACCTTGAGTTTTGGAGTTGTAGTTCACCTATATCCAGAGAACACTGTGGACTGAAACAATGTTGGATCAGGACCAAACTTGGCATGAATACTCAATATGCTCAAATATGAACGCAGATGGAGTTCAGGGGAAATAGACCTTGCCCTTTGGGAGTTGTAGTTGCTGGGATTTATGGTTCCCCTACAATCAAAGAGCATTCTGAATCCCACCAATGATAGAACTGGGCCAAACTTCCCACACAGAACCCCCAGGTGGCTCCCTTCCTGAATGGCTCTCTCTCTCTTCCACACCAGAAGGCACTCACTCGATCCGTGGTTGCCTTCCTTCCTTCTTTCCTGCGATTCGAAAAAAGAAGCCGGTGGGCCTGCCTTGGACTGCGCTCCTCACTACTGCTTCTGTTCCCTGCACTCCCTCGATTGGAGGCTGGCTGGGGAAACGGCCAAAGGAGGTGGCGCCCCGGCCCCTTCTTCTTCACTGCCGCCCGGCCCTTCCTCCTCCTCCTCCCCCAAGCAGCAGCAGCAGGAGTTCGGCAGGAGGGGGAAGAAAGGGAGGAAGAGAGGTTTTTCCGCAGCACACCAGGTGATCGTTCACGGCACACTAGTGTGCCGCGGATCAGTGCTTGGGAAACACTGCAATAGATGGCCAGTCTCTGTTTAAGGGCCCTCCAAAACGTAGACTCCGCTGGACTTCCAAGTGGCAGTTATTCCACTATCAAACAGGTCTTACTGTGAGGAAGGTTTTAATAAAGGTTAAGTGGAACTTATTTTCTGTAGTTTGAATCCATTGCTCAGTATCCTCGGGCAGTGTTTTTCAACCTTATTTGAGCTGCGGCACATTTTTTACATTTACAAAATCCTGGGGCACACCACCAACCAAAATGACACAAAATGACACTCTAACACAGTAATACATATAGTTAATATGTTTTTAAACGTATTTATGCACTCAGTGTGAAACCTGGGCCTGTTTCAATGAACACAACATAGATATCCTGGCAGGAATGGTAGAAAGACACACACGAACGTCTTGCTCAACAGCTGGGAGTTATAGTTCACCCGCAATCAAAGAGCATTCTGAACTCCATCAATGATGGAATGGAATCAAACTTCCCACACAGAGCTACCATAACCAAGAGAAAATACTATAAGTGTTTGGTGGACGTTGACCTTGAGTTTTGGAGTTGTAGTTCACCTATATCCAGAGAGCACTGTGGAGGGGAGAGAGGAAGACGTGGGGCGAGTCTGCAGTAGCGCCCGCACGGGTCACATCTTCCTCCCTCCCCCCTCCCACAGAAGCGGCAGCGTGAGCAAAGCGAAGCAAAGCAGGCAGAGCGAGGCTGGGAAGAAGGGAGCCCGAGTGGAGAAGAAAAAGTGTTCGGCAGGAGGGGGAAAAAAGGGTATTGGAGGTTCCGATTTCCCATGGCACACCTGATGATCGCTCACGGCACACTAGTGTGCCACAGCACACTTGGGCATATTGTGTATTAGAGTGTCATTTTGTGTCATTTTGGTTGGTGGTGTGCCCCAGGATTTTGCAAATGTAAAAAGTGTGCCGCGGCTCAAAAAAGGTTGGGAAACACTGTCCTAGGGTTCATCTACACCAGACATGGACAAATTTGCAGCCCAAGACTACTTTAATTGCTATGACTCAGTGCTATGGAATCTTTGGAGTTGTAGTTTTACAAGATCTTTAGCCTTCTCAGCTAAATAGTGTTGGTGACAGTTCCCAGGATTCTATAGCATTGAGCAATGACAGTTAAAATTGTGTCAAATTGCATTAGTTCTGCAGTCTAGAGGCCAAAAATGTAGTTATTGGTTAAGAATTAGCCACAGTCGCTCACAGATCCAGAGAACAGAGCAGAGTGGAGGGTGAGCCCTGGCACCACCATGACTGGGAGGAAAAGAGGGAGGTAATTTAATAAACACTTTCTTCTAGAGAGCCTTGGCAATTTGCAGGAACAAACCAGTCAAGCCATGCAAATTATAGCAAGCTGCTGCTTTTCATGCTGAGCTGGAGACGCACACCCAGCCCTTTCCTTTTGCCTGGAGCTGAGCTCTCTAAAATTGGGAGTAAAATGGCATTTTTGTCTCTTCCATGATGAAATCAGCTGCCAATTGGCTGGCATTCAGCTTGTGTGTATTTTACAGGCCCAACATAAACCGCAGGCAAAAAAAAAAAAGGGCTAAAATAGTGATTGAGCATCTGTAGGTAGAGGTAAACGTTTCTATTTACTAGAAAGGGCGGCTTCATACGTGCAAATATAAAATCTGTTTATATTAGAAACCACACTTTCCTATCACACACAAATTTTTGACCTCAAGTAGAGACAGATAAAAATACATGTTATTATTATTGTCATTACTATTACTGTTACTATTATTATTATAGGAAGCACTCTGCACATGAGCAGAGGCACAGTTTCTCATTAGCACTGCCTTCTCTATTCAAATGCCCACCTCAAGCACCATTAATATATACAATATAATAATATAGAAATAATAACATTGTACTATAATAATACTAATATATTATGAATAATATTAAAAATGTTCTAATATATTATTGTTATATTATATAATACTAATATATTATATATTAATATTACATTATATAATTAATTATATTAATTATTTTTATTATATTAATAATACTTAGAATAATAATTATTATTATTGGAAGCACTCTGCACATGAACGGTTTCTCATAAGCACTGCCTTCTCCATTCATATGCCCACCTCAAGCACCATTAATATATAGATTATAATAATATAGAAATAATAACATTGTACTATAATACTTATTATGTATAATATTAACAATGTTGTATTTTTATATTATATATTGTTATATTATATAATACTAATATATTATATTATACAATATTTTATTATATAATATTTTATTATATTATTATTATAATGCTTAGAGTAATAATAATTATTAGAAGCACTCTGCACATGAACAGAGGCACAGTTTCTCATTTGTGCTTGGTTTTATTTTATTGTAATTGTATTGGTTGTAGTATTGTATAGCTTATGTTTTATGTAATTGTTTATATTGCGTTTTGTTTTATTTTACCTTATTGTTGTGTTGTTGGGCTTGGCCTCATGTAAGCCACCCCGAGTCCCCATCGGGGAGATGGTGGCGGGGTATAAAGTTTATTATTATTATTTTTCCATTCATATGCTCACTTAAAGCACCATTAATATATACAATATAATGATATATAAAAATAATAACATTGTACTATAATACTAATATACTATATATATTAACAATGTTGTAATATATTATTGTTATATTAATGATAGAGGATATGAATTTAGGGTAGTCTTGCCTTAGAGCAGTGGTTCTCAACCTTCCTAATGCTGTGACCCCTTAATACAGTTCCTCATGTTGTAGTAGCCCCCAATCATATAATTATTTCAATGAACATAAGAACATAAGAACATAAGAAGAGCCATGCTGAATCGGGCCTCAGCCCATCTAGTCCAGCATTCTGTGTCACACAGTGGCCCACCAGTTGTACCCGGGGATCTCGAGTAGAAAGGAGGGCAGAACCCTCACCTGCTCCCGACCCCCCACAACCAGTACCCGGGGAAAATCCTGCCTGCCTCCATCAACACAGAGGTGGCACTTGGATGTCCATTTCAGTAACTACTGATTCCCTTGGTATCCATGAATCTGTCTAATCCTGCCTTGAAGCTGTCCAGGCTGACAGCTGTCACAACCTCCTCTGGAAGTGAGTTCCATAACCCAATGACCCTCTGGGTGAAGAAATATTTCCCTTTATTAGTCCTAACTTTCCTACCTTGGAGCTTTAGGAGTGCCCCTAGTCCTAGTGTTGTGTGACAGAGAAAAATATTTTTTCTTTATTCACCTTTTCTATCCCATGCATGATTTTATACACTTCGATCAAGTCACCTCTTAAACGCCGTCTTTCAAGGCTGAAAAGACCAAGGCGTTGCAACCTGATTTCATAAGGGAGCCGCTCCATCCCTTGGATCATTTTTGTTGCCCTTTTCTGTACCTTTTCCAGTTCCGTTATATCCTTCTTGAGGTGCGGTGACCAGAATTGTACACAGTACTCCAGATGTGGCCTCACCATAGATTTGTAGAGAGGCAATACAACATTTGTCAACCTATTTTCGATTCCCTTCCTGATCATGCCAAGCATAGAATTTGCTTTTTTTCACTGCTGCAGCGCACTGGGTTGACATCTTCATTGAGCTGTCCACCAAAACCCCAAGATCCCTTTCCTGGTTTGTCTCGGAAAGCTTTGATCCCATCAATTTGTAGGTGTAGTTGGGGTTCTTTGCCCGATGTGCATGACTTTACACTTGTTTAGGTTAAAATGCATTTGCCACTTTGTTGCCCATTCACTCAATTTCGAGAGATCTTTCTGGAGCTCTTTACAATCAGTTTCATTTTTAACTACCCTGAACAATTTAGTGTCGTCTGCAAACTTTGCTACCTCACAATTTACTCCTACATCCAGATCATTAATGAATAAATTAAAAAGTAATGGACCCAAAACTGAACCTTGGGGTACGCCACTTCTCACCTCTTTCCACCCAGAGAAATGTCCGTTTATTACCACCCTTTGTTTCCTACAGTTTAGCCAGGTTCCAATCCAGGACAAGACCTGTCCTCTGATTCCATGGCTGAAGAGCTTATTTAGGAGCCTTTGGTGAGGGACTTTGTCAAAAGCCTTTTGAAAGTCAAGGTAAACAATATCGACTGGGTCCCCTTTATCTATGTGTTTATTTACACCCTCAAAGAATTCTAACAAGTTAGTAAGACATGATTTGCCTTTGCAGAAACCATGTTGATTTTCCTTCAGCAATGCCTGTTCTTCTATGTGCTTAGTAATTTTTTCTTTAATAAAGGTTTCCATCACTTTGCCTGGAACTGAGGTTAGACTAACTGGCCTATAATTTCCTGGATCACCCCTGGATCCTTTCTTGAAGATCGGAGTTACATTTGCCTCCCTCCAGTCCTCGGGTACAGTGCCTGATCTTAGAGAAAGGTTATATATTTTGGCTAGAATTTCAGCAATTTCACACTTGAGTTCCTTAAGAACTCTGGGGTGGATGCCATCTGGCCCTGGTAATTTGTTGACATTTAGTTTAGTAAGGCATGTGAGAACATCTTCCTTGTTTATCTCTATCTGGTTTAATTTGCTACTTCACAACTGTGATTTTGCTATTGTTATGAAGCGTAATGTAAATATCTGATATGCAGGAGGTATTTTCATTCACTCGATCAAATTTGGCGCATATACCCAATATGCCCAAATTTGAAAACTGGTGGGATTGGAGGGAGAGATTGTCATTTGGGAGTTGTAGTTGCTGGGATGTATAGTTTACCTACAATCAAAGAGCATTCTGAACCCCACCAATGGAGGAATTGAACCAAACTTGGGACACAGAATTCCCATGACCAACAGAAAATACTGGAAGGGTTTGGTGGGCATTGACCGTAAGTTTTGGAGTTGTAGTTCACCTACATCCCAAGAGCACTGTCAACTCAAAACAATGATGGATCTGGACTAAACTTGGCATGAATATCAATATGCCCAAATGTGAACACTGGTGGAGTTTGGGGGAAATAGACTTGACATTTAGGAGTTGTAGTTGCTGGGATTTATATTACTCCATAACCAAAGAGCCTTTTGAACTCCACCAAAGATAGAATTAGGCCAAACTCCCCCAATGATCAACAGAAAATGCTGTGTTTTGTGATGATCTTTGGCGACCCCTCTGACATCCCCTCGTGACCCCTCCAGGGGTCCCGACCCCCAGGTTGAGAAACACTGCCTTAGAGGCTGAGACCCTAGGTTCCTCTAAAGCGAGGGTCCTTGATGGAAAATCTTGGTGGGCAGTAAGAAATGCCAAAATAGCCCCCTAAGTCCCAATAGTAGGTTCTCACCAAGATCTGGAAGTGTGCGCACAGAGAGAAAGGATGACAGCAGCTATCATTCGCCATGCTGACATGTTTTATTTCAATCTTTTAAGCATTTTTATACATTTTCCAGAGCAATTAGATTCAAACCTCCCCCCCCCCCTCCTTCCCGGCCTGCCTCAATTGGCTGTGGATCTGAGCCAATGGGAAGAGAGAGGGGGAAATGGATGGAACAATGAGGTCAGGGTTTTTGAGGATTAGATGTGTTAATGAAGTTTTGAGGTGAGAACTCCAGGCATTCTACAAAACCTCCCTGGCTGTTGTCTCAAGTTTTGCAACAAACATTTCTTTTTGGCTGTGCCAACAGAGAGTTCAAGATCTGTCATTTCCTGCCGGTAATTAAAGATCTTGATCTGTAGGGTGAGTCTTTTCAGTGTCATGGAGGGTGATAAAAAGATATTGTGGCCATATCTGAGTTTCCAAAACTCACAGGGATGGCCCTTTTTGATAAACAATAGAAGTCTGCCAGGTGATCCATAATCCACTGATAGGCAACTCAGAAATCAGAGTCTATGGATATTTGTGATTAATCAGCTTGGTGGCCCTGGGATAGAACAGGAAAAGGAGCTGATCACCACCTATAGTTCATGCAAGTGGTCTTTTGGAATTTCAGGTTTGAGTCATGCAGTTTTGGTCAGCTTGGCTATCTTTTAAAAATACATTTCATGAGGAGGGGGCATGAGGGGTGAGGTACAATGAAGCTTGGGGAAAATGGGATATCATTCCTAGTTTTATTTTTCATTTTATTTGTCCATTTTATCCAGTTATTTCATAAAGAGAGTCCAGGAGAATATTGGGGGGAAAGTCCAGGCTCTGGGAGCGACGAAACATCCCTTTTGAGTAGGGGCGGGGAAAAGGGGGCTTCAGTGGATTCAATTCATGTAGGCAGAAGTCTTGAGATAAAGTCCAGGAAGGGAAAAATCATAAGTCCATAAGGAAAAAGTTCAATGTTCTGTTGCCTCAGGAGAGTCCTTGGTACTTGGAAAACTATAGATCTCAAACTTGTCATTGGGTCAGGTATTGTGGGGTTAAAAAGTGGGGGGTCTTTGGTGCTCAGCAAGGAAGGGGGGAAAAAAGGTTTGTATTTTGAATCCGTTGTTCCAACACTGCCAGGGCTTGGTCCTTGGAAACTGCAAATCCCTGCCATGGTGGGTTTTGGCAATCTGGTCTTCTGGCATCATGGAGCCCCTAGGGAGTCCACATAGCGAGCTCGCAGACTTCTCGGGGATCCAGAATCCAAAGATGGGACGTTGGAACACCCTGCCGCAGGATCAGTCCGCTGGCACTCTTGAAAAATAATACTTGAACAAGGTTATTCCCGGGGCACAAGGTATCATTATGGAAAGGAGAAAAGTTGCAAATAGAGGTTTCTTTTTATTGGAGGATTTGCTATAACGTTAGGAAAGAGGAAAGGAAAGACTGAGGCTGCCGCTGAGATCACACTACCCAGCCATGCTGGCCCAATGGGGCACTTTGGAACTGTGGAACTCCCTGCTGCAGGCCAATCCAACTTGGAAGCAGGGGGTCCTCTGGGGGGGTTCGACTTCATTATTATATATTAATTATATTATATTATTAGTATAATAATTAGAAACACTCTGCACATGAGCAGAGGCACTGTTTCACATTAGCACTGCCTTCTCCATTCATATGCCCACCTCAAGCGCCATTAACATATACAATATAATAATATATTGAAATAATAACATTGTACTATAATAATACTAATACATTTATATATAATATTAATAATTCTGTAATGTAATATATTATATATACTACAAAATATTATATAATAGCAATGTATATATATAATAAAAGTCAGTGTGTGCGGTGGGAGGTGCGGCGGGAGGAAGGGAGGAATATGTGGCAGCTTTTTGATTGGTCGCCAATGTGGGATTATTTGCATAAATGACTCCGATTGGCCAGCCACCCAACATTCCAACACTCCTAGGCAGCAAAGATAGGAAAGGAAAGGGCCTGAGGGAGACATAAATAGCTGCAGTTGAAGTTATCCAGTTGATAGTTTTTTTCTGTTGGAAATGGAATGTTCAGTACCTTCACCCAATACCCTTCACAAAAATCACAGGAACCCCTACAAATCAGAGACTATGAGGGAAAAGGAAAGGCCTCGGGCAGTCAGCCACTTTGGCCCACAGCAATGACGGATCAGGACCAAACTTGGCTAACAGGGGACCAATGGCCCACTTCACAACCTGGTGTGGTTTAGGGCAGGATGGGCCACGAATGATGGGATTTGCAGTACTTTCACATAATTCACTTCCCAAACAACACTGTAGCCCCTATAAATCACAGACCAGGCCCACAATTGACAGCAAGGCTTCCTTAACTTGATTTTCCTGACTAGGCCTCAGCTCATGGGATATTGTTAGGCTTCCTCAACTTGATTTTCCTGACTAGGCCCCCAACAATGACAGAACAAGACCAAACTTGGCACACAGACCCCCCCAAGATGCACCCTACATCCTGGTGCAGTTTGAGGAAGGATGGACCATGGATGATGGGACTTGCAGTACTTTAATTCACTTCCTTAGAGCACTGTGGCCCACACCAAACTTGGCACACAGAGGCCCAATGGCCCACTTTACAAACCTGCTGCGGTTTACGGCAAGATGGCTCACAAATGTTGGGATTTGCAGTGCCTTCACCCAATTCATTCCCCACAGAACATTGCAGCTCCTACAAATCAGAGACCAGGCCCAAACTTGGCACACAGAGTACCCATGACCCACTCTACATCCTGGAGCAGTTTTGAGTGGGGCGGACCACGGATGATGGGAGTTGAAGTACCTTCACTCACTTGCTGAGACCGCTGCGACCCTCATCTAATGACTGATCAATATCACACTTGGCACTCAGAGCCCCCATGACCCACTCTACATCCTGGTGCAGTTTGGAGAACAGGGGACCATGGATGATGGGACTTCCACTTCCTTCCCTCACTTCCAAAGACCGCTGCAACCCTCATCCAGCGAATAATCAAGGCCAAATGTGACACACACAGCCCCCAAGACCCACTTTACATCCTGGTGCTGTTTGGAGGAGGATGGTCCATGGCCAATGGGACTCGCAGTACCTTCACTTAGTTCCTGAGACCACTGCAAGCCACATAAACATCTAATAGGAACCAACCTTGGCACACAATGCCTTCCTCAAATAACCCGGGCACCGCCGGGTCCTCAGCTAGTATATTATATAAACTACAACATGATATAGTACAATCTATATATATAAAAGGGAAGTGGGACTACAACTCCCAGAAGGCTCCGCGCGGCTCACTCGGAAGAAGGGCAGAGACAGGACCGGAAATACGCCACAGCAGCCGCGCAGAGCCTTCTGGGAGGTGGAGGCGAGGGGTGAGCCTCCATTACACTGCTGCCGACGGAGCCGTGCCCGGGTCTTCCGCCCCCTTCTCGCTCTCCTCCACCCCCTCTCTTCCGCTGGCCGGGGAGGAGGCCGCAGGGAAACAGATAGCCCACTTCCCCTTCGAACTCCTCTTCGGCCACCGGAAAAGTGAGGCGGCACAGGCCTCTCCGCCGCCGCCCACCGCCTCCCTTCCGCTGCCCGGGGATGGGGCGGGGGGGGGGGGGAGCCGCGCCGTCTCTCTCCCTGCGGCCTCCTCCTCGGACAGCGAAAAGGAGGCGGCGGGCGGCGGAGGACAGCCCTCTCCCGCCTCTCTTCCGCAGCCCAAGAAGGACGCCACAGACAGAGGGGTTGCCCGGTTCCCCTTCGGCCTCCTCTTCGGCCACCGGAAAAGAGGCAGCAGAGGCCTCTCCGCCGCCGCCCACCGCCTCCCTTCCACTGCCCGGTAACGAGGCCGGGGGGGAGCCGCGCCGTCTCTCTCCCAACGCCCTCCTCTGGCGGCCGGCATAGGACAGCCCTCAACCGCCTCTGCCCGAGAACAGGGCCACGGGGGGAGATCGAGCGGCTGCCCTTCGCCCTCCTCTTCGGCCTCCTCCTCAACACAAATACACACACACAAAAATACACCACAACATAAACACACAAACATAAAAACACATATAAATACACCACAACATACCAAAAAAAAACTACACACCAATACATCAACATCCACACTAATACATACACAAATATACACACACATATCATCACATTACCATATATACACATACATACATATACATACACAAAGACACAAATATACACACACAATCAAACACAAAAAACCGACAGACAAATACACACACATACATACACACATAACAAAAACTACACACACAAAAACCACCAAAACACATGAACACACATACACACATACACCCAAAAAAAACCCCAATACAACAACAAACTCAAACACCAACACATATCTACACACAACAAACATGCTCACATCATTTCCACAACTTACATACCCAGACTTCCACACATCACCAACATAGGGCACAGCAACGCGTGCCGGGTACAGCTAGTATATTACATAATAGCAATAGTATACTGGTGGTATATTATATGCATTGTGGTATAATAATTTCTCGGCATTACTTCGTGAACGAAGATTCTTAGGAAGGACTCATCCCACGCTTTTTACAAGCGCGTTGATGACTAAAAAGGCCAATCTGAGATAGGCAAGTTCGGTTGCAGAAAGCACAGCAGAAAGTCTCCTTGGGTGATGTTGTTTCCAAGTTGCGGTTCTTTCTGCGTTGTCGTTTCTCTTCGAGACCCATTCGGCGTGTCTTCTCGAAAGAGCCGGCAGCATTGTGGATAGTGCGTCTCCATGCCTCCCGATGTGAGGCCAGGGTGGACCATTGTTGGTGATCAATCTGGCCGAGCCTGAGATGTTGTTTCAGGGAGTCCTTATATCTCTTTTTGGGGGCACCTCTCTTGCGCTGACCCGTGGCGAGTTCACTGTAGAGTAGTATCTTTGGGAGGCGGTGGTCCTCCATCCTAGAGATGTGCCCTGCCCAGCGCAGCTGTGTTCTCAATAGCATGGCCTCAATGCTGGTGATCCCTGCTTGCTCAAGGACAGCAACATTCGTCACATAGTCAGTACAATGTATATTTAGGATTGTGCGAAGACAGTGCTGATGAAAGTGTTCGAGGAGTCGTACGTGTTGGCGATAGGTGACCCATGTTTCAGACCCATAGAGGAAAATAGACAGTATGATAGCTCTGTACACACTGATTTTGGTGCTTTGCCTCAGGTGCTTGTTACTCCAGACTCTTTTGTGAAGCCTTCCAAATGCACTCTATGCCTTGGCTAATCTGTGACCTATCTCTTTGTCAACCTTGGCGTCTGAGGAGATGATGCTTCCCAGGTAGGTGAACTGCTGAACGGACTTAAGCACAGATGTGCCTATGCTGACGTGAGGATGATGGTGTTCTTCCTGTGGTGTGGGCTGGTAGAGGACTTCCGTTTTCTTTAGGCTGACTTCCAGCCCAAACAGCTCTGCAGCTGCTGCGAAGCAGGATGTTAGGGCTGCTTCTGAATGGGCGACAAGGGCAGCATCGTCAGCAAAATGCAGCTCACGGACTAGAAACTAGATAGTTTAGAGTCTTAGTGCGAGCCCTCAGACGGCTTAAGTTGAACAAGCTGCCATCAGTACGATAGCGTATATATATGCCGTCTTCTCATTCGAGGTCTGCCGCAGCCCTTTGGAGCATCATGCTGAAGAAGATTGTAAATAGGGTTGGTGCAAGAACACAACCTTGTTTCACTCCATTAGTCATTAGAAAGGGCTCCGAGAGAGCATCGCCGTATCTGACTTGACCGCGCTGGCCCTCATGTAACAGGATAATCATTTTGAGGAATTTGGGGGGACATCCTAGTTATCGCAGGATCTGCCACAGACCTTTTCTGCTCACAGTGTCGAAGGCTTTGGTATAATACTAATACTATATAATGCTATATCTAATATATATAATACGAGAAGACACGCCGAATGGGTCTCGAAGAGAAACGACAATGCAGAAAGAACCGCAACTTGGAAACAACATCACCCAAGGAGATTTTCCGCTGTGCTTTCCGCAACCGAACTTGCCTATCTCAGATTGGCCTTTTTAGTCATCAACGCGCTTGTAAAAAGCGTGGGATGAGTCCTTCCTGAATCTTCGTTCGCGAAGTAATGCCAAGAGATATATAATAAAATACTATAATAATACTAATACATTTATATATAATAGTAATAATGCTGTAATGTACTATATACTATATATACTACAACATGATATAGTACAATATATTATATAATAGCAATAGTATAATATAATATACTGGTGGTATATTATATGTATTGTGGTATAATAATAAAGTACAATATAACATCTTCAAAATAGAGCCCTGGCCCTTTAAGAAGCCATAACCACTTCCCTCCTAGACTACTTCCCTTCTGTGACGCTATATAAGACGCGGACCCTTTAAGAAGTGGGCGGGGCCATAACAGAGCCGCCTCCTCCTGCCTGTTTCATTTTCCCCTCTTGTCTCTATGGAGCCGAAAAGCCCCAAACCCGGAAGTACGTCTTAGTATGGGCACTGACGCCAGGGCGTTCGGCTGAGAGGGCGGAAGCAGGTGACGGATGTGGCCGGGGCTGCCCTCGCAGATTGCCTGAAGGACCCCGAGGCGTTCTGAGCCTGTGGCGCTTGGCATGATTCATCCCTGCCTCCAGGAAACGCGCCACCGCCGCCTGAGAGAGTCCTAAAGCGGAGGGCATGGGAAAGAAAGGCGTGGGGGCGGGTTGGAAGGGAGGGGAGGGCTCAGGCACAGCCAAGGGGAGTCTCTGGGGTTGAGAGAGGCCATCCCTACTCCTCCCCTTCACCTCTTTTGCACCCTAGTTGGCTGTACTAAGGGGACCTCTTTGGACCCCCTTCCCCTCCCTTTTTGTTTTGGGCTCTAGGCAACTGAAGCCAGAGGACCCCCAGGCAGTGCCAGGGGCAGCTCTAAAGGAACAGGTGAGTTGCATTAACAGGGTCTGGGGCAAGCCTGGGCAAACTTGGGCCTTCCAGGTGTTTTGGACTTCAACTCCCACAATTCCTCACAGCCTCAGGCCCCTTCCACCAGGCCTGGGCAAACTTGGGCCTTCCAGGTGTTTTGGACTTCAACTCCCACAATTCCCCACAGCCTCAGGCCCCTTCCAAAGTCCAAAACACCTGGAAGGCCCAAGTTTGCCCAGGCCTGGTGGAAGGGGCCTGAGGCTGTGGGGAATTGTGGGAGTTGAAGTCCAAAGCACCTGGAAGGCCCAAGTTTGCCCAGGCCTGGTGGAAGGGGCCTGAGGCTGTGGGGAATCGTGGGAGTTGAAGTCCAAAACACCTGGAAGGCCCAAGTTTGCCCAGGCCTGGTGGAAGGGGCCTGAGGCTGTGGGGAATCGTGGGAGTTGAAGTCCAAAACACCTGGAAGGCCCAAGTTTGCCCAGGCCTGGTGGAAGGGGCCTGAGGCTGTGGGGAATCGTGGGAGTTGAAGTCCAAAACACCTGGAAGGCCCAAGTTTGCCCAGGCCTGGTGGAAGGGGCCTGAGGCTGTGGGGAATCGTGGGAGTTGAAGTCCAAAACACCAGGCAGGCCCAAGGGTGCCCAGGCCGGGTGGAAGGGGCCTGAGGCTGTGAGGAATCCCAAAACAGAGTTGAAGTCCAAAACACCTGGAAGGCCCAAGTTTGCCCAGGCCTGGTGGAAGGGGCCTGAGGCTGTGGGGAATTGTGGGAGTTGAAGTCCAAAACACCTGGAAGGCCCAAGTTTGCCCAGGCCTGGTGGAAGGGGCCTGAGGCTGTGAGGAATTGTGGGAGTTGAAGTCCAAAACACCTGGAAGGCCCAAGTTTGCCCAGGCCTGGGCTGGGGTTTTTTTTTTGGAGGGGCAACACTGGGTTTGGGAAGAAGGAGGCAAAGAGCAGCATGGGGGCTTGCTTTGTTGAAGCTCAGGACGAAGCCAGGCTGGAGAGGATTGAGTCAGGGAGGCAGGTGGCATTACCTGAAAAGGTGTATCCCAAAATAGAGGCATGGGGAGCCCCCCCAAAAGGCAGTGCCTGCAAGAAGAGCCCCCCACCCCCCAGTTTGGCATTCCTTGCATGATGTTTCACCTGCTTCCTCCTCAGGACGAAGCCAGGCTGGACAGGATTGGGTCAGAGAGGCAGGTGGCATTACCTGAAAAGGTGTATCCAAAAATAAAGGTATGGGGAGCCCCCCAAAAAGGCAGTGCCTACAAGAAGGGCCCCCCACCCCCAGTTTGGCATTCCTTGCATGATGTTTCACCTGCTTCCTCCTCAGGACGAAGCCAGGCTGGACAGGATTGGGTCAGGGAGGCAGGTGGCATTACCTGAAAAGGTGTATCCCAAAATAGAGGCATGGGGAGCCCCCTCCCCCCAAAGGCAGTGCCTGCAAGAAGAGCCTCCCCCCTACCTCAGTTTGGCATTCCTTGCATGATGTGTCCCCTGTTTCCTCCCCAAATAGTTTCGGTTCCGGTCCAACTTACCTGTCCGAACGCATCTCTCCCTATGAACCATCAAGACCTTTAAGATCATCCGGAGAGCCCCTGCTTTCGGTCCCGCCTTCTTCGCAGGCGCGTCTGGCGGGGATGAGAGACGGCCTTCTCAGCGATGGCTCCTTGGCTTTATTTATTTACTAGCTTGGGGACCCGGCGGTGCCCGGGTTATTTGAAGAAGGCATTGTGTGCCATAGTTCGTCATTGGTGTGGGCCACAGTGCTCTAAGGAAGTGCATTAAAGTACTGCAAGTCCCATCATCCATGGTCCATCCTCCCTCAAACTGCACCAGGATGTAGGGTGCATCTTGGGGGGTCTGTGTGCCAAGTTTGGTCTTGTTCTGTCATTGTTGGGGGCCTAGTCAGGAAAATCAAGTTGAGGAAGCCTAACAATATCCCATGAGCTGAGGCCTAGTCAGGAAAATCAAGTTAAGGAAGCCTTGCTGTCAATTTTGGGCCTGATCTGTGATTTATAGGGGCTACAGTGTTGTTTGGGAAGTGAATGAGGTGAAGGTGCTGCAAATCCCATCATTCGTGGCCCATCCTGCCCTAAACCACACCAGGTTGTGAAGTGGGCCATTCGTCCCTTGTTTGCCATGTTTGGTCCTGTTCCGTCATTGCTGTGGGCCACAGTGGCTGACTGCCTGAGGCCTTTTGCTTTCCCTCTGAGTCACCTTAGAAGTGTATTGGGTGAAGGTACTGAACATTCCATTTCCAACAGAAAAAACTGTCAACTGGCTAACTTCAACTCCAGCCATTTATGCCTGCCTCAGGCCCTTCCCTTTCCTCTCTGTGCTGTGTTGGAATGTTGGGTAGCTGGCCAGTCAGAGCCATTTATGCAAATAATCCCGGAGGGGCAGCCAATCGAAACGCTGCCACATATTCCTCCCACCTCTCGGCCGCAAACACTGACTTTTATTATATAGATAGATTTATATTTATTTACTTTGCTTCTAGACCGCCTCTCTCAGCCCGAAGCCGACTCGAGGAGGTGTACAATTGGCAGAACTACCCAAGACAAACATATCAACAATTATCACACAATTCCATCATATACAAATTAGCACTTAACATTAAAAACTCAATATCAGCGTCTCATTATTAAATCGGTTTCCAAATGCATCGTCATCGTTCCGTAGGTCTCTATTTGATAGGCATACTACATCTGCAAATGCCCGGTCAAACATCCAGGTCTTGACCTTCTTGCGAAATGTCAGGAGGGAGGGGGCTGATCTGATGTCATAGGGAAGGGCATTCCAAAGCCGAGGAGCCACCACTGAAAAGGCCCTGTCTCTCGTCCCCACCAACCGCGCCTGCGAAGCAGGCGGGACCGAGAGCAGGGCCTCTCCGGATGATTTTAAGCATCTTGAAGGTTCATAGGGAGAGATGTGTTCGGACATGTAAGTTGGACGAGAACCGTTAAGGGCTTTAAAGGCTAAAGCCAGCACTTTGAATTGTGCCCGGTAGCAAACTGGTAGCCAGTGGAGCTGGCGCAACAGAGGTGTTGTGCGCTCCCTGAGTGCCGCTCCTGTTATCAATCTGGCTGCTGTCCGTTGGACTAGTTGAAGCTTCCGAACAGTCTTCAGAGGCAGTCCCACGTAGAGGGCGTTGCAGTAATCTATTTGGGATGTAACCAGAGCGTGGATCACCGTGGCCAAGTCAGACTTCCCAAGGTACGGGCGCAGTTGGCACACAAGTTTTAACTGTGCGAATGTTCCCCTGGTCACCGCCGAAACCTGGGGTTCCAGGCTCAGTGATGTGTCCAGGATCACACCCAAACTGCGAACCTGCGTCTTCAGGGGGAGTGTAACCCCATCTAACACAGGCTGTAACCCTATGCCCTGTTCGACCTTTCGACTGACCAGGAGTGCCTCTGTCTTGTCTGGATTCAGTTTCAATTTGTTCACCCTCATCCTTTGGAACGCCCTTCCTAGTGACATCAGATCAGCCCCCTCCCTCCTGATATAGTCTGAGTCCTGGGGAGTGCGCAGGATGCCAGGCCCAGCCGCAACGGTTGAACTGCAAGGCCTGACACCGTTTCACCCATCCATGGGCTTTTTCAAGCAGAGGAAATTGAAGACCAAATGGAGCATCCTTGTATACAAATAATTCTGTGAATATAATACAATCTAATAAATATACATCCCAATCCCGCAGTCCACTGTATATTTATGGATGGGTGAAACGGTGTCAGGCCTTGCAGTTCGACCGTTGCGGCTGGATCTGGCGTCCTGCGCACTCCCCAGGACTCGGATTATATTGTCATCTTTTGCCGCTGCATACCTGAGTTACCCTCATACCACCGTGGAGACTTGGACACTATTTTGTGTGAGACTATTCATTGGCGACAGCCAACCACTCATTGGATATACACCCTTCCTATGGTCTCTACTTAGTCTCTGAGGTACTGTGATTTCAGCGGACTGATAACACTCGTGGTCGGATATATTGTGAGGATGATTGTATTGTATTAACCATACACGTGTGTTGTGGATTTTGTAACCTCTTGGGTTTGTGCTACTGCTACACAATTTAATATAAATATTTTTGTATGTTTCTACTTCAGTGGCTCATTGGTTAGCCCTTGATTTCGTCTGTGGTAATCCCACTTGTTGTTAGTAGCTTTATATACATCCTGATTCACAGCCCCAGTATATGATAGAGCAGGAATGGGAAATCTTTAGCCTTCCAGATGTTTTGGACTTCAACTCCCACAATTCCTAAGATTTGTGGAAGTTGGAGTCCAAAACACCTGGAGGGCCAAAGTTTGCCCATGCCTGTGATAGAGTCACCCTGAAGCATTGTCTTCTCTAGGAATTTGTGAGCTTCTCCAGGTTGGAGGAACTATTTTTCCCTCGTAAAGAGAGCTGGTTATGAGTTCTATAATGGGGGATTCTTATTGTACTTAGAAATATTTCATGGCTAATCGCTGGTTTTCTCTCCTTCCTCCCCAAATCGCAGCACAGCTCCCACCCCTCCCTTCTCCCCATAATGGCCCACCATCCGTCCCTCACTGTCCTCTTCTCCCTCCTTTTCCTTTTCTCTGCGGCCTCTTCGGAGGGGCACTTCAAGCAAGGGGAGGCAGTCATGCTTTACGTCAACAAGGTTGGGCCTTACCACAACCCACAGGAGACCTACCATTACTACCAGCTCCCTGTGTGTTCGCCGGACAACATTCGCCACAAAAGCCTTACTTTGGGGGAAGTGCTGGATGGGGACCGCATGGCTGAGTCCATGTACGAGATCCGTTTCCGTGAGAACGTCGAGAAGAAGGTTCTCTGTGAAAAGAAGCTTTCACTTGAAGAGGTAAATCCTATTAAATGGTCTGCATGTGTGAGTCTCTCTTGTGCTTCTGGTTCTGTTGAACATATTTATGTTGACTTACATGTTTTAGAGCAGGGGTGCTCATTAGGTAGATCGCGATCTACTGGTAGATCATGTAGGGCGCCCTGGTAGATCGCAGACAGGGCGGGAGGAAAGCTCAGTCCCGCCCCGCAGGCTCCCAACCGCCCAGTTGCAGGTGGAGGTTGGACTGGATGGCCCTTGGAGGTCTCCTCCTATTCTAGGAACCCATTATTATTATTATCAGAGGCTGAATGGCCATCTGTGAGGAATGTTTTGATTGTGTTTTTCCCTTATGGCAGAAGGAGGTTGGACTGGATGGCCCTTGGAGGTCTCCTTCTACTCTAGGAACCTATTGTGTTGTTGTTACTATTATTAGTAGTAGTAGTAACAGAGGCTGAATGAATATTATCATCATAGTTATTATTATGAATAAATTCAGGGGCTTATTATACTCACATTTAGTTGAATTCAGTCTTAAAATATATTATATGGCTCTCACTGAAATAAATTTCCAAATATTTTGCTTTTATGGTTCTCTGAGTAGCAGGTAAGTAGATCACTTTGACTTGGTTGTTTTATAAGTAGCTCGCATGCTGAAAAAGTGTGAGCACCCCTGTTTTAGAGCTTAAGCAGACCACTTTTTCCAATTCTGATGCCTTACTATGTTTTCCTAGTAGCACTGAGTGATGGGACTGGCATGGAAAATATGCCAGGGCATGCAAGAGGTTGTTTGTGCTGCTTTATGAACTTCTCCTTCTGTCTTTTTTTTTTTAATAGATTTTATTGAGAGTTTTGAATACATATGGATAAAAGAAGAAAATGGTTTGGGGCTAGGAAAGCTTAGGACTATAGGGGGGGGGGGGAATAAGAATTAGGAAAAGGGTAAGAATGGAAGGTGTTGAGGGTAGTGGTTTGATCAGGAATCCTGGAATGGAAGTACTGGGTAAGGATAGTAAGAATAGATAGAAAATGGTATCTTGTTGACTTCCATCTTCCTTATTCACTTGTTTTATTCTTGCTTATCTGGTACAGTCCTCTTTAGTCTCTAGAATTGTCACTTCTTTCTTTCAGTTCATCTTTAACTGTATATCAACATCGGGTCTTCATATAACTTTTGAATGGTAATCAATCTGTTGTCTTTTTCCCTTTACTTTTAAAATCCTTCAGATAGGTAATAAGAGTATCCTTGTCCATTGTCCATTACTTGTCACTTATGTAGCTAGGTCTGTTTGTTTCTTTTTCCTTAACTTCCTTTCTAGTCGTTCTCTTTGGGGGATTCCAAACTTTCTTCATCCACCTCTGGGGCATCCCGTTTCGGAGATCTGTCTCTGGGGAGTAAGGGCAGCATTTCTTAGAGTTTACCTTCTTTCTTTGTTGTACTATTTCTTCCTGCTGGACTGCATCACAACCTCTCTAGCTTTTTTGTTCTTCTTTATATACAAGGTGGAGCTTTTGAATGTTTTATCAATCTCTTGATTCTTTCCTTCATCTTCTCTCTATTTATTTATTTATTTCCAACATTTCTACCCCCCTCTTCTCTACCCCCGAGGGGGGACTCAGAACGGCCTAAGAAAAGGCACAATTCAATGCCAACATAATAAATACAATATAAAACCAAAAACATACAGCATTAAAACACATTAAGATACCACATCATACACATTCTCTTAAGTTAAAAACAGTATTTCGTCCATAACAGGAGCATTGAGCCATATCCATCAACTTGCTGTTACAAATCCAGTCCGAAGTGCTGTATTGTGCTAATGTGCAAACGCTTGGTCCCACAGCCAAGATTTCACTTTTTTCCTGAATGCCAGGAGGGATGGGGTTGATCGCATGTCACTTGGAAACGCATTCCACAGACAGGGAGCCACCACCGAGAAGGCCCTCTCTCTCATCCCCACCAACCGCGTTTGAGAAGTTGGCGGGAGTGAGAGCAGGGCCTCCCCGGATTATCTTAAATTACGAGGTGGGATGTAGAGGCTGATGCGTTTGGACAAGTAAGCTGGGGCCAGAACCGTATAGAGCTTTAAAGGTCAAAACCAGCACTTTGAATTGAGCTTGGAAGTGGACAGGCAGCCAGTGGAGCTGACACAACAGGGGGTGGTATGCTCCCTGTATGTAGCTCTGGTTAGTAATCTGGCTGCCGCCCGTTGGACTAATTGTAATTTCTGAACTGTCTTCAAAGGCAGCCCCACGTAGAGTGCGTTGCAGTAATCTATTCGGGATGTGACCAGAGCGTGGACCACCGTAGCCAGATCAGACTTCCCAAGGTACGGGCGCAGCTGGCGCACGAGTCTTAACTGTGCAAAAGCTCCCCTGGCCACCGCCTAGACCTGGGGTTCCAGGATCAGCGATGAGTCCAGGATCACTCCCAAGCTGTGAACCTGCATCTTCAGGGGGAGTGTAACCCCATCCAACACAGACTGTAACCCTATGCCCTGTTCGACCTTTCGACTGACCAGGAGGACCTCTGTCTTGTCTGGATTCAGTTTCAATTTGCTAGCCCTCATCCAGTCCGACACAGCAGCCAAGCACCGGTTCAAAGTCTGAGCAGCCTCCTTAGTGACAGGTGGGAAGGAGTGACAGATCTGGAAAATGATGGCCTTCAAATTCTTAGTTGTCGGTCTTATGTCTTCCTGTGGTGCTTCCAAGGTGTTTTTAGGTTTCCACTGATTCTCTAATTCTCATTGTTCTAATACTTCTTGCATTTGTTCGCGTTTCACATTCTTCTCTATTCTCTTCTTCAGTTTACCTTGTGTTGCTGCATTCCTTTCTTTGTCCTGTTTTATCTCTTTTTCATCTTTGTAGAAAATCGTCAGCTCTGATTTTATGGAAATCACCTCTTTAATTAATTCAGTTCTCATATTCCGAAGTTGTACTTGGACCATTTTGTGTTGCTCCTCTTGTCGAACTGTCACCTCTTGTTCTTCTCCTAATTTCCGTAATTCTCTAATGACGTCTTTTAGAGTTATTTCTTCTACTCCTGGTCTCCTTCTTTGCATTCTCTTAGGTTCTTTTAGTTCTTTATTCCATTCTTTTAGTGCTGACATAGTTATTTTTTGATTGATCTATTCAATTCTTCTGTCTTTTGAATGGGATTGTTTTTAAATGTGGCTGACTTTTCTGTATTGTAATATGGGGTGAACATTTCTTACCCAAAAGACTTTTGGAATACCTGTGTTTGCACAATGATATGCCTTGGAGATGGGACCCAAGTTTAAACACAAAATTCATTTGGTTTTTTTCCACATACACTGTATATACATAGCCTGTAGGTCAGGACTGCTCAAGTAGTCGATCGCGATTGACCAGTCGATCTTTGGGCCTCACCAGATCGATCTCAGCCGGATGGGGTGCTCCTGCCATGTGCAAGCACAACCTGCGCGCACTCCTGCCGCCGCCTTCCGCTCGCACGGTGCTTCTGCCCACTGGGAATTGCGGGAAGGAGGGAGCGCGAGGCGGGAAGGAGGGAGCGCGAGGCGGGTCCTCGCGCTCCGCCCTGCCTCTCTCTCGTCCAGAAGCAGCCGTGCAGCCTCCGCTGCCGGCGAGAGACGCAGGGCGGAGCGCTCCCTCCGGAGGCCCCGCCTTGCTCTTCCTCCTTCCTGTAATGCCCCATGGGCGGAAGAAGCGCTGTGCGGGCAGAAGGCAGCAGCAGGAGTGTGTGCGCCGGCGGGAGTGCACATGCGCACCGGCGGGAACGCATGGCGGCGGGGGCAGGTAGATCTTTTCGACATGGTTGCTTTAAAAGTAGCTCACATGCAGAAAAAGTGTGGGCACCCCTGCTGTAGGTAATTTTGCACACACTATATTTAATAATTTTATGGATGAAACAAAGTTTACGCACATGAAGCCATCAGAAAACAAATAAGTCACTATCTCAGCTGCCCTTTTGGATAGCTTTGGATATTGGAGTATTTTTGATTTCAGAATTCCAAATAAGGGATGCTTACGTTGGGCAAGTGGGTTTATTAACAAAAGACCCTCCCCATGAATGTACAGCAGAGTAACTAGGCAGGAGCGGCATGACCCAGTACCAGTAGCCAAAAGTGATAAAAAGATCAAAAACACACAGACCAATGGTATCTTTTCCTTGGGAGGCTTTTCTTTATTGCGTTTTTTACAAGAACAAGGTTTCCATAACACAAATGAAGTTCTTTACACTTCCTTCTTTGCTTCCACACTGGGCTTTTTTTCTCATGCAGATAAACAGCTTCGCTCCCACAGAGCCTTTTCTCACACCAAAATTACACAGGAGCTGCACACAGGAGCTTTTTACACACAATGGCCTTCAACCTGGGGCTTTTCTCAATGAAGCCTCTCACACCAGACCACCTCATACTGAGGCCTACTGAGGCCTTCTCACACAGAGGGCTCTCTCAGACTGACACCTCTCTCACACTGAGGTGAACTAACACTGAGGCCTTCTCACACAGAGGGCTCTCTCAGACTGACACCTCTCTCACACTGAGGTGAACTAACACTGAGGCCTTCTCGTACTGAGGCCTCCTGACACACTGAGGCCCTTCTCCCACAGAGACGTCTCACAGACTGAGGGCTACCTCAGACTGAGACCTATCATACTGAGGCCTCTCTCACCAAGGTCTGCTAACACTGAGGGCTCCCTCAGACTAAGGGCTACTAAGCTATAGGCACACCTGCTTATATTGAATTGCAGCTTTTGCTAAGTCATTACATCCATGTAACCCTTTCAGTGCTTGACTCACATTTTTGTAAATAAAAATATCTAGTTAAAATTTAATATTTCTGACAGCTTAACCTATAATAGCAAGCTTTCATGTTTTTAAAAGAGGCCGTACGGTGTAATTGTTTCAGACTCTGTGACATTGGGGTTCGAATCTCTGGTCAGCCATGGAAACTTACTGCATGGTCTTGAGAAAGTCAGGTTTTCCAAGCCACAGAGGAAATTCTTGACAAACCTCCTCATAAAAAATTATGAGGAAACTGCTGAGACAAAGTGAATCTAAGTACAAATATTTGTTCTTGGACCTAAATACAAATATTTCTGTTTCCACCTAAACATTAAGAAGAACTTCTTGACAGTAAGAGTTATTCGACAAATGAATCTGCTGATTGGGAATACAGCGGAGTCTCCTTTTCTGGAGGTTTTTAAGCAGAGGCTGTTTGGCCATCTGTCGGGAGTGCTTATTATTATTGTTATTATTGTTATTTACATCATTTCTACCTTGCTCTTCTCAACCCCTGAGGGGGGACTCAGAGCGGCCTAACAAAAGGCAACAATTTGATGCCGATACACAATATAAATACAATATAAAACCATAGAGATTCAGAATTAAATTACAATTAGCATTGACACATAATACACATACACTTAAGTTAAAAACAGACCGCATTTGAGAAGTTGGCGGGGCGAGAGCAGGGCCTCCCCGGCTGATCTTAAATTATGAGGTGGGACGTAGCGGCAGATGCATTCGGACAAGTAAGCTGGGCCAAAACCTTTGATTGTATATTCCTACACAGCAGGGAGGTTGGGTTCTGTGGTCTCCTCCAACTTAATGAATGAGTCTATGATCTCTTTGTGTGCTTTGCATTTGCATTTTTGATAGTCTTCACAAGCCCTTTTGAATCCCAGGCCTTCAAAAAGGAACATAGTGGATTAGAACTGGGAATGTCAATGTCAATGACTTATTTTCTTCAAACTCTATGATTCTATAATTCTGGCTACTATTCGTGTTGAAATTTAGGAGGCTAAAGTTAGCACTGGACCCTGGGAATTGGGAATTGGGATCTTGGCCTTTTTTCCTGATATGGTAACATTTTATTTCCTCCTATCAGGTGGACCGCCTCCGCCAAGCTATCGAAGAACTCTACTACTTTGAGTTTGTGGTGGATGACTTGCCACTCCGTGGCTTTGTGGGTTACATGGAGGAGAGTGGCTTCTTGCCCCACAGCCACAAGATTGGGCTTTGGACCCACTTGGACTTTCACCTGGAGTGTAACGGAGACCGAATCATTTACGCCAACGTCAGTGTCCGCAACGTCAAGCCCACCAGCCTTGACGACGTCCAGAGCAGTATATCCATCACGCACACCTACAGCGTTCGCTGGTCCGAGACTGCCTCAGACCGGCGAGGGGAACGCCGTGGCAGCCGTGGCGGGGATGATGGCTTTTTCCCCCGTACCTTGGAGATCCATTGGTTGTCCATCATCAACTCCATGGTGCTGGTGTTCCTTCTAGTGGGCTTCGTGGTGGTCATCCTTATGCGGGTCCTTAAGAATGACCTGGCTCGCTACAACCTAGACGAGGAAACCTCCTCCTCATCGTCGGGGGATGATTTTGACCAGGGGGACAATGGGTGGAAGATCATCCATACGGACGTCTTCCGGTTCCCGCCTTGTCGTAGCCTCCTCTGTGCTGTGCTGGGCGTGGGCAGCCAGTTCCTGGCCCTGGGCACAGGAATCATAGTGATGGCTTTGTTGGGCATGTTCAATGTCCACCGGCATGGAGCCATCAACTCAGCTGCCATCCTCCTCTACGCCCTCACTTGCTGCATTTCTGGCTATGTTTCCAGCAACTTCTATCGCCAGATTGGAGGAGAACGTTGGGTCTGGAACATTCTGCTCACTACAAGCCTTTTCTCTGGTAAGGTCCCATTTGGTTGAGTTCTTGTATACAGCTGAAGAAGAGCAGGTTATCGACAGACCGTATCTCCCCATATGGGCCCGCCTAGGCCCTGAGATCCTCAGGAGGCATTTTTCTTTCACTCCTACCACCTTCACAAACACAGTAAGCAAGGATGCAAGACTTCTTGATGGTTGCCCCTAGGCTCTGGAACACCCTTCACAGAGGCCAGACTTCCCTTCCTGTCTCTCATTCTATGGGCAGGTGGGGACACATTTTATTTCAACAGTCCTTTGAGAGGTTAAAAGAGACACAGCTTTAAAATTCATATGATATAAAAATAAAAACTATAAAACTAATTTAAAGCTAGTTACTGTATATACTAGAGCAGTGATTTTCAACCAGTGTGCCGTGGAACACTAGTGTGCCATGAGAGATCATCAGGTGTACCGTGGGAAATTATTTTCGAACTTCATTCATATATAAACTATAAAGCGCATCTGTCCCTTTAAGAAATGGAACCATAGCACTCTCGCGTCACCTGAGAAGTGACGCGAGAGTGCTATGGTCGCGCTATCTTGGATTCGCTCAGATGCAGCTAAGTAAACAAAGTAAACAAACAGAGAGAGACTGACAGCTGTTGAGCAAGAGCTTTGTGTGTGTCTTTCTGCCATTCCTGCCAGGATATCTATTTTGTGTTTATCGAAACAGGCCCAGGTTTCACACTGAGTGTATAAATACATTTTAAAACATATTAACTATATGTATTACTGTGTTAGAGTGTCATTTTGTGTCATTTTGGTTGGTGGTGTGCCCCAGGATTTTGTAAATGTAAAAAATGTGTTGCGGCTCAAAAAATGTTGAAAATCACTGTACTAGAGTATAAGCCAACCCAAATCTAAGCCGAGGCACCTAATTTTACCACAAAAAATTGGGAAAGCATATTGACTTGGGTGTAAGCCGAGGTTGTAAAATGCAGCAGCTACTGGTCTATTTCAAAATAAAAATAGATACCATTCAAATTACATTAATTGAGGCATCAGTAAGTTAAATATTTTTGAATATTTACATAAAACTGTAATTTAAGATAAGACAGTCCAACTCTGATTGAAATATTTATTCTAACCTTCTTCAATGTAAATGTGCTTACATGTCCTTCCAATAATAATAGAGTAAAATAATAAATGTGAGATAATAATAGAGTAAAATAAAGGAAATGTAACAATAACAATAGAGTAAAATAATAAATGTAATAATAAAGTAAAATAATAAATGTAATAAGAATAGAGTAAAATAATGCGATAAAATAATAATAACAGAGTAAAATATTAAATCATCTTGACTCGAGTATAAGTCGAGGGGGGGCTTTTTCAGCCTAAAAAAGGACTGAAAAACTCATCTTATATTCGAGTATATACAGTAAATGTCAAACAATTGTTTTTATAAAAGCAACAGTGACAGTGACATTGCTGTTCCAACAAGCCTTTGGAGTTAGCTAAACTGTAGCTCGCACCGCCTAGCTGTCAGCCCACTGCAACTCCATTTGTTGTTTCAACTGTTCTAATTGTACCGTAATTCCATCTTAATGGTATTACTGTGGCTTATGAGTTATCTGACAATTGTATTTTATGAACTGTTGTAAGTCGCCCCGAGCCGTTGGGGGGGGGGGGCGACAGACAAATGCGAAATAATAAATAAATAAATAAGTAAATAGTACAGCAGATTCTGCAGATTCACATGGAAGGCTTCTACTCATTATGCCATCTCCGGCGGTCACTACTGATGCTAGTGTCTCTGTCCTTTCTCCTTTCAGCTCCTTTCTTCCTAACATGGAGTGTAGTCAACTCGGTGCATTGGGCCAATGGGTCGACCCAGGCGCTTCCGGCCACCACTATCCTCCTCCTGCTCACAGTTTGGCTGTTGGTGGGCTTCCCCCTGACCGTCATTGGGGGCATCTTCGGCAAGAACCGGGCTGGCCCCTTTGACGCACCATGCCGGACCAAGAACATTGCCAGGGAAATCCCCTCGCAACCCTGGTACAAGTCCACCGTGGTACACATGACCATTGGAGGATTCCTGCCCTTCAGGTAAGAGAGGAAAGGGGCAAATTGTGTAACTGGCTACTTTCTTGCTCCTTGATTCACATCTGACTTAAATGAGGGATCCTTTCTTGACAGTCACACTCTCCAGTGTGAAGAGTAAGAAATGTCAAACTTAGGCTCATGTCTATATTTCCGTTTCCCCAACTTTATAATGGGGAAGATAATGGCCTGCTAAAGGTAAAGGTTTCCCCTTGACATTAAGTCTAGTTGTGTCCGACTCAGGGGAGTGGTGCACATCTCTATGTCTAAGTTGAAGAGCCAGCATTGTCCGTAGACACCTCCAAGGTCATGTGGCCGTCATGACTGCATGGAGCACTGTTACCTTCCCGCTGGAGAGGTACCTATTGATGTACTCACATTTGCATGTTTTCGAACTGCTAGGTTGGCAGAAGCTGGGCCTGACAGCAGGAGCTCAGCCCACTCTCCAGATTCGACTCGCCGACCTTTCGGTCAAAAAGTTCAGCAGTTCAGCGGTTTAACCCTGCTACGATTTAACCATGACCTGCTATGTAGCAGTATAGTTATTGCTCTGGATCCACAAGCTTTGGATCCATGGGTTCAATTAGCCATGGATTCAAAAATACACAATACAAGTAGCATAGTGCCTATTGGATTTGGAAAGCTGGATAGAGACCAGAGTTTCAGAGACCCTCAGAGCTGCCTCCTGTCTCTTTGTAGCTTTCAAAGTACAGTACAGTACAGTGGCCCCTCCACATTTGTGGATTATACTTTGATTATTTGTAGATTTGATTAATATGCTCTCAATGGGAATCTCTAGGCTAGGGGTGCTCACACTTTTTCACCATGCGAGCTACTCTTAAAGCAACCAAGTCCAAAAGATCTACCTGCCCCCGCCGCCGCGCGCTCCCGCCACCATGCATGCTCCTGCTGCTGTTTTCCGCTTGTGCAGCGCTTCTTCCGCCTGCGGCGCATTGCAGGAAGGAGAAAGCACGAGGTGGGGCATCCAGAGGGAGCGCTCCCCCTGCCTGTCTCGCCGGCAACGGAGGCTGCACAGCTGCTTCTGGACGAGAGAGAGGCAGGGCGCTCCTTCCAGAGGACCCACCTTGTGCTTCCTTCTTCCTGCAATGCCCCGCAGGCGAAAGAAGCACCGCAAGAGCGGAAGCCAGCAGCAGGAGCGTGCGTGTGCGCAGGGTGTGCACGCGCATGGCAGGAGCATCCCATCTGGCTGGTGAGGCCCGAAGATCACCTGGAAGAGGGCCGAAGATCTACTAGTAGCTCCCGAGCTACCTAATGAGCACCCCTGCTCTAGGCCCTACAGTGTGAATCTATGGTCACGTTCTACCAGTTGAGCTGGAAGACTTAGAGATTCCTAGAGAAAGCACTTTCCTAAGCATTTCTAGGTTCTGTAACATGATTCCACGGTCTGTCTCTCATAAAAGTTGGCCATAGATTCATGCTGGAGGGCTTAGACATTTCCAGAGAGGTGTTGCCTCATAGTTTTCTCACTTTACAGGGGCCCTGAGCCTTTAACTCCAATGAATGATTAGAGATGACTGTACATATAATTCTATTTTATTTAATTGGACAAAAATCCACAGACAATTAATGGGAATTGTATCCATGCAGAGTTGTGGAACCATTCCCCTGTGAATCCGGAGAGCCAGACACATGGTGAAGAATAATTCCTTGAAAAATGAAGGGCTGGGTGTGAGGAGGGCTTCTCATAAGGTTGAAAGGTAGATCGTTGTGGATGATGGTCGTAGTTCTGACATTGTCTCCTTTATCTCTTGACAGTGCCATTTCCGTGGAGCTCTACTATATCTTTGCCACCGTCTGGGGCCGAGAGCAATACACGCTCTACGGGATTCTCTTCTTTGTTTTTGCCATCCTGCTCAGCGTCGGGGCCTGCATTTCCATTGCCCTCACCTACTTCCAGCTCTCTGGGGAGGACTACCGCTGGTGGTGGCGCTCTGTGCTGAGTACCGGTTCCACGGGCCTCTTCATCTTCCTCTACTCTGTCTTCTACTATTCGCGGCGCTCCAACATGTCTGGTGCGGTCCAGACGGTGGAGTTCTTTGGCTACTCTTTGCTCACAGGCTACGTCTTCTTCCTGATGCTGGGGACCATCTCCTTCTTCGCCTCCCTCAAGTTTATCCGCTACATCTATGTCAACCTCAAGATGGACTGACCCAAAACTGGGTGCCGTTTCCCATTGACAGGGATGGGTGGGACTCAATGTGATATCTTCCATTACAGCATTCCTTGCAGATTAACTAGCCTAGAAAGAAGGCTAGTAGCCCTCTCTTTCCATTGGCTGGGATCTCAAGGGAGATATGAAAATTTTGCCTATTTATGGTCTCTCCTTCTATTGGCTAGAATTGTTTGCAGATTTCCTAGATTGTCAGGAAAAAGGAAGCAGAACCCCCAGGTTCTCTCTTGTCGATCGGGACAAGTAGTTTGTCGGTGAACCTTGTAAATCAGGCCAAAAACTAAATACTATTGTGAATTCCTTTTTATTTTTCATTGATCGAAAACATGTGTTTTTGCACTGGGATAGGAGTGGTCTCAAACTTAATTATTCACTGGTGGAAATATGACCAATTAGTTGTGGATTCCTCTTTCTATCAGCGATGCAATCTAGTCAATCAGTAAAGGCCAAGCTAACTTAATCAGACCTATCTGCCTCCTAAAAAGCAAGTTTGGCTCTTGTTCCTGACCAATTGGAAACTGAAAAGATATTTTTTTTGGTCCACTATGGTTTGCTTCCTTCAGAGCTCTTATGCAATTTGGTGACAGGTCCCAACCAATCAAGTTTGTTTATTTTTTAAAAATTCATGCCACCTAAAGTACAGTATAGAAGATCCGGCAGGGCCGGCTTCATAAGATGATAATTGGCGCACCAGCTGGCACTGTCTTCTCTGGATCTGGAAGAGAATTTCCTGACTAAGGTGGCCTTCACCCTCATCCCCAAAACCTATCACTCTTCCCCGATATTTTGGACTACAACTCCCATCACTCATGGCCCTTGTGGCTGTCTGTAGTAGAATGATGGCTGTAGTCTAACATACCTGGCATGTGCCAGGTTAGGGAATGTGGACCTCCATTTTGGAATATAGCTCCCATCATTCCTCACGAAGGGTGAGGGCTCCTAGGAGCTGTAACCCAAAAATACCTGAAGAGTGACATGATTCCCCACCCAGAGATTAAAAGCTAGATCCCTCCGCTGTTGGAGGGGATTTATTTGGGGTGGGAAATACATATATAAATATATTTTCTGGGCGGATCTTTCTCTGCAATTTTTAAGGGTCCTCTTCTTTGCATGCTGGAGGGAGAAAGGGGCCTTGTAGGCTCACTTTTCGGTGGGATCAGGTCATTATGGCCCCATCACTCCTGAATTATGAATATATTTTCTCTCTCCTTTCATGTCTTTCGTATCCCATGGTGCCTGGCGCTGTTAAAGGATGGGTTTGGGGCTGGGGGGAAAACCCTTCCCCTCAAACCCGGGTGAAGAAAATGCCTATAGTTATATATGGAAATATATATATAAGAAGTTATGTATATCAGGAAGGATTGACGTTGGGTTATTTTTTAATTTGACTGTTTCGTTTCGTTTCTGGTCCGACAAGTTTCTTTTTACAGATCTTGAAAATAAACTTTATTAATAAAAAGAAAATCTAAAGTGGCAGAAAACCTCAAAGGCTTTCTCTATGTCAATACAGAATCTTAACAGCTACATTTGCCGTCCCAGCTCTTTTATGCATACATTCCCAAACATAATTATTCTCCAAATTGTCACTGACAAAACCTATGCTGTACCTATTCACACAAACATAAGGTAACAGATAGTGATATTCCAAGTCTTGATAATAACCTCTCTCATCTCGTTCAAGAAATGTGTTTGAAGTCATAAAGATTTTGATCGGAAATTCCAAATTTACTGGGCCACTTATATCCCACCTTTCGATAACGGGATCCTGAGTCAAGGATTTATTTATTTATTTCCTGTATTTATATCCCGTCACTTCTCAACCCCTGAAGGGGGACTCAGGACGGCATTACATTGAGCCCCATTAGAGGCTATTACAAAAAATTACAATAATAAAATCACTGATTAAAAACATCACATAATACAACAATACATAGTTAAAACCATACAAAGATTGAACAGTAAAAACAGTCTTGTCAGTCATATCACCATTGCAATTTGTCCCTTTAAAGTGCTGCTATATCTATTACCCAAAAGCCTGGTCCCATGCCTTTAATTTCTTTCGGAAAGCCAGGAGGGAGGGGGCCGATCTTAATTCAGTTGGAAGTGTATTCCATAGGTGCGGAGCCACCGCCGAGAAGGCCCTGTCCCTCGTCCCAGCAAGGCGCACTTGAGCTGTTGACGGAAGCGAGAGCAGGGCCTCCCCGGATGATCTTAGATTTCGAGGTGGGACGTAGGGGTGGATGCATTCGGACAAGTAAGTTGGGCCAGAACTGTTTAAAGCTTTATAGGTCAAAACCAGCACTTTGAATTGGGCTTGGAGATGGATAATTTTTATTATTTAATTATTAAGAAATTATTTAATTATTAAGAAATAATATTTTTATTATTATTATTAGATACATAAGATTAGTACAAAGTAAACAAGATCACTATGCTGGCTTTTGTATTTGATCACACGTCGGACACTTCCCAAGTGTCTAGGACCATCGGATGTATCGGCAAATAATGCATGCAGATCTGTGTAGCGTTTGAAGCTGATGGGTGGTAATTTTGTCAGTGCAGGTTGTTTTTACGTGCAGGCCAAGGTCTTTAGGCACTTCACCCAGTGTGCCTATCTCCACTGGGACCACCTTGACTGGCTTGTGCCAGAGTCTTTGCATTTCTATATTTGGGTTTCTTCCCCTATCCTTATACAGGCCCATGAGATGGTTTGCATTATGATTATACCATCTGTAAAAAAGTGTGACAAGTTGACATATTGTATTGCTTTCATTCCAGGAACAGTGCAATAAACCGTGGACTTTGCTCCCTGGTTGTTTAGCCTGCAGTAAGCTTAGGCTCATTTCCTCCCCATAACAAGCCATGAAAGCAACTTAATGCGAGAGTTTTCTGAGGCTTGTCATGCAGTGTGGTTTCCATGGTTGAACGGGAATTTTTGAACCCTGGTCTCCAGTCATGCAAGACTCAAATTTCCAAAGCCACTGGCATCTTTGTTCCCTCGGGTCATTTCCATTCTAGTTCTTGGACCTAAATGGGCATCAAGCCAACCTCGAGATCAAGCCTGGGCAAACTTGGGCCATCCAGGTGTTTTGGACTTCATAATGAGCTCCTATGAGCCAAACTAGAGGCTTAGAGGTTCATTATTATTAAATATATTTCTAATAATAATGATATATTTAATAATAATGAACCTCTAAGCAGTTTCTAATACTACTGCTGCTGCTGCTGCTACTACTACTAATAATAGATTCCTATGAGCCAAAATGAAGACTTGGATGTTCATTATTATTATTAAATATATTGTTATTATTTCTAATAATAAATAATGAACCTATAAATAGTTAATAGTAATACTAATAATAATAAATGGCCTCCTATGAGCCAAAATGAAGGCTTAGAAGTTCATTATTAAATATACTGTTATTGTTTTTAATAATATAATAGTGTATTTAATAATAATGAACTTCTAAGCTGTTTCTAATTAGTACTACTACTACTAATACTCATATGAGCCAAAATGAAGACTTGAATGTTCATTATTATTAAATATACTGTTATTATTTCTAACAATAATAATAAAAATAAATGAAATAATGAACCTCTAAGCAGTTTCTAATAATAATAATAAGGGCTCCTATGAGCCAAAACAAAGGTTTAGAAGTTTATTATTGTTAAATATACTGTTATTGGTTCTAATAATCATAATAGTATATTTAGTAATAATGAACCCCCAAGCAGTTTTTAATAATAATAATAATAATAAGACTCTTGTGAGCCAAACTGAAGGCTTGGGGTTCATTATTATTAAATATACTGTTATTATTTCTAACAATAAGAATAATAAATGAAATAATGAGCCTCTAAGCAGTTTCTAATAATGATAATAGGGCTCCTATGAGCCAAAACAAAGGCTTGGAAATTTATTACTGTTAAATATACTGTTATTGGTTCTAATAATCATAATAATAGTATATTTAATAATAATAAACCTCTAAACAGTATCTAATAAGTATAATATTTTAATAATGGGTTCTTATGAGATAAACCGAAAGCTTAGAGGTTCATTATTATTAAGTATTTCTAAAAATAATAATGGTATATTTAATAATAATGAACCTCTAAGAAGTTTCTAATAATAATAATAAATGGGATCCTATGAGCCAAACTGAAGGTTTAGAGGTTCATTATTATTAAATATACTATTATATTTTAATAATATAATATAATATATTTTAATAATATAATATACAGTATTTTGTAATCTTGAGCCTCTAGTTATTATTATTATTATTATTATTAATGGGCTCCTATGAACACAAGGTTTAGGCCCCTTCTACACTGCCATATAAAATCCAGATTATCTGCTTTGAAATGGATTATATGGCAGTGTGGACTCCCTCCCTCCCTCCAGCTTTGAAGGGCCTTTCCTTCCTTTCCTTCACTTTATTTTAAGTTTATAAAGACTTAAAATAGTGCATAACTACTAAAATAATGTATAAATATAAAAATAAATAGAGCGTCCCTACATTGCGGTTTTTCACTTATTGCGGGAGTGAATAACCCCAGCAATAAGTGAGGGAACACTCTATAGATCTGGCCACGGTCGTCCACGCTCTGATTACATTCCCGAATAGATTACTGCAACGCGCTCTACGTGGGGCTGCCCTTGAAGACGGTTCGGAAACTCCAACTAGTCCAACGGGCGGCAGCCAGATTACTGACTAGGGTGACATACAGGGAGCATACCACTCCCTTGTTGTGTTAGCTCCACTGGCTGCCGGTCCATCTCCAAGCCCAATACAAAGTGCTGGTTTTGAACTATAAAGCTACAGTTCTGGCCCAGCTTACTTGTCCGAACGCATCTACCTCTACATCCCACCTCGTAACCTAAGATAACCTGGGGAGGCCCTGCTCTCGCTCCCGCCAACAGGGCAAAAGAGTTTGGCGGGGACGAGGAACAGGGCCTTCTCGGCGGTGGCCCCCCGCCTATGGAACGCACTCCCAAATGAGTTAAGATCAACCCCATCCCATCTGGCTTTTAGGAAAAAGTTAAAATTGTGGTTTTGGCAGCAGACGTAATTTACACCTTAGTGGACATTGACTATCCTGCTTTTATGGTTTTAACAGGGCCAGCACGGTCAAAATGTTATCCTGTTACATAGGGCCAGCGTGATGCTCTCTCAGAGCCCTTTCTAATAACTAACGGAGTGAAACAAGGTTGTGTTCTTGCACCAACCCTATTTACAATCTTCAGCATGATGCTCCAAAGGGCTGCGGCAGACCTCGAAAAAGAAGACGGCATATATATACGCTATCGTACTGATGGTAGCTTGTTCAACTTAAGCCGCCTGAGGGCTCGTACTAAGACTCTAAACTATCTAGTCCGTGAGCTGCTTTTTGCTGACGATGTCGCCCTTGTCGCCTGTTCAGAAGCAGCCCTGCAGCGCCTCACATCCTGCTTTGCAACAGCTGCAGAGCTGTTGGGGCTGGAAGTCCTCTACCAGCCCGCACCACAGGAAGAACACCATCATCCCCACGTCAGCATAGGCACATCTGTGCTTAAGTCCATCCAGCAGTTCACCTACCTGGGAAGCATCTCTTCAGACGCCAAGATTGGTGAAGAGATAGATCACAGATTAGCAAAGGCATAGAGTCCATTCGGAAGGCTTCACAAAAGAGTCTGGAGCAACAAGCACCTGAGGCAAAGCACCAAAATCAGTGTATAAAGAGCTATCGTACTGTCTATTCTATATGGATCTGAAGCATGGGTCACTTATCACCAACACCTACGACTCCTCAAACGCTTTCATGTCTTTGCACAATCCTAAATATACACTGGACTGACTATGTGATGAACGTTGCTGTCCTTGAGCAAGCAGGGATCACCAGCATTGAGGACATGCTATTGAGAACACAGCTGCGCTGGACGGCACATCTCTAGGATGTAGGACCACTGCTTCCCAAAGATACTACTACTACTATGGTGAACTCACCACGGGTCAGCGCAAGAGAGGCGCCCCCCTAAAAGAGATATAAGGACTCCCTGAAACAACATCTCAGGCTCGGCCAGATTGATAATCAATGGTCTACCCTGGCCTCACATCGGGAGGCATGAAAATGCACTATCCACAATGCTGCGGCCTCTTTCGAGAAGACACGCCGAACGAGTCTCGACAACGCAGAAAGAACCGCAACTTGGAAACAACATCACCCAAGGAGACTTTCTGCTGTGCTTTCTGCAACCAACTTGCCTATCTCAGATTGGCCTTTTTAGTCATCAGCGTGCTTGTAAAAAGCATGGGATGAGTCCTTCCTCAGAATCTTCGCTCGCGAAGTAATGCCGAGGGAGGGGACATTGACTGGAATGGCGTTGCGGCAGATGACATTGTGACTTGTTTTATGGTTTTAACGAATGTTTATATATATATATGTGTGTGTGTGTGTGTTTTTATATATATATATATATATATATATATATATATATAGAGAGAGGTTTTAATGATTATGTTGTTTTAATGTTATCTCTCTCTCTCTCTTGGCATTACTTGGGTGATGTTTCTAAGTTGCGGTTCTTTCTGCGTTGCCATTTGTCTTCGAGACACGTTCGGCGTGTCTCCTCGAAAGAGGCCGCAGCATTGTGGATAGTGCGTCTCCATGCCTCCCGATGTGTGGCCAGGGTGGACCATTGTTGGTGATCAATCTGGCCGAGCCTGAGATGTTGTTTCAGGGAGTCCTTATATCTCTTTTGGGGGGCGCCTCTCTTGCGCTGACCCGTGGGCGTGTTCACCATAGAGTAGTATCTTTGGGAGGCGGTGGTCCTTTATCCTAGAGACGTGCCCTGCCCAGCGCAGCTGTGTTCTCAATAGCATGGCCTCAATACTGGTGATCCCTGCTTGCTCAAGGACAACAACATTTGTCACATAGTTGGTCCAGTGTACATTTAGGATTGTGCGAAGACAGCGGTGATGGAAGCGTTTGAGGAGTCGTAGGTGTTGGCGATAGGCGACCCATGTTTCAGACCCATAGAATAAACAGTACGATAGCTGTGTACACTGATTTTGGTGCTTTGCCTCAGGTGCTTGTTGCTCCACTCTTTTGTGAAGCCTTCCGAATGCACTCTATACCTTTGCTAATCTGTGATCTATCTCTTTATCAATCTTGGCAAGAGATGATGCTTCCCAGGTAGGTGAACTGCTGGACGGACTTAAGCACATATTTGCCTATGCTGTCGCGGGGATGATGGTGTTCTTCCTGTGGTGCAGGCTGGTAGAGGACTTCCCTTTTCTTCAGGCTGACTTCCAACCCAAACAGTAGGTGTTTGTGATTTACTATTGTATTTGTGATGTAAAGCCGTCCCACAAACCAAAAAATTCCAGAAACAAACTTACTAACAAATAAATAGGGCTTTGTGGAAGGGCCCTTAGAGGCCTTTTTTTTCCTCAGTTGAGGGATGTGTGTGAAACAGCTGGGAGTTGTAGCCCAAGCGCCTCTGTGTGTAGGCCGCGGCCTACTCCACGCAAAAAAGCCTGGTCGCCATGGAAACCGCAGTCAAGGCGGAAAGAAGCTGTATATAGGCTAGCTTGAGGGAGGCGCGAGAAAGCCCGGAAGTGGGTTCACTGGGGCCGCTCCCGCCGGCCGGAAGTCGCGACTCGTCTTCCCCACATGTGCTGGCAAGGCACTGTTGCTGCCAGCAGCTCTTCTGGCTCTTCCCTGGCAGCTGGCTTCTCCGAAGGGAAGGAGGGACTGACTCGCCCACCCCTCGCTTTGGGGGTGCCTCCCCCTCCTCCTCCCCCCTCCTCCTGCCTTGGTGGAGGGGGGGCTTTCCCTTTTCACCCCCCTCCCTCAGCACCATGGCCACGGTGGACCTGGAGAGGATCCTCTCAGCTTTGCTGCAGCCTGACAATGCCATCATCCAACAGGTAGAGCAGCAGGATAGCCATGGGGGTGGTGAGGGGTAGTGTTTTGGGACAGGCGTGGCTTGGGGCAGAGCTTGGGAAAGTTACCTTTGGAGCACACAGAAGTTACTTTCGTACTCCTAACTCTCTTGAGTCAGGCCTGGTCAGGTGCTTTGGACTCCAACTCCCACCATTCCTAACTGAAGTAGGAATCATCTAGGCCAGGCCTAGTCCAACTTGGGCCCTCCAGGTGCCTTGGACTCCAACTCCCACCATTCCTAAACTGAGGTAGAAAGCATTTAGGCCAGGCCTGGTCAAACTTGGGCCCTCCAGGTGCTTTGGACTCCAACTCCCACCATTCCTAACTGAGGTAGAAAGTATTTAGGCCAGGCCTGGTCCAGCTTGGGCCCTCCAGGTGTTTTGGACTCCAACTCCCACCATTCCTAACTGAAGTAGGAATCATCTAGGCCAGGCCTGGTCCAGCTTGGGCCCTTCAGGTGGTTTGGACTCCAACTCCCACCATTCCTAACATCTAACTGGGTGCTTTGGACTACAACCCCACCATTCCTAACTGAGGTAGAAAGCATTTAGGCCAGGCCTGGTCCAGCTTTCCTAACTGGGCCCTCCAGGTGGTTTGGACTCCAACTCCCACCATTCCTCACTGAGGTAGAAAAAGCATTTAGGCCAGGCCTGGTCCAACTTGGGCCCTCCAGGTGTTTTGGACTACAACTCCCACCATTCCTAACTGAGGTAGAAAGCATTTAGGCCAGGCCTGGTCCAACTTGGGCCCTCCAGGTGGTTTGGACTCCAACTCCCACCATTCCTAACTGAGGTAGAAAGCATTTAGGCCAGGCCTGGTCCAACTTGGGCCCTCAGGTGCTTTGGACTCCAACTCCCACCATTCCTATCTGAGGTAGAAAGCATTTAGGCCAGGCCTGGTCCAGCTTTGGGCCCTCCAGGTGGTTTGGACTCCAACTCCCACCATTCCTAACTGAGGTAGAAAGCATTTAGGCCAGGCCTGGTCCAACTTGGGCCCTCCAGGTGTTTTGGACTCCAACTCCCACCATTCCTAACTGAGGTAGAAAGCATTTAGGCCAGGCCTGGTCCAACTTGGGCCCTCCAGGTGCTTTGGACTCCAACTCCCACCATTCCTATCTGAGGTAGAAAGCATTTAGGCCAGGCCTGGTCCAACTTGGGCCCCCCAGGTGCTTTGGAATCCAACTCCCACCATTCCTATCTGAGGTAGAAAGCATTTAGGCCAGGCCTGATCAAACTTGGGCCCTCCAGGTGTTTTGGAGTCCAACTCCCACCATTCCTAACTGAGGTAGAAAGCATTTAGGCCAGGCCTGGTCGAACTTGGGCCATCCAGGTGTTTTGGAGTCCAACTCCCACCATTCCTAACTGAGGTAGAAAGCATTTAGGCCAGGCCTGGTCCAACTTGGGCCCTCCAGGTGCTTTGGACTCCAACTCCCACCATTCCTAAACTGAGGTAGAAAGCATTTAGGCCAGGCCAGGTCCAACTTGGGCCCTCCAGGTGCCTTGGACTCCAACTCCCACCATTCCTAACTGAGGTAGAAAGCATTTAGGCCAGGCCTGGTCCAACTTGGGCCCTCCAGGTGCTTTGGACTCCAACTCCCACCATTCCTAACTGAGGTAGAAAGCATTTAGGCCAGGCCTGGTCCAACTTGGGCCCTCCAGGTGCTTTGGACTCCAACTCCCACCATTCCTAACTGAGGTAGAAAGCATCTAGACCAGGCCTGGTCCAACTTGGGCCCTCCAGGTGCTTTGGACTCCAACTCCCACAATTCCTAACTGAGGTAGAAAGTATTTAGGCCAGGCCTGGTCCAGCTTGGGCCCTCCAGGTGTTTTGGACTCCCAACTCCCACCATTCCTAACTGAGGTAGAAAGCATTTAGGCCAGGCCTGGTCCAACTTGGGCCCTCCAGGTGCTTTGGACTCCCAACTCCCACCATTCCTAACTGAGGTAGAAAGCATCTAGGCCAGGCCTGGTCCAACTTGGGCCCTCCAGGTGCCTTGGACTCCAACTCCCACCATTCCTAACTGAAGTAGGAATCATCTAGGCCAGGCCTGGTCCAACTTGGGCCCTCCAGGTGCTTTGGACTCCCAACTCCCACCATTCCTAACTGAGGTAGAAAGTATTTAGGCCAGGCCTGGTCCAGCTTGGGCCCTCCAGGTGCTTTGGACTCCAACTCCCACCATTCCTAACTGAGGTAGAAAGCATTTAGGCCAGGCCTGGTCCAACTTGGGCCCTCCAGGTGCTTTGGACTCCAACTCCCACCATTCCTAACTGAGGTAGAAAGCATCTAGGCCAGGCCTGGTCCAACTTGGGCCATCCAGGTGCTTTGGACTCCAACTCCCACCATTCCTAACTGATGTAGAAAGCATTTAGGCCAGGCCTGGTCCAACTTGGGCCCTCCAAATGTTTTGGACTCCAACTCCCACCATTCCTAACTGAGGTAGAAAGCATTTAGGCCAGGCCTGGTCCAACTTGGGCCCTCCAGGTGTTTTGGACTCCAACTCCCACCATTCCTAACTGAGGTAGAAAGCATTTAGGCCAGGCCTGGTCCAACTTGGGCCCTCCAGGTGTTTTGGACTCCAACTCCCACCATTCCTAACTGAGGTAGAAAGCATTTAGGCCAGGCCTGGTCCAACTTGGGCCCTCCAGGTGTTTTGGACTCCAACTCCCACCATTCCTAACTGAGGTAGAAAGCATTTAGGCCAGGCCTGGTCCAACTTGGGCCCTCCAGGTGTTTTGGACTCCAACTCCCACCATTCCTAACTGAGGTAGAAAGCATTTAGGCCAGGCCTGGTCCAACTTGGGCCCTCCAGGTGTTTTGGACTCCAACTCCCACCATTCCTAACTGAGGTAGAAAGCATTTAGGCCAGGCCTGGTCCAACTTGGGCCCTCCAGGTGTTTTGGACTCCCAACTCCCACCATTCCTAACTGAGGTAGAAAGCATCTAGGCCAGGCCTGGTCCAACTTGGGCCCTCCAGGTGCTTTGGACTCCAACTCCACCATTCTAACTGAGGTAGAAAGTATTTAGGCCAGGCCTGGTCCAGCTTGGGCCCTCCAGGTGTTTTGGACTCCCAACTCCCACCATTCCTAACTGAGGTAGAAAGCATTTAGGCCAGGCCTGGTCAAACTTGGGCCCTCCAGGTGCTTTGGACTCCAACTCCCACCATTCCTAAACTGAGGTAGAAAGCATTTAGGCCAGGCCTGGTCCAACTTGGGCCCTCCAGGTGCCTTGGACTCCAACTCCCACCATTCCTAACTGAAGTAGGAATCATCTAGGCCAGGCCTGGTCCAACTTGGGCCCTCCAGGTGCTTTGGACTCCCAACTCCCACCATTCCTAACTGAGGTAGAAAGCATTTAGGCCAAGCCTGGTCCAACTTGGGCCCTCCAGGTGTTTTGGACTCCAACTCCCACCATTCCTAACTGAGGTAGAAAGCATTTAGGCCAGGCCTGGTCCAACTTGGGCCCTCCAGGTGTTTTGGACTCCAACTCCCACCATTCCTAACTGAGGTAGAAAGCATTTAGGCCAGGCCTGGTCCAACTTGGGCCCTCCAGGTGTTTTGGACTCCAACTCCCACCATTCCTAACTGAGGTAGAAAGCATTTAGGCCAGGCCTGGTCCAACTTGGGCCCTCCAGGTGTTTTGGACTCCCAACTCCCACCATTCCTAACTGAGGTAGGAATCATTTAGGCCAGGCCTGGTCCAACTTGGGCCCTCCAGGTGCTTTGGACTCCAACTCCCACCATTCCTAATGGAGGTAGAAAGCATTTAGGTCAGGCCTGGCCCAACTTGGGCCCTCCAGGTGCTTTGGACTCCAACTCCCACCATGACAACTTATGATACATTATGTAATACTAATAGTACAATATACTGGTCGTGTATTATATATATATTGTGGTATAATAATATAGTACAATATAATAATATATAATAATTGTATATTATAAATTACATATAATATTACTGATAATATTTCAGTATGGTGGTATAGTATAAAGCACAAAAAACAGTGTGTACAGAGCTATCATAATAGGAGCAAAATTACAGTAGCAACGAAAATAATTTTATAGTTGTGGGTCACCACAAGATGAGGAACTGGACAATCTTGGACAAGTCATACTCTTATGTCACCTTTAGAGGAAAGCAGTGCTTCTCTGAATGCATCTTGCCAAGACAACAATAGGATAGAATCACTGTAACTTGAATTTGACATGAAGGCACATAACAAGTAATGATGAACAAAACACATTAAGCCTTTTTCTCAGCAAGTTTCTATACCAGCTGAATTTGTATAGATTTGACTGCCAGACCTTTCATTTTCTGTTTTGCCTTAGGCCACAGCCCAGCTGAAGGAGGCCCTAAAGCAGCCTCAGGCGTTGTCCCATCTCAGCCATGTCATGTCCAATTCTCAAGATCCACAGGTAAGTCATGGTGAAACTTATTCCTCTGTAGTCTTCAACCTACTGAAGTTGATTTGGAATTTTTGAAAATATATTGTTGGTGCCAGTCACAAGATCCCCACTGTGTGTTTACGACACGCCAAAGATATTGTTTCCTTGGGCATGTCCAGTCAGGTAATGATGGATGTCAGCTAAGAAATCCAACCTCTCAAATCCTGTATCTACACAGTACAATTAATGCTGTTTGACACCACTTTGACTGTCATGGCTTAATGCTGTGGAATCGTGGGTGTTGTAGTTTTACAAGCTCTTTCGCCTTCTCTGTCAAAGAGTGCCAATGCCTCACCAAACTATAACTCCCAAGATTCTATAGCATGGAGCCATGGGAGTTAAATAGGGTGAAACTGTATTAATGAGAGAGCTTTCGGAAAATGACCAACCCATCATTTGTTTCTACCTCCAACACCCTCATTTATTTATTTATTTATTTATTTATTTATTTCAACTTGTATACCGTCCTATCCACAATGGCTCAGAACGGTTTACAGCATATCGAACTATACAGTAATAATAACAATAAAACATCAGCATAAAATACCAAACAATTGGGCAAGGGTGGTCATAGCTCAGAGGTTAGAGGCTAAATGCCTGTCTGAAGAGGGTAGTTTTACAGGCTTTGCGGAAAGCCAGTAGCTCGCTAAGTGCACGAACTTCTGGCGGGAGGGCATTCCACAGACTTGGAGCTGCAGCCGAAAAGGCCCTCTGTCTTGTAGACGATAGGTGGATTGTTCGAAGGGAAGGGATCTGCAGATCTAAGAGATCTCTGAGGAACATATGGGAATAGACGGTCCCTTAAGTACACCGGCCCCAGACCATGCAAGGCCTTAAAGGTCAAAACCAACACCTTGAAGATAATCCGGTGCTCAATTGGCAACCAGTGCAGTTGCTGCAGAGTTGGTGTAATATGAGCCCTGGCCGGCACTCCAGCCAGGAGTCTCGCTGCTGCGTTCTGCACCAGTTTAAACTTCCAGATGACCATCAAGGGAAGACCGATGTAAAGGGCGTTACAGTAGTCTAGCCTCGATATGACCGTAGCTTGGATCACCATGGCCATGCTTTCATGAGAAAGCAGCTCCCCCCCTCTATAAAGGTTAAACCCCACTGGTCCTCCTTTTTGGACTCCTTTTCTACAAATACACTCTGCGTTCTATCACACCCAGGGTTTTAACCTTCTAACATTTTATCCCAGACATCTGGCCCGCCTTGCTATATTGTTTATCTTATTTGTCATTTTATATATTTTGTTATGATTTTTCCCCCTTTGCTGTTTTATGTTCAATTGTGTTTGTATTGTTTTTTTGGGCTTGGCCTCGTGTTAGTCGCCCCGAGTCCCCTTTGGGGAGATGGAGGTGGGTTATAAATAAAGATTATTATTATATTATTATTATTATTATATTGGGGCCAAACTGTATGGTGTAGCTGCACCCATAGCCTCCACTGTGTAGCCAATACACAACTCAAGACCATAATATAAATTTTGTTGTGTTCCTGAGGTTTGTATAGTTGGCCCTCCAGATTTGGAGGTTTACATTTTGTGGATTTGATTATTTGCAGATTTAATTAATGTGTTCCTACTGTGCATTTCTACATCCCTAGTATGACTCTATATCAGGCATGGCTGTTAGGAATTAAGAGAGTTGAAGTCCAAAACACCTGGAGGGCCCAAGTTGTCCCCATGCCTGCTCTATATGGTCAGCTTATACCATCTGGTTGACCATAGAGTTGTTTTGGAAGACATGGTGATTCCTTCTCTGGGCATGCATAGTCCTCCAGTACCATTCTGTGGTTAACTTCCAATTGCAACTATTTCTTAGGCATGCCATACACATACATTTGGGACCTTGTGGCTCTCCTTCCTACTCCCTCATATATCTGCTTTTTCCTCAGATCCGTCAACTTGCTGCTGTGCTGGTGAGAAGGCGCCTAACCAAACACTGGAAGAAACTCAGTGGAGTTGAGCAGGACACGTGAGTGCTGAAGAAGGAGGCTGTGAGGCAACCAGTGTCCTTTCTAGTCTTGTAGGACTCCGACCCCCATCATTCTCTCCATCATTTCTGATGATGGGAGTTGTAGTCCACAAACAGTCGAAAGGCCACAGGTGCTACACAATCACAAATATAGAAAATGGGGGCTTGAAGAGATTGACTGTGATTCTTTCTTTGCCCCTTTCTTTTGTTTTCCACCCAGTTGTCGTGAACATCTGTCTTCTTGTCTGTTGCAGGCTGAAGAAGCTTGTGCTGACCGTCTTGCAGAAGGAAACAGAGTAAGTGCGTGCTACAGACTGCGCCCAGTAATCTAAGAAAACTTTTGGTGTGCTTCTGAGAACTTTCCCCCGAATGACAGATGTTTGTGCTGTTACATTGTATGGAAGGAGAGGAAAATGCAAGGCTCCTCATTGGAGCTTGAAAAAGTTAATATTTTTGTTTTACTGGCCGTGATCAAGTTAAGTGTGGATTCTGGGAGGTGTAATCCTAAAAGGAAATTTCCACGTTTCTTCCTGTTGATTGATGCCACTTAGTCTTGTCTCTCAGTTGAAGCCACTGGTTAGGGCAGAGGCATACAGTGAAATCTGGGAACGTCAGAATAGCAGGACAGTCCAGAAATTCAGCCCTCATCAACCTGTGGCCGTTTAGGTGTTTTGGACTTCAGCTCCCAGAATTCCTGATTATTGAATAGACTTGGGCTTCACACAGCTGTATCAAGTCCACATTGAACTGGATTATATAGTAGTGTAGAGTCAGATTATCTGTCTTGATATTCTGGGTTATATGGCCATGTGGAAGGGCCCTGAGAGTGGAGGCCTAAACACATGGAGGGTTGCGGGTTGAAGAGGCCTTGTCTCAATTATATTTCCCATGGAATTCACCTGCTGGCACAGAAAAACAGGGACTCATATTGATTAGATACCAAAAATGTGTGTGTGTGTGTGTATACACATACATATATACATACACACACATATAATTCTTTCATTTGTGTCGGTCTGGTTTTTGGACTTGACAAAAATAGCAAAGGGGTTAGTTGGTTGTCTACAGCAGTGTTTCCCAACCTTTTTTGAGCTGCGGCACACTTTTAACATAAAAAAATCCGGGGGCACACCACCAACCAAAATGACACAAAATGACACTCTAACACAGTAAAGAACGGCTGGGGGATGGTGGCCTGATGGGAGCAGCTGCTGGGGGTGCCGAAGCCGAGGGAGGGGGAGGTGCCATGCCGCACCATGCCCCGCCCCCTCCCCCCGGCTTCAGCTCTCCCACAGCTTTTCCAGCCTTGAGGGGATAGTGCCAAGCCAGCATTGTGCTGGGTCTGCCACCAATGGCTTGGCATTGCCCCCTCAAGGCTGGAGAAGCAGTGGGAGAGCTGAAGACGGGGGAGGGGGCGGAGCCAGGCCGCGACATGCCCCGCCCCTCCCCAGCTTCCAGCTCTCCCACAGCGTCTCCAGCCTTGAGGGGGCAGTGCAAGCGAGGAGCGGGAGTCATGGCCCCCGTCCCCAGCACCACTCTTCGCCATGACTCCCGCCCCTCGCTCGCTGAAGCTGCGCGGAGGAGGAGGAGCATGAGTGGTGGACGGGCTTCAGTGGACGGGGCTCCTCTGCGCGGCTTCAGCGAGCGAGGGGTGAGAGACATGGTGAGAGTCATGGCAGATTGCAGACTGGCTGGGGAAACGGCCGAAGGAGGCGGCGCCCTAGCCCCTTCTTTTTCTTCACCGCCGCCTGGCCCTTCCTCCTCTTCCCCCAAGCAGCAGGAGTTCGGCAGGAGGAGGGGGGAAGGAGGTCCGTCATGGCACACTACTGTGCCACATCACAGCAGTTGGGAAACACCAGTCCACAGAGCCAGCGTGATGAAATGGTTGAAAACTGGACTAGGAGACCTGGGTTGAAGTCCTCGCTCGTCCATGAAAACCCGCTGGGTGATCTTGGCCAGGTCACACTCTCTCACTTATTATTATTTATTCTTATGTTTATTTATACCCTGCTTTTTGTCTCCACAACGAGACTCAAAGCCGCTCAGCTTCAAAGGAAGACAGTGGCACATCCCCTCTGAACAAATCTTGCCAAGGAACTCCTGTGATAGGCCCATTGTGAGCCAGATCCAATTTAAAGGCACAGAAGGACAATAGTCTTGTGTCTTTGCACTTAGAGGCTCTATGCTGTGTTGGAGGTGACATGGTTGTTCTTTCTGCAGAGTCAGTAAGTTGTGGACATTGTGGAATACGTGGAATAAGGGCTCATGCGTACATACACACACTATACACACACACACACACATCTCTCAATGCCCAGCACCACAAAATGTACATTTATCAGAATAGGAACATACACATTTAGGTATTAAGAAACAAAAGCAAATTAAAACCCAGTATTTAATAGGATGGGGATTATGGTGTTTCATCTCTTTATGTCTACCACCCGAAACCTCTCTTCCAGCCATAAGGTCTCCTTAGGCTTGGCCCAGCTGGCTGCTGTCATTCTGAAGAACGAGACGCTGGAGAAATGGCCTCAACTGCTTCATGTCATCCAACAAGGCGCCCGTTCTCGGGATCCCATCCAGTGCCAGGTAACGCTGAGATTCAATGTATTCTACCAAAAAAATTAAAAATAACACCAGAATCGATTAAAATATTTCTAAACTCCTGCATGTGTTGCCATAGTAAGGGACCATCGATATGCTTGAATTTTTGCGTAAACATCAAGAAGTTAGCCATTGAAAAGTTTGTATCCTCACTCAATACTAAGCGACAGTAAAGATTAGGATTCCTTTCTTGTTTTCCTGTAAAATGAATATATTTTCCACATTCCTAAACGACGCAATGACCACATTTCTATCTTAATGAAGGGCCCATACCCACATTTTTTTTGCTAGTGTCTATAGAAAAGGAGAAGCTTTCCAACTCTGAAATTGGGGACATCTCTTAATATTCCCACCCTTATAAGTGATAAGGATCTCAAATAAGGGACACTCCTTCAAATAAAGGCCGGTCACCAGCCTGATGATAGGCAAGCTTTCCAGGCTCCAGTGAAGGGATGTTGGAAAATTAGACTTTCCCCCCAACTTTCTTGCATTTCCTATTATTGTATATACCAGGCATTGGGTAAACTTTGCCCTCCAGGCTGTTAGGAGTTGTGGGAGTTGAAGTCCAAAACACCTGGAGGGCTGCCTGGTATAGAAGATATCTAAACCCGAAATCCCTCTTTCACCCTCTTCTGGCGACAGGTGGGATTGCTCCTCCTGCATTCTGCCCTGGAACTGGACCCCGAGCTCTTTGCTCCCCACTACAAGGACCTTTTGCGCCTCTTCCACCAGACCCTCAACATTCGGGGACAGCCGGCAGCCCTCTACTATTCCTTGCGGAGCCTCACCACAATGGTGCCTGGATTGGGCTCGGATGAGATGGTGGGTAAATGAAAAAAAGCATAAATGACCTAGGTATTCCCCTCAAGAAATACACACTTCTTTAGCTGCATGTTTTTCTTTCATTTGAAAAATCAAATACTGTGTTCCCCCTCATTAGACATCATAACTGGAGCGGATGGGAGTTGTGATGCAGTAACAGCTGGAAATGTCCAGTTTGTTCTGTTTAGTCAGAAGAGTGCAGTTTGGATTTGGAGGCAAGGCTTGTAGATAGGATGTCTGACTTAAAAATCCTATTTAACTCTTTATCTTTCTCCAACCTCAGAGCCACAAGTGCTGTTGGTTTGCAATTCCTATTATCCCCAGTCCACATGTTGGATAATTAAAAGTGATGGGAGTTGTCATTTTATTTATTTATTTATTTACAACATTATTTATTTTAAATTTTTGTACCCCGACCTTCTCAGCTCCATGGAGGGACTCAGACCATCTTACAGCAAAATTCAATGCCATACAAATTTAAAACATCTTAAAACAGCATATTAAAATACATAAAAACAGAGATACATAAAAACCACATTGCCATTAAAACCACATTCAACTCGGTCTATAAAAGTGGCCACCCATTTCAGATTGAAATCAATCTCAGCTTATTCTGGGAAGGCTTCGTTCCACATCCAAGTCTTCACCCGCCTCCTGAAGGACAACAGGGAGGGGGCAGATCTAACATCGCTTGGGAGGGAGTTCCACAGCCGAGGGGCCACAACAGAGAAGGCCCTGTCTCTCGTCCCCACCAGACACGCTTGGGAAGATGGCGGGATCGAGAGCAGGATCTCTACGGAGGATCTTAATGTCCTTGATGGTTCATAGGGGAGAATTCGTTCGGACAAGTAAACTGGGCCAGAACAGTATAGGGTTTTGTAGGTTAAAACCAGCACTTTGAATTGTGCTCTGAAACTAATTGGTAGCCAGTGGAGCTGGTGCAACAAGGGAGTTGTATGCTCCCTGTACCCCGCTCCTGTTAGTAACCTGGCTGCTGAGCGTTGGACTTATTGCAGCTTCCGAACAGTCTTCAGAGGCAACCCCACATAGAGAGCGTTGCAGTAGTCTATTCGAGATGTAACCAGAGCATGGACTACTGTGGCCAAGTCAGACTTCCCAAGGTATGGGCGCAGCTGGCGGACAAGCTTTAACTGTGCAAAAATTCTCCCAGCCATTGATATGCTGCCTTTCTCACCCCGAAGGGGACTCAGGGCGGCTTACAAGTCATATCTACATAAAAAACATACTGTATTATTACCATAAAACTAATACATCATTAATAATATAATATTATATAATATTTTATTGTTGCTGGGGGAGGAGCTTTGATGTCGCAGGAGACAAGATGGAACTGTCTTCTCTGCTCCCTTCTTCTCTGTGGCCCCAGAGTGGCCGTTGGTGGTGGGGGAAATAACACTCAATAACATTGGGGGTGGGGGCAAATTGCTTAAAAACTATAAAGCACCAACCACTATATGGTCTGTGTATGTTTGTGTTTGTGTATGTGTGAGCCCACTGTATCTATGGTGTTGTATTCCAGGACAGAAAGCACCTCTGTACTTTATAGGCCTGGTTGATCCATGGTCCTAAATCAGGCCTCGGCAAACTTTGGCCCTCCAGGTGTTTTAGACTTCAACTCCCACAATTCCTAAGTTGAAGTTGGGAGTTGAAGTCTAAAACACCTGGAGGGCCAAAGTTTGCCCAGGCCTGTTCTAAATGGTTCAAAAGTACTTAAAAAACAAAAGTTCTGCCATTCATAATGAAAGTTTGAAAGTTTTGTTAGAGTTCTGAAATGTTCACCACAAGAATGTTTGTTTTGTAAGTACTTTTGAACCATTCAGAACCATGGATCAACCAGGCCTAGTACTTAACCACCACACTCATAGAATCATAGAGTTGGAAAAGACTTTGTGGGCCATCCAGTCCCACCCCATTCTGCCAAGAAGTAGGAAAATCACATTCATAAGAACATAAGAAGAGCCATGCTGAATCGGACCTCAGCCCATCTAGTCCAGCATTCTGTATCACACAGTGGCCCACCAGTTGTACACGGGGATCTCGAGCAGAAGGGAGGGCAAACCCTGGCCTGCTCCCGACCCCCACAACCAGTACCCAGGGAAATCCTGCCTACCTCAACCAACTCCGAGGTGGCACTTGAATGTCCTTTTCAGTAACTACCGATACACTTGGTATCCATGAATCTGTCTAATCCTGCCTTGAAGCTGTCCAGGCTGACAGCTGTCACAACCTCTTCTGGAAGTGAGTTCCATAACCCAATGACCCTCTGGGTGAAGAAATATTTCCCTTTATTAGTCCTAATTTTCCTACCTTGGAGCTTCAGGGAGTGCCCTCTAGTCCTAGTGTTTTGTGACAAAGAAAATATTTTTTCTTTATTCACCTTTTCTATCCCATGCATGATTTTATACACTTCGATCAAGTCACCTCTTAAACGCCGTCTTTGAAGGCTGAAAAGACCAAGGCGTTGCAACCTGATTTCATAAGGGAGCCGCTCCATCCCTTGGATCATTTTTGTTGCCCTTTTCTGTACCTTTCCAGTTCCGTTATATCCTTCTTAAGGTGCGGAGACCAGAATTGTACGCAGTACTCCAAATGTGGCCTTACCATAGATTTGTAGAGAGGTAATACAACATTTGCTGACCTATTTTCGATTCCCTTTCTGATCATGCCTAGCATAGAATTTGCTTTTTTTCACTGCTGCTGCGCACTGGGTTGACATCTTCATTGAGCTGTCCACCAAAACCCCAAGATCCCTTTCCTGGTTTGTCTCGGAAAGCTTTGACCCCATCAATGTGTAGGTGTAGTTGGGGTTCTTTGCCCCGATGTGCATGACTTTACACTTGTTTAGGTTAAAATGCATTTGCCACTTTGTTGCCCATTCACTCAATTTCGAGAGATCTTTCTGGAGCTCTTTACAAGCAGTTTCATTTTTAACTACCCTGAACAATTTAATGTCGTCTGCAAACTTTGCTACCTCAGAATTTACTCCTACGTCCAGATCATTAATGAATAAATTAAAAAGTAACGGACCCAAAACTGAACCTTGGGGTACGCCACTTCTCACCTTTTTCCACCCAGTGAAATGTCCGTTTATTACCACCCTTTGTTTCCTACAGTTTAGCCAGGTTCCAATCCAGGACAAGACCTGTCCTCTGATTCCATGGCTGAAGAGCTTATTTAGGAACATTCAAAGCACCCCCGACAGATGGCCATCCAGCCTCTATTTAAAAGCCTCCAAAGAAGGTGATTCCACTACACTCCAGGGCATAGAGTTCTACTGCTGAACAGTTCTCACAGTTAGGAAACTCTTCCTCATGTTCAGGTGGAATCTCCTTTCTTGTAGTTTGAAGCCGTTATTCCGCATCCTAGTCTCCAGGGCAGCAGAAAAACCAAGCTTGCTCCCTCCTCCCTAGGACTCCCCCTCACTCAAGTCCAATGTAAATCAGCAAAGCAGTTTATTGAAGAATATATAAAAAGCAGTTCAGCAAAATAATAAAAAATCTATATTTATTTTATTTATGGCATTTGTACCCCGTCGTTTCTCACCCCCGAAGGGTGACTCAGCACGGCTTACAATGCAGCACTACAGGCCGCTACACCACAATACAAACAAAAAATACAACAATATTATACATATCACAAATAAACATTAAAACCATTACATGGTCATTAAAATCAGTTTATACAACAGTAGTTAAAACCATAAAACAAAACACAGTGTCATCTATCGCTATGCCAATCCAGTCAATGTCCAAAAGTGCAAGTTATGTCTGCTGCCCAAAGTCGTGGTCCCAGAACCACAATTTTAACTTTTTTTTCTGAAAGCCAGGAGAGATGGAGTCGATCGTATCTCGTTTGGGAGTGCGTTCCATAAATGTATGTAATAGTCCATAAGATTCAAGGTACAAGAGCTGTATTAAAAATCAGGATTGCAAAAGAATCAGGATTCACAAGGCAGCATAAAACCCAATGCACAAAATTCAGGAACAATCCTTTAAACTTGGAACCATGGCACATGAACAACCGGAACCGTGAAACTATGATTCTCTTAGCCCCGGGTATTTTAAAAGCCATGGTCTAATGAGATTAGATCTAAGATCACTGTAGAACATGCATTGAAGAAGCACATGCTCAGTTGTTTCCACATGACCAGACTCACAGGGGCATAGTCTCTGCTTGAAGGGGGTCTTCTGATACCTCCCCTCCAATACAGCAGATGGGAGTGCATGGCATCTTGCCAGGGTAAAAGCCCTTCGGTGTTTGAGCACCTCCAGGTCTGTTAGGTATGCCATGAGGGCAGTGAGGTATCTAGTGGCTTCCCTAACAATGAAGGCTGAGGAACAGGCTAGGTTAGATTGATGCTCTATGTCCAGGATTCGTTGCTTAATGAGATCCTTGGCTTGGTCCCATCTCATGCTTAGCAATTGTCCTTGGGAGAAACCTAGCGTTGCGATCTTTGCTGCTACTGTTTTAATCCATGTGGACTGAAAGTTGTCTCTCATGATTAGGGGGGCAAGACCACATGGGGAGGAGCATAGGTGTAGCCAATAATAGAGAATAGCTGCCCATATTCTCGCTTCCACTTTCACGAAGCCTGTCTCCAATCTCAGGGTGGCGTTAGGGACATATCTGGCAGCCTGGTCAGTGACCATAATAAAGTTTTGTTGTTGATTCCCTTAGCAGGCTTGACTAGGACTTCACAAGAGATGTTGCTTCAACTCCAAAATTGACCAGTGTGCTGAAAAATCCCTTTAGTCTGTCTAATAAAGCCATGAAATCATTCTGTTTTCCCTGGCAAACAGATAATGGCTTTTACTCTAACAAGTGCTGTGTCTTTCGCCAAGTCTGAATCAGCTCGGAGTTTGCGAAAACTAAGTATCCTATCTATCAGCTCATAACCCTCTCCACCTGACAGTTCAGCTTCTGAACTTACTTCCCTAGAGAACGACAGGAATGTGACCTTCGCCTTCACTAAATGCAGGAGACACAGAACGCTCAGTTTCAGGACTTAAAATCTCATGCTGGCTCACAGGCTCAGCAGGCCCAGAAACCCCATGATCCACTTCTTCATTCACATTAGGCACAATCAATAGCTGAACTACAACACACGGATTCTCTGTCCATGAATTCAACAGCCCTTTGAAGGCAACCATAAGGCTTATTTGGGGGCATGTTTACTGTACTTAATAACAGCAAAAGAGTCTGTTCCAAGTTGGAGTTGTTTCTACAGTCCCTTAAGACTATGACCCAGTTCAAGAAATCTTAGTGGGCTAATTTTACAGGCATGGGAGATCTATCTTTGGAGGGGGGGAGGGTTAACAAATAAACGTACCAAATATTATCTTACTCCCTTCTGTTTCTCAGAGTTTGATGTCTTCCATGGTGCCGAAGCTGCTCTCAGCCATCCGAGAACTGATCTCTGTGGATGAGGTGGGAACTCTTTTGTATGTTTGTGTTTAATCCATTTGTTTGTTCTCTGTCAGACGGCATTTGGGAGAAATGCACATGAATGCCCTATGTGAATGGCAAAGTGATTTTTTTATTCATGGTTTGTCCACTTTAATTGGGGTCTTGCATCCCCAAACCCTGCAAATGTGGAGGGCTAGCTGTACAAATATAGGTGGGAATATTGTAAACAAATTCTGAAATGTGTCGTCAAAGGCTTTCATGGCCAAAATCGCTGGTTTGCTCTGAGTTTTCCGGTCTGTATGGCCATGTTCTAGAAGCATTCTCTCCTGACGTTTCGCCCACACCTATGGCAGGCAACTTCAGAGGTTGTGAGGTCTGTTGGAAACTTGACAAGTGAGGTTTTGAAATCTGTGGAATAATGTCCAGGGTGGGAGAAATAACTATTTTCTATTGAAGGCAAGTGTGAATGTGTACCCTGCCACCATCTCCCCAATGGAGACTTGGGGTGGCTTAAATGAGGCCAAGCCCTATAGCACAATACAATAAATGAAATCAAAATGGGAAAAAATCATAAGTTACATATTTATTTATTTATTTATTTAAAACTTTTATACCCGGCCTTCTCACCTCCGAAGAGGGACTCAGACCGGCAAACAGTATTCAATGCTAACATTTAAAATCTAAAAACATCATAAATTTACATTAAAATTTACAACAAAATACAATACAATAAATACATTAAAAAAGCCTTTCACCAAAGTAAAATCAAGTCCAACTTAATCCATATATTCGGTCCGTATCAAATAGTTAGTGACTTTAAGTCGCTTCGCGATCTATTCCTTCATACTACGAAGGCCTCATTGCACAGCCACGTTTTCACCCGTTTCCTAAAAGTCAGGAGGGAGGGGGCAGATCTCATTTCATTTGGGAGGGAATTCCACAGCCGGGGGGCCACCACAGAAAAGGCCCTGTCCCTCGTCCCCACCAGATGCACCTGCGAAGGTGGTGGGACCGAGAGCAGGGCCTCTCCAGACGATCTTCGCACTCTTGACGGTTCATAGGGGAGAATATGTTCTGACAGGTAAACTGCGCCGGAACCGTATAGGGCAGGAGTGCCCACACTTTTTCAGCACGCGAGCTACTTATAAAACGAAGTCAGAAAGATCTACCTACCTCCTCAAGGCTGGAGAGGGGCGGGGCTTGGCGTGGCCTGGCTCCACCCCCCTCTGGCTTTGGCACTCCCAGCAGCTTCTCCAGGCTTGAGAATGGCAATGCCAAGCCAGTGGTGGCATAGCTAGTACAAGGCTGGCTTGGCATTGCCATCCTTAAGCTTGGAGAAGCTGCTGGGAGTGCCGAAGCCAGAGGGGGGCGGGGCTTGGTGCAGCCTGGCTCCGCCCCCTCTGAGAAGCGCCCCATCCGGCTAGGATCGACCTCCTTCGGTCCCGGGATCGACTGGTCGATCACGATCGACTTCCTGGGCAGCCCTGGTATAGGGCATAAGAATACAACAAACAATGTAAAATTAGAATAAGATCATATGTAACACAGTAACAGTGAGCGGGCCGCATATACAGGATAAAACACTAAAGCTAAAAACATGGGGTGAGATAGGGGTGGAGCAGATTTATTTGTGAGGGAGAAACTCTTTGAGAGGAGCCTTCGTACAGGAGAGGTGGAGGTATTACACTCTAAAGACAAACGTTGAGGGGTCACAGCAATATTGGATTGTATGGTTAATCACCAAAGGCACAATGGAAGAGCCAGGTTTGGAGATTCTTCTTAAAACTTTCCAAAGTGGGGGCTCGTCTAATCTCGCCAGGTAGTATATTCCACAGTCAGGGGGGCCACTGAGGAGAAACTTCTCTCCGTTGTTCTAAACAAGCGGGCCTGGGATAGCAGCAGGGGCGAGAGGAGAGCCTCCCCCGAAGCTCGATTAGCATTGAATGGACTTGGAACTTCAAAGCCTGTCTGCTTTCTGCCTGGGGGGAATCCTTTGTTCAATGCTGGACCAACTACCATGTCAGGCTACACAGAGAAGCCTTTGAAATTCTCAAGCATGTGGACAATTTCAACAGAAAGGAGGAAACCATGAAAATGAACAAAATCTGGCTACCAGTATTTTATTTTATTTTTTAAAAAACTAGAATCAGGAGAGTAAATGATGGGCAACACTTAAAAATATCAGGGCCAGCTAACACTTCCCAACAAATGATCCCCCTGGCAGGAAGCAGCCAGGCTTTGAAGCTGCAAGGCCCTTCAGTGCTAATCAAGATGGCCAATTGCAAGATTCACACTTGCCTCCAACAGACAAGAGTTCTTTCTCCCACCCTGGGTACTCCACAGATATATAAACCTAATTTGCCTAGTTTCCAACTTCTGAGGATGCCTGCCATAGATGTGGGCAAAATTTCAGGAGAGAATGCTTCTGGAATATGGCCAGACAGCTCAGAAAACTCACAGCAACCCAAATTCTGAAATACTTCCATTCTCTGTTTTCCTCTCAATGTCTCAGTGGTTTGAAGGCACAGCTTAAATGAATTCTCCCTATCTCCCGCTTCTATAGCCAAGTGTACTCAGGCAAAAGAAATCCCTCAGCCCCAGTTCCGTTCCATTTTAGTATTAATTATAGTCGTTAGACCTAACAAGGCCATATCCTTGACAACACTGTGCTTCCTTATCTTTCACTATTTTCAAAAAATAATCTGACTGACTAGCTTCCTTTTCTGTTCCTGGTCCAAGAGAAGAGGTCAGGCCGACCTTACCTTTCAAAAACATTCCTTTCCGTTGAGCTGTCCCCGTCCTCTTTTGCTGTCTGCCAAATCAAAAATTATTCCACATTAGTCGCATTGTTGTTTGGGGTTTTTTTGTCATGTCAGGAGCGACTTGAAAAACTGCAAGTCGCCTCTGGTGTGAGATAATTGGCCGTCTGCAAGGACTTTGCCCAGGGGACGCCCACATGTTTTATCATCCCGTGGGAGGCTTCTCTCATGTCCCCTCATAGGAAGCTGGAGCTGACAGACAGGAGCTCACCCCCTGCTCCCTGGATTCGAACCGCCGACCTTTTGGTCAGCAGTTCAGCCAACACAAAGGTGTAACCCATTGTGCCACCGGGGGTGGGGGGTGGGTGGGTTGTTCACTTGGTTTGTGATAACTATAGCTTGTTGCTTAAGTCAGAGGTCAAAGAGTGGGTGACCAAGCTAGGGGGCATCTATACTGCAGAATGAATGCCATTTGAAACCACTTTAACTGTCTTACTTCAATGCTATGGAATCATGGGAGCTCTATTTTTGCAAGATCTTTATCCTCTGCCACGAAATTCTGGTGCCTCACTGAACTACAAATCCCAGGTTTCCATAGCACTTACCCATGGCAGTTAAAGTGATGTCAAACTGCATTGATTCTACAGTGTAGATCAGGGCTGCTCAAGTAGTCGATCGTGATCGACTAGTCGATCTTCGGCCCTCATCCAGTCGATCTTCAGGCCTCACCAGCCGGATGGGGCGCTCTTGCCATGTGCATGCACACCCTGCGCACACGCGCACTCCTGCTGCTGGCTTCCGCTCTCGCAGTGCTTCTTCCGCCTGTGGGGCATTGTGTGCAGCTGTGCAGCCCGCAATGCCTTGTGGGCAGAAGCAGGGCACCGCTCCCTCCGGAAGGCGCGCTCCTGCTGCCCACAATGCCTTGTGGGCAGCCCGGGTGGCGCTCCTGCTTGGCCGCCCGCGGGGCATTGCAGGAAGGAGGAAGCATGAGGCGGGGCCTCCAGAAGGAGCGCCCTGCCTCTTTCTCCTCCAGTAGCAGCTGTGCAGCCTCCGCTGCCAGCGAGACAGGCAGGGCAGAGCACTCCCTCCCGCCTCGTGCTTCCTCCTTCCTGCAATGCCCCGCAGGCGGAAGAAGCACTGCACGGGTGGAAAACAGCAGCAGGAGCACGTGTGGCAGCAGGAGCGCACGGCGGCGGGGGAAGGTAGATTTTTACGACTTGGTTGCTTAAGAGTAGCTCGCACGCTGAAAAAGTGTGAGCACCCCTGGTGTAGATGGTCTTGGCTCAACACTGAGAAATTATGGGAGCTGTACTTTTACAAGATCTTTATCTTCTGCCACCGAGTTCTGGTGCCTGACCAAATTACAAATCCCAGGTTTCCATAGCCTTTAGCCATGGCAGTTAAATTTATGTCAAACTGTTTTAATTCTACAGTGTAGATGCACTCTTACTCTTTCATGTAGTTACGACCTGGGATTATGGCCATATTTTAAGCTGTTTATCCTCACATGACCTTTTGCACCTCTGTCCCCTACATGGCATATGATGACCAACGTGGCCATCATCTCTTCTTGCCACCAGACCCAGGCGAGCGAAGCGATGGAGGTCTTCGATGAGCTCATGGAGACGGAAGTATCTATCATTGCCCAGCATGCCTCAGAGATCGTTGGCTTCTGCCTGGAGGTGAATAGGACTGTGCTCACCTTTCCTGCGTCCCACCTTCACCTGATTCCTGGTGGCCCCCTCTCTTTGGAAGAGGAACTAAACTTGGGTTCTCACTTCTGCATTTGGTAGATAGCCTCCAATCGAGCCTTGGGCGACACTCTCCGCGTGAAAGCGCTCTCCTGTATCAGCTTCTTCATCAAACTCAAGAGTAAGGTAAGCCACATCCTATAGGCAGGCATTTTGATGTAATTTTATGTGCATTCTTTATTTTCAAAATCAAAGTGGCAAAGTACATCAATCTTACTACCTAATCCCCAAAATTAACAATCTACCATAATTATAAAGTCTATATCCAGTAAGTCTAGTACAGGGCTGCCCAGGAAGTCGATCGCGATCGACCAGTTGATCCCGGGACCGAAGGAGGTAGATCCCAGCCAGATCGCTTCTCAGAGGGGGGTGGAGCCAGGCCGCGCCAAGCCCCACCCCCTCCCCGGCTTCGGCACTCCCAGCAGCAGGTTTGAGGAGGGCAGGGCCAAGCCAGCCTTGTGCTAGCTATGACACCACTGGCTTGGCATTGCCATCCTCAAGCCTGGAGAAGCTGCTGGGAGCTCCAAAGCCAGAGGGGAGGGGCGGGGCTTGGTGCGGCCTGGCTCCGTCTGGCTCTGCCCCCCTCTGGCCAAGCCCCGCCCCCTCCCCTCTCCAGCCTTGAGGAGGTAGGTAGATCTTTCTGACTTGGTTTTAATATAAGTAGCTCGCATGCTGAAAAAGTGTTGGCACCCCTGGTCTAGTACATACATTACACACAGCACATCCAAAATAAATAAATAAATCTTGGTGTCTTGGTTTTTAGATCAATTCCTGGAGATATTTGGAAGGCTCATTCAGAAAAATTGCACTTGATAGACCTCATCTGTTCTTATCTTGAAGAAAATAACATATTGCCAGATGAACAGAAAGGCAACAAATGGAAAAGCAGGGGCACAAAAGACCAGTTATTATTTTTAATTTTAAGAAAAAAATTAGATATTAGATATAGTAATCAGTGTTTTCTATGGGTGAGCAATAAAGACTGGTAGATGGCATATGTCCAGTATCTCCAAAACTAGAGCTGATAGGGAAAATGTTACGACGATGAAACGGAAGTTGATTTTAAGAATGATGTGCTGAGATTTGTATGTTGTAGTTTTTAACTGTTAATTTATATGGTTTTTATATGACTGTTTTTATCATATATGATGTGTTTGTATGTGAGCACTTGCTGCTGCTTGTTCACCGCCTCGAGTCGCCTTCGGGCTGAGAGAGGCGGTATAAAAGCATAGTAAATAAATAAATAAATTTTAAAAATTGGTGCCATTTTAGAAAGCAGCAGGTCAAATATACCGTATATACTCGAGTATAAGCTGACCCGAATATAAGCTGGAGCATCTACTATTACCAAAAAAACCTGGGAAAACGTATTGACTTGAGTATAAGCCGAGGGCAGGAAATGCAGCAGCTACAGGTCAATTTCAAAATAAAAATAGATACCAATCAAATTACATTAATTGAGGCATCAGGAGGTTAAATGTTTTTTAATATTTACATAAAACTTTAAGATAAGACTCCCCAACTCTGATTAAACCATGATTCTAACCCTCAATGTAAATGTGCTTCCAATAATAATAAAGAGAGTAAAATAATGGAAATGTATTATTAACAGTAAGAATAGAATCAAATAATAAATGTAATAATAGCAATAATAGAATAAATAAGTGTAATCATAACAATAGAGTAAAATAATAAATGTAATAATAGCAATAATAAATACAGCAAAATAATAAATATAATAATAATAAATAGAGTAATGTAAATATAATAATAATAAATAAGAGTAAAATAATAAATGTAAAAATAATAATAACAACAACAGAGTAAAATAATAAATAACTTTGACTCAAGTATCATTTGATCATGTCCATTCGGCCTGCCCACCCTATTCCTTGTGTGTGAATTTCTTGTATTTTATTTATTATTGTAATTGTATTTTTTCTATTATTATTATTATTTCTGATGTATTTTGTTTTGTATTTTGTACGTATTTCACTGTGTTGTATTGTATTTCAGAAGGGCTGGCCTCATGTTAGCTGCCCCGAGTCCCCATTGGGGAGATGGTGGTGGGGTATAAATAATAATACTAATTATTATTATTGTTATTATTATGAAGTATAATCTGGGGGGGGGGGGGCTTTTTAGAAAATGCCTATAGGGAACATATGTCTAGTAATTCTAGATCTTCCAGCACATTCTATGGTCAGTATGGTAGATGCATACCATAGAATTGTGCTGGAGGATCTGAACCTTAGGTAGAATACTATTTTTAATGTAGACAAATAAAATTGTGGATACTGATCCTGCAGTTATGAAAGTCAATGGATACATCAACAGGGTTTCCAAGTTGCTACAAAGTTAGTCTTTTATTTCCCATCTAGCATATACAGTATATACATAGCTCAAGCATGGGCAAACTTCAGTCCTTCCTCCAGTGTTTTGGACTTCAACTCCCACAATTTCTCACAGCCTACCGGAGGGAGGGCCAAAGTTTGCCCATGCCTGATATAGCTGAAGATATGTTTGTGTTTTTGTGTGTTGATTTATTTGGGAGGGATGCCAGGTTGACTCACAGAGCGGACCAGCTCAGTGATGATCTCTCCCTCCTTCTTGCCCTCCAGACCATCCTCAAGCACAAGCTCCTCTCTCCCATCCTGACCACCTTGTTCCCCATCATGAGTGCGGAGCCGCCTCCGGGACAGATGGACGCAGAGGACGAGCAGACAGAGGAGGACATCGAGGAGAGGGCCGAAGTCCAGACTCCCAAGCACTATGCAGCCCAGGTCCTCTGTGGGTCACGCCATGTGCCTTGGCCTCTTGGGCTCCTTGTCTTGCTTTGTTCCAGCTTTCCCTTGAATAGTAGTCCTTTTCTAGTCAGCCTTGCTGGCATGCCCCATTTCCAGCATGCCCTCTGTTTCCTTGAGTTAGCTTGGTGCAATTAAATCCTGGGAGTTGTAGTTTGGCAAAGCCCCAGCCCTCTGGCAGAGAAGGTTCCCAAACTTTTTTGGCCTACCGCCCCCTTTCCAGAAAAAAATTTACTCACCGCCCCCCTAGAAATTAATTTTTTTGAAAATGTAAAGCAATTAAACAGAAAGATATATGTATTAATGCAGTTGTTCTCAACCTTTCTAATGCCGTGAGCCCTAAATAAGGTTCCTCATGTTGTGGTGACCCCCAATCCATATTTTCGTTGCTACTTCATAATTAATTTTGCTACTCTTATGAATTCTAATGGAAATATCTAATATGCAGGATGTATTTTCATTGTTACAAATTGAACATAATTAAAGCATAGTGATTAATCACAAAAACAATAGGTTTGGGGAAGTATGGACAACGGATGATGGGATTTGCAGTACCTTCAATCGATTCAGCTCTGACTTCCACAGACCACTGAGACCCCCACAAATTACAGAACTTGACCAAACTTGGCACAGAGAACCCACATGACCAACAGAAAATACTGGAAGGGTTTGGGAGGAATCCACAGTGATTTAGGGGACATGTAGTTCACCTACATTTGGAGAGCACTCTGAACCCAAACAATCCTGGATCTGGACCAAATTTGACACAAATACTCAATATGCCCAAATTTGAATACTGGTGGGGTGGGGGTGGGGGGGTTGATTTTGTCATTTGGCAGTTGCAGCTGCTTGGATTTATAGATCACCTATAATCAAAGAGCATTTTGAACTCCCAACAGCAATAGAATTGAACTAAACTTGAGCAATAGAGAATACTGGACCTTGGAAATTGGGAGCTGCTTGCATTTTCCTTCATGCCACGGTCATCTCCCAGGAGGTGCCTGCAAACGCCGCAGTGACTCGAGGCATTTGCAGACGCGGAGGCTTTCCTTCTCCGCTGGACCAACTGGCAGGCACACACTCGCAATCGCGCGACTGTCTCAGCCTGCCAGTTGGAATCACTGGGCAGGCGTTGCCTGGAAACTGCAGCGCACACCGCCTTCCTCTCCTTTACTCCACCCACGGCACAGTCCCGTATCGCCCCTTCATTCCAAGGGACCCGTTGGATTGGAAGGGATGATACAGGACTGCGCCGTGGGTGGAGTGGAGGAGAGGAAGGGGGTGCGCGCTGCCTGCACGGGATTTCCAACTGGCAGACGCACACTCACGCGCTTGTGAGTTGGAATCCCACCACCGCCCCCTTACAGGGCTTCAGTGCCCCCCAAATTCTCCTGAGCCTCCCACCACCCCCTTGGATAGCCTCACTGCCATTAGGGGGCAGTACCGCCCACTTTGGGAACCACGATTGTAAACTATAGCTCCCACAGCAATTAATGGTCACAAATTGTGTTTATTCTACAGTACCCTTAGGGCTGCTTCATTTTTGCCTCTGCTCTTTTTCAATCCCATCATTCCCTTGAGTTGCTCATTGAACCCCACCTCATTTTTTAAAAACGTACTTTCGGACACGGTTTCTCCCAACAGGCCTTTCTGATCCTATGCTTTTCTTGTCTCTTCTATCAGGTGGTAGATATGTTGGCTCTGCACCTTCCCCCCGAGAAGCTGTTCCCCCAACTGGTAGGTATGGGGAATATTAAATGGGAAGAGCAGCAAGCTGAAAACAAGACTTAGAAATCTTTTTTTTTTTAACCCCTCTCATTCCCTTGCAGACGCCGTTAATGGAACCAGCGCTTCTGAGTACCAATCCATACCATCGGAAAGCTGGGCTCATGTGCTTAGCGGTTCTGGCTGAAGGCTGTGGGGATCACATCAGGAAGAAGTAGGTTCCAAACTCCTTGAATTTTGAACTTACTACTTTTTGGGGGATTTCAACGTCCTGCTAACCTCTGCTAACCTCCTATGAATACATAACACAGCTTTCCCTTATATCCTCACAACAACCTTGCGAGGTAGGATGAGACATTGAGTATGTCTGAGTTCACCTAACTCCATGAGTTTTATTCCTGGGCTGTAATTCAAGCTCAGAATTGTCTCCCAAGTCTATCTACTGTGTAGTGCAGGCCTGGGCAAGCTTCGGCCCTCCACCGGCTGTTAGGAATTGTGGGAGTTGTAGTCCAAAACACCTGGAGGGCCGAAGTTTGCCCAGGCCTGGTGTAGTGTATATTTTGGGATAATAATAATGTTGCTGTGAGTTTTCCGGGCTGTATGACCATGTTCCAGAAGCATTCTCTCCTGACATTTCACCTACGTCTGTGGCAGCTAGCCATCCTCAGAGGTTGAGGGGTCTGTTGGAAAGTAGGCAAGTAGGGTTTATATATCTGTGAAATAATGTCCAGGGTGTCTGCTTGAGGCAAGTGTGAATGTTGCAAATGGCCACAATGGTTAGCATTGAATAGCCTTGCAGCTTCAAAGCCTGGCTGCTTCCTGCCTGGGGGAATCCTTTGTTGGGAGGTGTTAGCTGGCCCTGATTGATTCTTCTCTGGAATTCCTCTGTTTTATGAGTGTTATTCTTTATTTACAGTCATGATTTTAGAGGTTTTTTAAAAAAAATACCAGTAGCCAGATTTTGTTCATTTTCCTCCTTTCTGTTGAAATTGTTCACATGTTTATTATGGATTTCAATGTCTTCTCTATGTAGACTCACATGGTGGTTGTGAGAGTGGTCCAACATTTCTGTGTTCTCAAATAATATGCTGTATCCAGGTTGGTTCCTTCGGGTGCTCTGTTATGGCTGATTTCTCTGATTGAATGAGTCTACAGTGCTTTTCATGTTCCTTGATGCATGTTTGGGCAATGCCGCTGCATTTGGTGGTCCTTATGTAGACTTGTCCACAGCTGCAGAAGTGAGAGGATTCCTCTTGTCCTTTGCTGAATGTAGCATTTGTTGAATTTTCTTAGTGGGTCTGTAGATCGTTTGTATGTTGTGTTTATAATAATAATAACAACAACAATAACGATTTTATTTTTGCACCCCACCTCCATCTCCCTGAAGGGATTCGGGGTGGCTTACATATGGCACAACGTGCCAAAACAAAGCCTAGAATAAACACACAGTTGTTTGGGTTAGAGTATTGGGCTAGACCAGTGGTTCCCAAACTTTTTTGGCCTACCGCCCCCTTTCCAGAAATAAATGTACTCACTGCCCCCCTAGAAATTAAATTTTATAAAAAATTTAATAGCAATTAAACAGAAAAATATATGTATTAATATTTCTACCTTTTTCATAAAATATAATAAAGAAAGTTGTAAATTAGAAACATTGAAGTTTGAAATTATGAAACTATTTATTGAACTTAGAATAGAAAGGTAATACAAAAAAAATTAAAACATTCAAAATCATCTCAATGAGAAGGAGGAACCTGGTATGCTGCTACCAATCTAGTAATCCTCGGCTCTATTTTCATCAGTCATCTCGAATCATCGCGATTGACAATTTCGCAGTGGTTTCTTTTTTTGTTAATAAATTGGTTACTGCAGTGAATTCATGTTCCACGAAATATTTTGAAGGACATTATTATTATTGTTATAAGGCCCAACCAGTTGGAAGGGAACCCCAAAGGTATTATTATTATTATCCCTTGCTTGGCGAGAGGAGGAGGAGGAGGGAAGAAGAGAGAAAGACACACAGAGAGATGGATGGTAGCCTGTCACCTGGCTCATGCCACCGCCCCCACCGCCCTCCTACAGGGGTTCAGCACCACCCAAATTCTTCCAGCATCCCCCTAGATCACCCCACCAGGGGGTGGTACTGCCCACTTTGGGAACCACTGAGCTAGACGTTCTCAAAGGCTTATTTAAACATCCAAATCTTCAGATCCCTATGGAAGGACAGTGTGGGGCCCTGCCTAATCTCCCTGGGGACTCAAAATGGGAGACAGGAGGTGATTTGCTATGGGATGTCTTCCCATCTGACCCAAAGAGTGTATCAACATGTTGCAGAAAAATCATACTTGGTTCTAAGTCTAGACAATGTGTTGTTTTTTATCAAGTGTTGATCCAACATAGATTACGTGCATATCTAGTCAAATATACATATAATTCTTGAATTTATTGAATATGCATTTCATTTAACCTGAGGATTGTATGAAGATTTACACTGATGCTGAGATAAATCACTTTTAGGTATTTTTAATGCTCAACCTGGCCATTGTCTTCTTGCAGGCATCTTCAGCCCATGCTGCAGGTAGTTTGTCGGGCACTGTTAGATGAAAGTCAAGTGGTCCGAAATGCAGCCCTCTTTGCCTTGGGACAGTTCTCTGAGAACCTGCAGGTGAGCCAAGTTGCAATGGTGGGCAAATTGCAGGCATGGGCCTGGATTACCGTTTCCACTTGGTTATGGAAACCCACTGAATGATCTTGGGTGTGTCACACTCTCTCAGCTTCAGAGGAAGGCAGTGGAGATTTGTCTTGGGAGAAGTCTTGCCAAGTGCCACTATAAGTTGGAAATAACTTGAAGGCACACAGCAACATAACACAAGCTATTGTATTTAGATTACATTTGACCCATGAGGTTCCATTCTTGTGATGAAAACATTACTCAGATAACACAAAATGTCTGTTTGTTGTCTTGTGTACTGAATAGATCCTACTTTGCTGCATTGGCATAAATGGCTGAGTAAATACCACTTAATAAATTACAGCTGGTTGGGAGTCAGCTCTATTAAAATCACTACTGACCGAAAGGTCATGAGTCCGAAGCCAGCCCGGGTCGGAGTAAGCTCCCAACCATTTGTCTAACTTGCTTTGCCACCTGAAAGACAGTTAGATCTGTCAAGTAGGAAATTTAGGTAACACTTATGCAGGGAGTCTAATTTAACTAATTTACGACACCATAAAACTCTCCAGCAGCGTGCAAAAGAATGAGGAAATACTCCATCGGTGTCACAAGTGGATGGTGAAGTGACAGCTCCCCTGGTGGCCGGAATTCAAAGCATACCCTCATGAAGCTGGAAAGTTAAATAGCCTCTGTGTGTCTATCTATGTATGTTGTGCGTCTATGGCAGTGGCTCCCAAACCTTTTTGGCCTACCGCCCCCTTTCCAGAAAAATTTTTACTCACCGCCTTCCTAGAAATTAATTTTTAAATTTTTTTAATAGCAATTAAACAGAAAGATATATGTATTAATATTTCTACCTTTTTTGTAAAATATAATAAAGAAAGTTGTAAATTAGAAACATTGAAGTTTGAAATTATGAAACTATTTATTGAACTTAGAATAGAAAAGTAATACAAAAAAATTTAAAACATTCAAAATCATCTTAATGAGAAGGATGAACCTGGTCTGCTGCTACCAATCTAGTAATCCTCGGCTCTATTTTCGTCAGCAGTAATCTCAAATCATCGCGATTGACTATTTTGCAATCGGTTTCTTTTTTTGTTAATAAATTGGTTACCGCACTGAATCCATGTTCCACTAAATATGTTGAAGGACATTATTGTTATAAGACTCAACCAGTTGGAAGGGAACCCCAAAGGTATTATTATTATTATCCCTTGCTTGGCGAGAGGAGGAGGAGGGAGCAGGAGGAGGGAAGAAGAGAGAGAGACACACACACAGATGGATGGTAGCCTGTCACCTGGCTCATGCCACCGCCCCCACCACCCCCTTACAGGGGTTCAGCGCCCCTCAAATTCTCCTGAGCCTTCCAGCGACCCCTAGATCACCCCACCACCCACCAGGGGGTGGAATTGCCCACTTTGGGAACCACTGGTCTATGGCATTGAATGTTTGCCATGCATATGGGCATTGTGATCCGCCCTGAGTCCCCTGCGGGGTGAGAAGGGCATAATATAAATACTATAAATAAATAAATAAATAAATATTTATTGTTAAAAGTATTTATTTAGCTCACTTAATGTTCCTGATGGTTGTGTCTTTTTCATTGGGCATTCATGTCCTCTGCACAACACAACACTTTGGGGGTGTATTCTGTTTTATTAATAGTGTATTGCAGAGCTTTCCAAACTGTGAGTCACGGCACATTAGTGTGTTGGGTGCAATATGTAGGTGCATTGCGCGAAACCTCTTAAGTCTACGTGAAGTAAACAAGAAATCCTATATTTTGGAAAATAACCAAAAATTTTCATGAGAGATGTCACATACATTGCATTATGCATAAATATCTCTTATAAGGAACTGATTTAACCTCTGTTTTGATAGTAAAACTGGATGACTGTCGTAAAAAAATGTGTCTCCAAAATGTGTCACCAACATGAAATGTATGGAAAACTCTGTCGTATTGTAGGGTTGCTTTTTTGAAACCGCTGCTGCTTTACTTGAATGGAAGCATTGTCTGGATAAATGCCTCTTGCCAGAGACTGTATAATTATCTCTCTGTTTACATAACAAGAAGATCTTCCCTAGCGCAGCCCAAAACGGCTCTGAAGTGTCTTTCTTTCTCTCTCCCATAGCCCGACATTGCCACTTACTCAGACGACATCATGCCTCTGCTTTTGCGCTACTTGGAAGGCGTCCAACTGGCTCATACCAGCCACATGGCCAAAGCCTACTATGCCCTGGAGAACTTTGTGGAGAACCTGGGTGAGACCCCCGCCTTCCCTCCATTATCTCTATCCCACTCTGTCTTTCTCCTCCTTTGCTTCACATTAGCATTTCTCGACATTTACTGTACTGGAGTCGAGCCCGCTCCCTCGGAATGGGATGAGCGGATTAGCTTCCCTGCTTTAGTTGCCAAGTGATGACAGTTCTTACTCATCTGAGGTGCTCTCGTCAGGCATTTCTCTGTCTGTCTTTCCTGGAGTGTGAGGTGAAGCAGTGACCCTCCCTCCCTCACACAGACATAGAAAAACCCCTCAGCAGAGGGGGGCTGTCGCCAAGCACGTTGGGAAGCCTGAGGAATGGCTTCTGCCCAGCTATCCCACAGCTACATATCCTGGCACTCACTGGATGAAGACGAGTCAAGACACTTCTGATGGCAAACTAGTGCAGAGGGGCAAGGCTCTTGAGTTATGGCCTCCGGTTTGGGTGTGTTTGATGTCGGGGTCCTCACTTGGGATTCTCCATTCAATTCCCCCAGATTCCCATTTTGGGTTTGATGCTCTTGCCACCTGCTTCCAGAATTGCAGTTGTGAGAATGGCTGGGCGAGTGGGCTCATTAACAAAAGACCCTCCCCATAAATGTAAAGCAGAGTAACTTATTAGCAGCAGCATGACTCAGCACCAGTAGCCAAAACTGATAATAAGAACAAAAACACGCAGGTCAGTGTTATCTCTTCCATAGGAGGCTTTTTTCTATCTATATAAATACAAATGTAATGTTCGTTTGTGGGATTAACATAACTCATAAACCACTGGACAAATTGACACCAAATTTGGACACAAGCCAACGAGCGACCGTCATTCATAAAAACACTGAAAAACACAGCAGAAGAGACTTTGTAAAGCCAACCCCCCCAAAAAAACATTACAACGCTTGTGCAAAACCACATATATACACAAACACATATATACACAGATACACAAATATGTACACACACATATATGTATAGATACACACACAAAACATATATACACATATTGGGCCACAGCAACGTGTAGTAGGGGATGGCTAGTATATAAATAAAATGTAATGATGTGGGATTAACATAACTCAAAAACCACTGGGCGAATTGACACCAAATTTGGATGCAACAGACCTATCAGGCCAACGGGTGACCACTCATAAAAACACTGAAAAACACAGCCGAAAGGACTTAAAACCAACCCCCCCCCCCAAAAAGACACTACATCGCGTGTGCAAAACGACTCTCCCTGGCAAACAACACACACAATAGCATATCCACACTCTCTTTCAGACAACAGCTTCCAGCATCCCCTAGACCAGGCCTGGACTGCAACTCCCAGCAATCCTCCAAATAGATTAGATAGAGATAGGTAGATAGGTAGGTAGATAGGTTGATCAGGAAGACTGCTGGGAGTTGCAGTCCATGAATAGGTAGAAAAGGAAGAAAGAAAAGAAAGTGGAAGGGAAAGCAAAGGTGGGGGATGAAAGGGAAGAAGAAGAAGAGAAGGAAGGAACGAGAGAAAGAAAGAAAGGGAAGGAAGGAAAGAGGGAAAGAGAGAAGGAAGGGGAGAAAGGGAGGGAAGGTTGGACACAGCAACACGTGGCAGGTACAGCTAGTCTATATAAATAAAAATGTAATGTTCGTTTGTGGGATTAACATAACTCAAAAACCACAGGACGAATTGACCTCAAATTTGGCCACAAGACACCTAATAGCGCAAGGAATGACCAGCATTACAATCACTCTGAACTCCACCAACGATGGAATTGAACCAAACTTGTCCCACAGGACTCCCATGACCAACAGAAAACACTTGAAGGGTTTGGTGGGCATTGACCTTGAATTTTGGAGTTGTAGTTCACCTACATCCAGAAAGCACTGTGGACTCAAACATTGATCGATCTGGACCAAACTTGGCACACAAAACTCAATATGCCCAAATATGAACCCAAATGCAATTTGGGGAAAATAGACCTTGACATTTGGGAGTTGTAGTTACTGGGATTTATAGTTCACCTAAATCAAACCCCGCCAACAGTAGAATTGGGCCAAACCTCCCACACAAAACCCCCATAACCAACAGAAAATACTATGTTTTCTGGTGGTCTTTTGGACCCTTCTGACACCCCCTCACAACCCCCTCCCAAGAGTCCCGACCCCCAGGTTGAAAAATGCTGCCCTAAGGCCATCCGGTCCAACTCCCTTCACCAGGTCAGGAAAACGTAATCAAAGTCTTCCAGCCATAGATATAGATAGATATTTATGATTCACACATACATATGTATATGGCACATATAATATCATAGATTTGAAAGGGCCCCCCTAAAGAAGGACAATGTTGCATGCTCTGGAGTAGGCAAACCAGACAATCTCTACATCAACACCGACAAAGAAACAGCAATAAATACTGTTTACCCCCAAGCATAGAGAAATTACATATATTAGAAACCCAACACTTTCTCATGACTTTGTTTTCCAGATCACCAGACTGGGCCACAGCAACATGTGGCAGGGCACAGCTAGTATCACAATAATATGGTTGCACTTTTTACAAGAACAAGGTTTCCATAACACAAAGTTCTCTATACTTCCTTCTTTGCTTCAACGCTGGGCTTCTTTCTCATGCAGATAAACAGCTTCTCTCTCACAGTCTCTTTCACACCGAACTTACACAAAAGGTTCACACAGTAGTTTTTTACACACAGCAGCCTTCACACATGAGGCCTTCAACCTGGGGCTTCTCACACCAGGCCTTCTCAAACCGAGGCATACTAACAGTGAGACCTTTCTCCCACAAAGGCCTTCTGAGGGCTCTCTCAGAATGAGGCGAACTAACACTGAGGCCTTCTAAGCTACAGGTATGCCTGCTTATATAAAACTGCAGCTTTTGATGAGCCATTGCATCCATTTAACCCAGGCCTGTGCAAACTTCGGCCCTCCAGGTGTTTTGGACTTCAACTCCCACAATTCCTAACAGCCGGCAGACTGTTAGGAATTGTGGGAGTTGAAGTCCAAAACACCTGGAGGGCTGAAGTTTGCCCAGGCCTGATTTAACCCTGTCAGTGCTTGATTCAAATTTTTGCAATTAAAAATACCTAGTTAAATTTTAATATTTCTGACAAAATTCACTATTGATTTATGTATGTCTCTGTGTGTGTTCATAACAGCACATTCTGCATAGCAAATAATATTTATGTACAGAAAATGCAATTTTGTGTGCAAAAAAACATGATTTTAAGCAAAATAAATCTCCAGTTATGTTTTTTTGTCACAGGAAACAACGGTTTTTACACACAACAGGCCATTTAGCTCTTTTCTATACAACAGAACCACATCTAGATTAAGATCTGAATTGTGAAAATTATTGAAAGTCAAGGAACACACTTTTTAATTATTTTTTTTCAAAGGTTTTCAAATTTTCTTTCCATTCCTAGTTTCCATTTGCTGTTTTCAATAATCTGTTCCGATTTTTAAAAAGTCCCGGGTTTTGTTCATGTTCTTTACTATTTTATGGAGGCTTAAAATTCAAGTTGTTCCCAACCTCTTAAATCCCCAGGTGCTATTGGACTACAAAGCCCAGAATTCTTGTCCATCAGCAGTGCTGGCTTGGAACTCTGGGAGGTGTAGTCCGGCAATATCTGGGGACACAAATTTGGGAGCTGCTGCAGTCTGACTCAAATGGGTGTAAAGATGTTGTGAGCAGCAGCTGCCTTTCTGTTGTGTTCAAACAAGGTAAATGATGGTCTTGTTTTCTTTCCTTCTGCTCCCCCCCCCCCATTTCCTCCTTCCTTCTTTTGGACAGGAGACAAGATTGCTCCCTACCTCCCTTCCCTGATGGAACGGATGCTCACCACCTTAAGTCTTCCCGGAAGCCCTCGGACCAAGGAGCTGTCTGTCAGCGCAATTGGAGCCATTGGTACGGAACCCCTTGGCCTGGGCACCCAAATCTCCCCTTAAGTCTATAGAAAACAGTGAGAAAATAGTGTGGGAGTGGGGAAGCTACTTGTCCTCAGACTTGGCCCATCTGCACTCTGAAATTACCTCTTTTTCTGATCATAGGTTGACTTAAATAATAATAACTACTATTATTATTTAATAATCATTAAATGTGGCCTTTAATAATAATAATAATTATTATTATTAATATTAAAGGCCACATTTCTGCATGCAGATCCAAGTAGGGTGGTATCGCACCCCATCGTAGACCTGGGCCCTTAGAATCGAAACACACAACCCCAGCTGAAAGAATAGCCTTTATTTGAAGCAAACAGCAAGCAATATGAGCAATATAAATATATAAGAAGAGATCTATCCAATCAATAGTCCAAGGAATAATTTCAAAGGCCCAAAGGCAGTAGGTATGCTGCAGAGTCACTTAGTAAATCTAAAGCAGCCAAATTTCAGGAGCAGATATGGTCCAAAGGATTTCCATAAATCCATTGCAGGCAAAGTTCAATAGCTGATAAAGTCCAAAGGGTTTCCAGGAAGAATCAAAGTCCAGGCTTGAGTTCTTGAGCTAAAATTCAGGAGACTTGAGAATACATGAGGCTAAATGCATGGGCTAAAATACAGGAGGCTTGGAAAGACCTTGGCATTCCTTCTTTCTATCCCATGCTTCACAGCAGGTGCCTTATCTGTGCACTCTCAGTGAAACTGACCTCCCTAAAAGCTTTTCCCAAACGCTGTCTCTGCAAAACATTTGCAAAAGTTTCCTCTCCAGCATGAACCGTGGCTGCCACAATCCCTTGCACAGGAGACCCCAGAATCCCTGCTGAGGACACAGGCCCAACAGGTGGCCTTTAACAATAATAATAATAGTTATTATTATTATTATTAAAGGCCACCTTACTTGGATCTGCGCGCATCATTCGAAAATACATCACGCAGTCCTTGACATTTTGGAAGTGTTTGATTTATGATTTTGTGATATGAAATCCAGCATATATATCTCGTTTGCTGTGATGTACTGTGTTTTTGTGTCAGTAAAATAATAATAATAATAATAAAGCTGTGACCATTTGTGGTACAGAAAATCACTTCCCCATCACCATTTTGGCCATTGTACACCTGAAGTGAATGGAAAATGATGCGGGAACTGACAGGGCTACTCACACATATGAAAGATATAAAAAAAATAAAGATATAGAAAAATATAGACACAAAAATACATAAACACCATAAATCAGGGTGTTACAAACAATTAAAACACAGATCAACCATCTAAGAAAACTATTCTTGTTTCCCATTATAAGAGGTTGTATTATTTATATTTTCTTAGATAGTTGATGTTTGATTTTATTGTTTCTAATACACTGATATATGATATTCAGGCATTTTTTATGTCTTAGTATTTTTCCTATATTTTTCATATACATTCATAGACTTGTCAAAGCCCCCAGTGGCACAATGGGTTAAACCACTGAGCTGCTAATATCAGGGGAAAACTTTACCTTATATGTGTCATCAAATTGTGCCTTTTATTGTGAGCTGCCCTGAGTCCCCTTCGGGGTGAGAAGGGTAGGATATAAATGCAGTAAATAAATATATACATAAATAGAGAGAAAAGGACAAAAGAGTGAGTGATGAGAGGGGTGAGCTAGGTTTTATAGGTTCTTAACAGGGTTGAGAAGTTATTTTTTTAGAATAACAACACCACCACTTCAAATATCCCACTGAATATAGCTGCTGGCCATGCTAGTTAGTTGATTTTTGGAAGCTGTCATCTGGGGGAAAAAACACACACTTTTAAAAAGTAAGTAAGGAGTGGAATAGAATGGACAAGCGATCCAATTTTCTCCTCCCTAGAAATTTGGTTAGAAGCAGGTCATAGCCTGGAATGGATAATGCTTTAGATCTCTTACCTCTGCAAACATGGCCTCACCCCCATCTTCCTGCTCTCCAGCCCAGGCTGCCCAAGAATCCATCATGCCATACTTCCAAGCCATCATGGACCACCTGATGGGTTACCTGCTTACCATCCAGGAAGACCTCAGACCTGTCCAGATTCAGTCTGTAGGTAAGGAAATTGTCTCCGAAAAATATGCCTTCCAACTCCCATATCACAGAAAATAGTGAACCCTTTTGAAATGACTGCTTTATACTGCAAGTAAGGACTTAGAAAATGCTTCCAAAGAGTTTGTTCCAGGTCAATTACTCGTGGGGGTTTCAGTGGTCTGTTGAAGTTGGTGCTGAATTGGGCGAATCCTATCACCCATGGTCCATCCTCCCCCAAACCGCACTGAGACATAAAGGTTCTATGTGCCATGTTTGGTCGAGGTCCATTATTTGTGGAGGTCACAGTGGTCTGTGGAAGTGGTCGTATGTACAAATACTGACTTTTCTCCCCAGACCTCTCTAGTATGTTCAGTTGCTGACCAAGTCCTCTGCTTGCTGTGTGCCATAGAAAAGAATAGGAAAGGGTTAAGGGAGAGGCAGTGGGCGGGGTCATGCAAATTCCACACCAGTGGAGAGAGTAAGAAACACTAGGATGTCTGTGGTGGAGGAGAAACAGAAAATCTAGGATGATATTGTCCCATTTGAAAGCCTTCACTTTGATGGTGGGCAGTATGGTGTTTGTGGGGGACATTGACAGGGCTTTTGTACATGTTCATGGTGCTCGCTATAACCTGCATGCCATTGGAGGGAGGGCCTTTGGTGCCTCCTGAGCAGTGGCAGCTACAGCTGTTTGTGGAGGTGGGAGTTGTCTGTGTAAGTGGACAACCCAGCCACATACAACATACATGTATATAGAAGATAGATAGATAGATAGTAGGCCTGGTTAGGTTTTTCGTATCGCCGTCTTATTCATTTTAAATTCGATTCTAAATAACTTTCGAACCATTTACGAATCGCTGTAAACAACCCGGAAGTGAATTACCAAATTTGAAGCCACCGCCGCCATTTTTCAGAAAGATATCGCCATTTTCGGAAAGGGTTTTCCCTTCCTTGGCCCACTGTCGGGTTTGTCCTCTTCGTCGGCAAGAACTGCGGCCTTGGCGAGCTGCCCGGTGTCGGGTGGGGGCCGGCGTTTTGCAACGCATGTGCTCCTCTCGCCGGTAGGCGAGCGCACCCAGGAGCATGGGGCCGGGTTCGGCGCAGGACCGGTGCTCTGGGCCTTGCTGCAGGCCATGTGCGTAGTACAGTATTCTTTGTTTTGGAGAGAGGCAGGAAAACCGAGCTGACATACCGACTTCCCAGGAAATCAAAACCAGAAAACAGCAGCGCAATATGTCATTAGAATGTATCTCAGTCTGATTGCATGGAGGGAATGGATGGGTTCCTGCTTATCGCTGTGCCTTTAAGCATCTCCAGCGCGGAAGGGAGGAGGGGGGAGGCACTGGAGATTGAAACCAATTCCCCCTCCTCTCCATTCATTCTGGACCAGGAAAGCGCCTCGGGGACCCTGCAGCAGGGCTTCTATCTCCGTCGGCTTTACCACAGGATAGAGTTTTCTTAGGCATGGAAATGGGTCAGCTCAGTCCACACCGGTGAGGAAATCGGTCCGTCCCCGGTCCAGGTTCAACACTTTCCAAAATGGTTGAAGCAGAAGCAGCCCCCATCCCGACAAAAGCAGAAACAGAGCAAGCCAGAGAACTGGTTTGAAAGCCCAGGTCTTCCCTCTCCTTCTGAACGGGGCCGCTTCCAAGCCCATGCCTTCCCTCCGGATCTGAATGGCCCCACGGGGGGAAGGAAAGCCACGTCCAAAGCGGCTGCTTTAACCCTCTTTGGACGCGGTTTTCCTTCAGTTTGGATGCGGCCGTTAACGAAGCCATTCTGAAATTTCAGAATTTTAACGAATTAATTTTGAATTTTTCTCAAAAATTTTCAGAAGTCAATCATATTAGAAGCGCCAGCGCCCTCTACATCTGAAATGAGTTTTGAAACATCCCTAATAGATAGATAGATAGATAGATAGATAGATAGATGTTGGAGGAAGGGGTAATCTAAATAGCAGTGATAATGATAGCAAGAGATCTCAAGGAAACGAGGGAAATGGGATGACGTGGCTGCTTCCCTAGCCTCTGCTTGCTTTTCACTTTCCCCTGTGGCTTCCTCCCTCCCTAGAGACCCTTTCAGTCCTTGCCACTGTCTTGAAAAAGGACATCTTCCTCCCGCTGGCAGAGCAGTGTTGTCAGCTTGGGCTGGACCTCTGCGACCGAGTGGACGACCCGGACTTAAGGAGATGCACGTAAGTCTACTAGAAATGGCAAGCCTCCCTCCTCCTCCAGTCATTTTGGACTGGTGTCTAAAAGTCCAGCTAAGCTTCCAGTTGTCTTTTAGGTGGGATGAACCTGGAGCTCAGAACTCAAGCTTTGTGTTTTAGCCTTACCTGACTATTGCAGGCAGGAGCAAACTTTAGTCCTCCTCTAGGTGTGTAGGACTTCAACTCCCACAATTCGTAACAGTCGGTATCACCTGGAGGGACAAAGACTGTCCATGCCTGGACTACTGTATTTCTTCCATTGTAAGATGCCATTGATTGTAAAGCCCTAATTTCAGTACCAACAACAACAACAATAATACAGAATTTGTACCTGTGATGCTAAGACGCACCCCAATTTTAGAGATGTTTCTATGAGAAGGAAAGTATGTCTTAGAACTGAAGAAAAACAGTATTACAAGCATTGTCGAAGGCTTTCATGGCCAGAATCACTAGGTTGCTGTGAGTTTCACGGGCGGTCTGGTCATGTTCTAGAAGCATTCTCTCCTGACGTTTCACCTGTGTCTATGGCAGGCATCCACAGAGGTTGTGAGGTCTGTTTGAAACTAGGCAAGTTGGATTTATACGAGGACGGGTCAATAAGTCGTGACTTTTTTAATTTCCCACCTCTTAAAAGGGCAACACTGCTCCTGTCAACAGACATCTGTCAGTTGACTCCTGTCAAAATTTGAACAAGCTGCATCATTTAGTTTGTGTTTGACAGCCATTGATAGCAGACTACCGCGTGATTTGAGGGGAAAATGGAAAAAAGTGAATTCTGTGTGCTCATTAAGCATTATTTTTTGCGGAAAAAACCATCACTCAAACCAAGGCTAAGCTTGATAAATACTATGGGGACTCTGCACCATCAATTGCAATGGTAAAAAAGTGGTTTACTGAATTTTGTTGAGGCCATACAAGCACGGAAGATGCCCAACATTCTGGACGCCCAGTTGAGATCTCTACACCTGAAAAAAATCACGATATGGTGTTGGCCGATCTGAGATTGAAAGTGCGAGATTGTGGAAGCCATAGGCATCTCACGTGGCTCAGTGGTTTCAATTTTAAATGACCACTTGGGTATGAGAAAGCTTTCTGCAAGATGGGTGCTGCATTTGCTCACAATCTATCACAAAGGCCCTCGTATATCTGTGGAATAATGTCCAAGGTGAGAGAAAGAACTCTTGTCTGCTTGAGGTAAGTGTGAATGTTGCAATTGGCCATCTTGATTAACATTGAATGGCTTTGCAGCTTCAAAGCCTGACGGCTTCCTGCCTGAGGTATTAGCTGGCCCTGATTGTTTCATGTTAGGAATTCCCTTGTTGTTTGAGTCTTCTTTATTTACTGTCCTGTTTTTTTTAGAGTTTTTTAAAATACTGGTAGCCAGATTGTGTTCATGTTCATGGTTTCCTCCTTTCTGTTGAAATTGTCCACATGCTTGTGGATTTCAATGGCTTCCCAGTGTAGTGTGACAGGTGGTTGTTAGAGTGGTCCAGCATTCCTGTGTTCTCAAATAATATGCTGCAAGACCATTAAATGCTCATCAAGATGGCCAATTGCAACATTCACACTTGCCTCAAGCAGACAAGAGTCCTTTCTCCCACCCTGGGCATTATTCACATTATTCAGATGTGGGCAAAATGTCAGGAGAGAATGCTTCTGGAACATGGCCATACAGCCTGGAAAGGTCACAACAATCCAGTATTACAAGCACCCACATTATTGGCAAATTCCAGATTTGTATTTCAACTTTAAAGTGCAATCCTTTAAATTCCCTTAAATTGTTTTAACTGGTTTTCAACAGTTCTGTGTAAACTTGTGACAACTTCTTCTGTTTTTTTAAGTCTTTTGAAATTATTATTGATTGTTTTAAACTGTTTTAACATGTTGAAACTGGTTTTCCTGTCTGCCACTCTGAAAATATTTTAGTAAATTTAATGAATATCGTAATGTGGATTTTGCCCTTTAGATTATTATTATTATTAAATAATGCATAAAGTCCTTTAGATAGGTTCAGTGTAAGTAGTTGCTTGTTTAAAAGTCACTACACAACTGATGTGGGAGCTGCTAGTCATTTCCTGATGAGGCATCTCCTTTTGTGTTACCAATTTCAAAATGGGAACTACCGTATATACTCGAATATAAGCAGGGGGTTTCAGCCCTTTTTTAAGGCTGAAAAAGCCCCCCTCGGCTTATACTCAGGTCAAGGTTATTTATTATTTTACTGTCTTTATTATTATTATTATTATTACATTTACATTATTTTACTCTATTATATTTATTTTATTTCTCTATTATTATTACATTCATTAATTTTTCTATTTATTATTATTATATTTATTATTTTACTCTATTATTATTACATTTATTATTTTACTCTATTTATTTATTATTATTACATTTATTGAACTCTATTATGATTATTACATTTATTATTTTATCTAAATCTTCAAAAACATTTAACCTCCTGATGCCTCAATTAATGTAATTTTATTGGTATCTATTTTTATTTTGAAATTTATCAGTAGCTTCTGCATTTCCCACCCTCGGCTTATACTAGAATCAATAGGTTTTCCCGGTGTTTGTTGTTGTTGTTTTTGTTTTAGTAAAATTAGATGCCTCGGCTTATATTCAGGTTGGCTTATGTATGTACAATAATAGGAAATGCTGATATTAATGGGGAATCATTTGTTGCACCAGGTACAGTCTCTTTGGCTCGCTGGCTACTGTCTTAGAAGATGGCATCGCCCCGTACCTGCCTCGCATTACTACCTTTATGCTCTATTCCCTCAAATCTACTGAGGGCTTCGAGGTGAGAGCCAATGTGATATTCAAGCTATTACAATGACGCAACTCATGGTAAGAAATATCTTGAGTTATATATGTGTGGGGGGCAGTAATTACATCTGTCCTTACACTGCAACTAAGCTATATTGGTATAGTACAATATATAGTAATATATAAAACTAATATTGTGCTATGCTAATAATATAATATATTGTATAGTCATATAAAATTGATAATACTATGATGTGATAAAAACAATTATGCTGGGGGGAAATGGAAGGAAAAAGGAAGAGGAACCGACCAAGGGCAAGGTGGATGGATGGTATCCTTGAAGTGACTGGCTTGACCTTGAAGGAGCTGGGGGTGGTGATGGCCGACAGGGAGCTCTGGCATGGGACGGTCCATGAGGTCACGAAGAGTCGGAAGCGACTGAACGAATGAACAACAACAACCAATAAAAATAATACTAATAATAATATAATATAATTGTATAGTATATATTACATGTAATATTAATAATTATATTGCACCATAGTGGTATAGTATAATATAGTAGCTTATTATTATTATTTATAGTATTTAGATACCGCCTTTCTCACCCCTGGGGGGACTCAAAGCGGTTCACACATAGAATGGAAAAATTCAATGCCTTACATTGGGCACTGATACAATGCCAATACAAACAATTACAATAGTAAAACCACAATAAAACATAAATCATAATTAAAACAATACATCAACAAGCATTAAAACAATAATATTGTGCTGTGCTAATAATATAATATATTATATACATTTATTTATTTATTTATTTGTTCCATTTTGTATTCCATCGGGGCGGATAACAATATAATATGTAGCATTCATTATAAAATACAACATAAAAAACATAAAAACACAGCATAGGTCCCGAGATTGATTGTGTCACATGTTACAATATTGTAATACAATATAATGCTAATAATAAAAATGATTGTTATAAATTTTATGTAATATTACTAATATTGCAGTATAGTGGTCTAGTATATACAGTATAGTAATATATAATACTAATATTGTGCTATGCAAATAATATTATATATTGTATGTACGTGTAAGCCGCTCTGAGTCCCCTTCGGGGTGAGATGGGCGGGATATAAATGTCATAAATAAATAAATACATGCATACTGTTGAAAATTGAATAACATCAACAAAGCCATCTTAGTTTTTTCTGTCCATTCACTTCTTCCAATGCTTTGCTTGCTTTGCTCAGACTCCGCTTGGAACTGGGAACTCTTTCCTTCTTTTTGACGACGAGGAAGAGGAGGCCGAGGTGGAAGGAGACGAGAGCTTGACCGACGAGGAGGAGGATGACGACTCTGAACTCACAGGGCAAGTACCCCCAATTGTGAGGAGTGGGTTCAGTGGAGATATTAGGGAGAATCTACCATGCTGAGAAGGAAGGCCTGAGGCAAGAATCACTAGACCAGTGGCACTTTTGATCTGATCTTGTCTGGCTTTTTGTGCCTTTAAGTTCTCAGTGCTTTTGTCTCTTACGTTTTGATTCAAGCCTTGGCTTCACTTACGCAAGAAGCCCCGCTCCAACTTGTTATCTTCTCTCTTTGTTCACAGGCTGAGTGTGGGAAACGTTTATATGGATGAGAAGGAGGATGCCTGTGTGGCTCTGGGAGAGATTGCCACTAGTGCCAGGTATTTATGTTCACCTTTTGTAAGCAGATACAAATGGATATGGTAGGATGGGTTAGAATAGAATGCTTGCCATGCAATGCTTGCTCAAGCTTTGCTGCACACATATTGCTGCAGCCCAATATTGTCAGTCTGTGTTTATTTATTTACAGTATTTATATTCTGCACTTCTCACCCCACAGGGGACTCAGAGCGGATTACAATGCACATATACATGGCAAACATTCAATGCCATTAGCCATACAACATGGCTAATGTACCTGAGGGACCGCCTTACCCCGTATGTTCCCCCGAGATCGCTACGCTCGGAAGAGCAGAACCTGTTGGTCATTCCATCGATCCGCTCCTGCCACCTGTCTATTACGAGACAGTGAGCCTTCTCTGCCGCGGCGCCTGTGCTCTGGAACTCGCTTCCAGATCGTACTCGTGCGATCCCAGAGCTCGCCCCCTTTCGAAGGGCGTGTAAGGCCGCCCTTTTTAGGCTTGCTTTTAGCTAAGTCTGAATTGTAAATGGCATGTGTATGTCCTTGAATTCAAGAACTGTAATCTCCGTTTTTATCACTGTTATGCTTTATGTTTTTACTGTATGTTTTACTGTACGCTGTGATCTGCCCCGAGCCTGCAGGGAGGAGCGGAATATAAGACCGAATAATAAATAAATAAATGAATAAATAAATAGACAGACACAGAGGCAATTTAACATTCCAGGTTTCCGGCTTCATGAGGGTATGCTTGATTCTGGCCACAGGGGGAGCTGCTGCTTCACCGTCCACTTGTGACACCGAGTCCTTGATGGAGTACTTCCTCATTCTTATGCATGTTGCTGGAAGGTTTTAATGTGTCATAAATTAGTTAAATTAGCCTCCCCGCATAAAGCGGTACCTAAATTTCCTACTTGACAAATGCAACTGTCTTTCAGGCTGCATAGGTCAACAGCAAGCTAGATTATTAATGGTCGGGAGCTCATTCCGACCCAGGCTGACTTTGAACTCATGACCTCTTGGTCAGTAGTGCAGCTAGCTACTAGCTAGCTGTGTTCTAGCCCTCCTTCTCCACCCTCTGAATGCTAATGCCACTAAAAAACCTTCCAGCTAGAAAAAGGAGAAGGAGGGAAAGGGAAGGCGCAGAATAGATGTAAAAAGATTTTGTGAAAAGGTGTATGTTCTGTCAGAGGCTTTATTAATTGAGTTATGCCTGCTCAGTTGAGTACCTAGGATATGTACTTGAGCTAACCATATATATTGATATTAAATTCAGCTGATTTTGAAGAAAGTATTTTCTTTAATCTGATGTCTGTACAAAGCACGAATGCAATTCTTTTGGATATTTGAACAATAGGTGTGTTTATCTTTCCATCCTTGGAGAGCAACAAGAAAAGCACACAGAATCCAACCGGATTGTCCATCCATGACGTCCCATGTTGGATGGGCATAATTTTTTTCAAAACCCCGTGTGTATTTACAAACACCAAAACTTTTTCTAATACAAAATGCATATATTATAATACATCCAACCAACCAGAAAGGGATAATCTCTGAATGCGCTCATATCATGTGTCACAAGGAGACATTTGTTGGGCAAGCGGGCTTATTAACAAAAGCTACTCCTCATATAAATGTACAGTAGAGTAAATTATGAGCAGCAGCGTGACCCAGCACCAGTAGCCCAAAGTGACAACCCCCCCCAAAAAAAACACACAGACCAATATTATCTCTTCCATAGGAGGCTTTTTTTTGTAGTAAAATAATATGGTTACACTATTTACAAGAACAAGGTTTCCACAACACAAATAAAGTTCTTTATACTTCCTTCTTTGCCTCCACACTGGGCAGATGAACAGCTTCAGTCTCTCAGAGCTTCCTCTCACATTGAACTTACACAGGAGTTCTGCACACAGCAGCCTTCACACTGGAGCATCACACACAATGCTCCAACCTAGGGCTTCCCTCACCGAAGCTTCTCACATCAGGCCTTCTTACACTGAGGTCTACCTCACATTGAGGCCTTTCTCCCACAGAGGCCTTCTCACACACTGAGGGCTCTCTCAAACTGATGCCTCTCTCACACTGATGCGAGCTAACACTGAGGCAAACTAATACTGAGGCCTACTAAGGCTGCCAACCCTACAAAGGTTGCCGACCTTTGCAAACCAAAAGACAATTGCATCTGTCAAGTAGGAAATTTAGGTGCCACTTTGTGGGGAGGCTAAATTTAACTGATTTACGGGGCCATATAATCTCCAGGAAGTACGCGAAAGGGAATGGAGGAATGTGACAGCTCCCCCTGTTGGCCAGAAGCTGGAATGTTGAATTGCCTCTTTGTCTGTCTATAATATGTTGTATGCCTGACAGTGTTTTTCAACCTTTTTTGAGCCGTGGCACATTTTTTACATTTACAGAATCCTGGGGCACACCACCAACCAAAATGACACAAAATGACACTCTAACACAGTAATACATATAGTTAATATGTTTTAAAATATATTTATACACTCAGTGTGAAACCTGGGCCTGTTTCGATGAACACAACATAGATATCCTGGCAGGAATGGCAGAAAGACACAAACTTCCCACACAGAACTCCCATAACCAAGAGAAAATTCTATAAGAGTTTGGTGGGCATTGACCTTGGGTTTTGGAGTTGTAGTTCACCTATATCCAGAGAGCACTGTGGACTGAAACAATGTTGGATCAGGACCAAACTTGGCATGCATACACAATATGCCCAAATGTGAACACAGGTGGAGTTGGGGAAAATAGACCTTGACATTTGGGAGTTACAGTTTCTGGGATTTATAGTTAACACACAATCAAAGATCATCCTGAACTCTTGCAATAATGGAATTGAACCAAACTTGGTCTATTGAACTCTCATTACCAACAGAAAGTACTGAAAGGGTTTGCTTGGGAATTGACCTTGAGTTTGGAAGTTGTAGTTCACCTACACCCAGAGAGCACTGTGGACTCAAACAATGTTATGTTATGTTGTTTGTTTTCTATCCAGAATCACAATGTTGGGAGGAGGCTCACCACATTAAGGTCCCTAAGACAGGCATGGGAAAACTCCGGCCCCCTGGGTGCTTTGGACTTCAACTCCCACCATTCCTAACAGACTGAGGCCCATTCCTGCTTACGTGGATGAGGGGGAAAAAGGAAAAGGGCCTGAGGCTCCTAGGAATGGTGGGAGTTGGAGTCCAAAACACCTGGAAGGTCCAAGTTTGCCCATACCAGCTTTTGACAGAGACCTCTTCCTCCCCCTTTGCGCCTCTTCTTCCCCCTCCTGCCGAACACTTTTTCTTCTACATTGCCGCTTCTGCCGCCATTTTGATCCGAGGGGGCAGCGTGAGCGTGTTCAGGAGGGGAGGGGGGAGGGAGGAAGACGTGACCGTGCAGGCGCTACTGCGCAGACTCGCCCCAGAGCAAAGCGAGCAGAGCGAGGCTGGGAAGAAGGGAGTCCGAATGGAGAAGAAAAAGTGTTCGGCAGGAGGGGGAAGAAAGGGTATTGGAGGCTACAATTTCCCATGGCACACCTGATGATTGCTCATGGCACACTAGTGTGCCACGGCACACTGGTTGGGAAACACTGGTCTATGGCATTGAATGTTTGCCTGTATATGTGCATTGTGATCTGCCCTGAGTCCCCTGCGGGGTGAGAAGGGCGGAATATACATGATGTAAATAAATAGATAATAAATACTAAGCTACAGGTAAAGCTGCTTATATTGAACTACATCCTTTGCTGAGTCATTGCATCCATTTAACCCTTTCAGTACTTGACTCATATTTTTTGTAATTAAAAATACCTAGTTAATTTTTAATATTTTCGACACCAAATGTAAAACAGAGATTTAAGATGATGGTATTTGGTGCCCTTGCTTGTTTTAAGGGCCTGATACAATAGTTTGGTTTTTCCGGCCATTTTTCGTGTGATGGGGAAGGAACTGAAGTGGGGTGTTGATTCAGAATGGGTGCTGAGTAGAGCAGAAAAGAAGCACATATCATTGGAGAGCAGGCGTTGTAAGATCATAACTTTAATGATGTTCTTGCCATTTTCTTTCCCTGGCTCTCTCAGCATGGCCTTTCTGCCGTACATGGAAAGCACCTTTCAGGAAATCACCAAGTTGTTGGAGGTAATGGCAATAGCCTTTCTACTGAGGCAAAATGGGGAAGCTCTCCAGATGTTTTTGGATTGCAACTCCCAGCAACCATTATTAGCCTAGTCAGTGGGGAGAGACTACTGATTGCCATCTGGAGAAGCACACCGTGCCCAATCCCTCACTTCCCGCTTCCCTTCCAGTGTCCCCACGTCCGCGTGCGGAAGTCTGCCTATGAGGCTCTGGGCCAGTTCTGCATCTCCTTCCGGCATCTGTGTGAGCGCGATCCATCTGAACCCCACGCTGCAGGTATGTGAATGAAAGAATAGGGCATAGACCACGAGACAGCACGATCCAAGCCAATGCCTTCTGGGTGAGCTAGTCTTCCCTGGTCTGCTGGGAGTTGTAGTCAGGTGTAACAGAAAGTTCCAGGCATGGGAAGGCTGCTCACACAGCTTTGCAAAGGACCTTGGCCACAACGAAAACACAGTGTGGGTGGCTATAGCTGAAACTGTGCAACTTCCATCCACAAGACGGGGGTGGATAAATTGAAGGAGGCCAATGCCACAAGTAGATACTGAAGAGACATAGATTGGAATAATTGAAATCCAGTTGTGATGGCTTTATGTTACTTCCATGATTTGTGTCAGGCTATCTATTCCATGATCTAGCCACGGTAGTCCACGCCCTGGTTACATCCCGAATAGATTACTGCAACGCGCTCTACGTGGGGCTACCTTTGAAGACTGTTCGGAAACTTCAACTAGTCCAATGGGCGGCAGCCAGATTGCTCACTGGAGCATCATACAGGGAGCATACCACCCCCTGTTATGTCAACTCCACTGGCTGCCATTTCCGAGCACAATTCAACGTGCTGGTCTTGGCCTATAAAGCCCTATACGAATCCGGCCCAGCTTACTTGTCCGAACGTACAGTATCTCTCTCTATGTTCCGCCTCATAGCCTACGATCTGCCAGGGAGTCCCTGCTCTCGGTCCCACCAGCTGTACAAACATGGCTGGTGGGGACGAGGAACAGGGCCTTCTTGGTGGTGACCCCCCCTCCTATGGAACTCGCTCCCCAGCGAAATTAGATTGCCATCCTTCCTCCTTTCTTTCGGAAGAAAACTGAAGAAGTGGTTGTGGAACCAGGCTTTTGGCTAATGGATATAACGGCACCTGAACATTGAATCAGACCATATGATTGTTGTAATGGAACAGGTTTTATGATTGTTTAACTAATGTTGTTTTAATCTATTTATTGTATGTTTTTATCTTGTTATTATAATTGTAATTTATTGCGGCATCGAATCGTTGCCATTGTTGGTCGCTCTGAGTCCCCCTGCGGGGGTGAGAAGAGCAGGGTGAAAATGCTGTAAATAAATAAATAAATAAATAAGAGCAAAAATGTTGTTTGCTTTTGAACTTTCCAGAGGCATCTGAGCAGGGCATGGGAAAGTTCCTTTTTTGAATGACAATTTGAATTACAATAGAGTTTTCGCAAAGTATAGCATCACTGTCAGAATCAAGATACCACATCAAGTTGTAAAAGGTCCTTTGCTCCTACTTTCTGAGCCCCCCCCCTCTCTCTCTCTCTCCTCAGCCTTTCAGAAGCTCCTCTCCATGGTGATGCCGGTCTACGTCAAGGGCATCCGGGGAGACAAGGAGCGCCAGGTGGTGATGGCCATTTTGGAGACTCTGGCGAAGGTGGTGAAGGCCTGCCAGCAGGAGGGTCTCCGCGACCCGAGCCGCCTGGGAGAGCTGTGCCGCGTGGTGCGAGAAGTGCTGGAGAAGAAGGTGAGTGTGTGAAGTGGTTGCGATGGGGAGATACTGGGCAGGTGGGTGCCTCCTTCATGCAGGCTTTTCCACCATCTTGCAAGCTGAGTGTCTCCACCTTGCTCAAGTGACAACTTGGGGAATAAGGTTAAGTTGAACTCCCTCGGGATACCAAGTACAGCCCCGTTGGCTGTATGAGGAGAACGTATTTCCTTTTATTTTATTCCTTCACTATATGGCTTTAATTTTATTGGCTGAATTTCAGGGGTGTCATGATGAACAATATGATGCATGGGTTGTTGTGTGTTTTCCAGACTGTCTGGCCATGTTCCAGAAGCATTCTCTCCTGACGTTTCACCCGTGTCTATGGCAGGCATCCTTAGAGTTTGTGAGGCCTGTTGGAAATTATGCAAGTGAGGTTTATCTATCTGTGGAATGTCCAGGGTGGGAAAAAGAACTCTTGTCTGTTTGAGGTAGGTGTGAATGTTGCAACTGGCCACCTTGATTGGCATTTAATGGCCTAGCAGTTTCAAGGTCTGACTTCTTACTGCCTGGGGGAATCCTTTGTTGGGAGGTGATTGGTTCCCAGCAAAGCTAATTGAAAGTCCACAAGCATGTGGGCAATTTGAACATAGAGGAAGAAACCATGAAAATGAACAAAATCTGACTACCTTTATTTTAAAAAAACCTCTAAAATCATAACAGTAAATAAAGAACAACATTCAGAAAACAGGGGAATTCCAGACAAGAAACAATCAGGGCAAGCTAATCACCTCAAACACACAAAAAAGAGAAAAGCTGTAATACCTTGCTAACTAAGCAACGCTTAGGGCAGAGCAAAGGTATGTTGTAGTAAAAAGCCGTCAATAAGTCTTATCCAAAATATTTTATTGGGTCAACAGGATCGTAATGGTCTTGTGATATGAAATGTTTCCAATAATATGATAAATGATTGCCGCAAGTTGATTACACTGTATCAGTACAATGCTCCAAGGAATGCCTCCGAGGAAGCCATACAATTTCAGGCGAAACGGTTGAGTTCCATGTAATACCGTTAGGCATCCATACGGAACAACTGTACAGACTGTGTTTACACAGCAATTGATCAACTTGGAACCGCGGAGCCTTTCCAGCGATCCGGATATAATAGGATTTATTTTGGATCCTTCCTTATACGATTTGGATTACAGTTGATATAGTTCGTAGGATTCAGTATTGGCAACTTCCTTTGAACTTACCCCACTCTTCCTGCGACCATTTGATATCCTATAATCCGGATTATAATTACAACGGACTTTACAAACCTTTTTTACTTACCTGGATTACGGACTCCTATCCATCGCGGTTTCCTCAATACGCTAAGTATTATGTACCTACAGATTATGTACCGTTATATTTATATGTTGATATTGCAACTAATTGCTTTGTGAACTTACAAAATATATTTTGGATAAGACTTATTGACGGCTTTTTACTACAAGATAATCACCTCCCAACAAAGGATTCCCTCTGGCAGTAAGAAGCCAGTCCTTGAGACTGTTTGGTCACGAAATGCTAATCAAGGTGGCCAATTGCAATATTCACACCTACCTCAAACAGACAAGAGTTCTTTCTCCCTGGTTGGGGAAGGGGGCATCATTTTGACTGCATAGACAGACCCTGCAGCTTGCATGTTAGAAATAGAAACAGTAATATTGTTATGTACTGTATGTGTGTTAGAAACGCAAAAGCGCAAGGTATCCCCAGGTGAGGGAGGGGTTTTTTTGCCAATGCCCAGCCATTTTTTTAAAAAGCGCATTTGTTCACTTTCTCTTTCCAGACAACTTGCCAGGGCGCTGATGTGGACGAAGATGGAGACGAAGATGACGAAGAAGAGGTGAGTAAGACTACTGAAAACTAAAATTTAATTTTAGACAACAGCTCCTCATAATAGGGAAAGATGGGGGGCATAGAATTTCACTGGAGGTCTAAACATCATCATCATCATGACTTCTGAAAGAGAGGAGGTATCAAGTAACCAAAAGGACAAATTACTGTATATACTCGAGTATAAGCCTAGTTTTTCATCCCTTTTTGTATGCAGAAAAAGTCCGTCTCAGTTTATCCTCGAGTCAAGGTTATTTATTATTTTACTCTGTTGTTGTTATTATTATTATATTTTACATTTATTATTTTACTGTATTTATTATTATTATTACATTTATTATTTTATTTTATTATTGTTGTTATTATTACATTTATTATTTTACTATATTATTACTGTTATTAAGTTTCCCTTATTTTACTCTATTATTATATTTTACATTTATTATTTTACTGTATTTATTATTATTATTACATTTATTATTTTACTTTATTATTGTTGTTATTATTACATTTATTATTTTACTCTGTTATTACTGTTATTATGTTTCCCTTATTTTACTCAATTATTATTATAACATTTATGATTTTCCTCTCTTTATTACTATTGGAAGGATACTTAAACACATTTACATTGAAGAAGGTTAGAATAATGGTTTAATCAAAGTTGGGGAGTCTTATCTTAAACTTTAGTTTTGTGTAAATATTCAAAAATAAATGATGTCTCAATTAATGTAATTTTATTGGTATCTATTTTTATTTTGAAATTTACCCAATAGCGGCTGCATTTCCCACCCTCGGCTTATACTCGAGTCAATCAGTTTTCTTAGTTTTTTTGTGGTAAAATTGGGTGCCTCGGCTTATATTCGGGTCGGCTTATACTCGAGTATATACGGTACTTTTTTTTAATCCACCCCACCAGGCGGAATATGATGCCATGCTGATTGAGTATGCTGGCGAGGTGATCCCTGCACTGGCGGCTGCTGCCGGAGGAGAGACATTTGCTCCGTATTTTGCTGGTTTCTTGCCTTTGCTTCTCAATAAGATGGTGAGTTCAGAGGCGTTCGTCCACATTTCTTGTTCCTCTTTCTCCATAACTTCATTTAGCCTGTTGCCCCTTTTGCCCTGCCTGTTGAGTGTCCTGTTATTTCAACACCACACGCTTTCACTAGCCTTTCTCTCCCCTTCTACCCAAAAAGCCTTCGCATTTTTCTTCTTGTTCCCCACCCCTTCATGAGAACCTTCATAATCACCCTTCGAAGCTTGGGAACCAATTACACTTTTATTCATTTGGATTCTGTTCCTGTTGACTCTAAGCTGGAATGTGTCCAGAGGAGGGCGACTAAAATGATCAAGGGCCTGGAGAACAAGCCCTATGAGGAGTGGCTTAAAAAGCTGGGCATGTTTAGCCTGTAGAAGAAATGGCTGAGAGCAGACATTATGGGACATGCTTTCCAATATTTAAACATAGCCGTCGTGTCCCTTTCTCTCAGCCTTCTCTTCTCCGAGCTAATCATTCCCATCATCTTTTGACACTTCACAGAGGGAGTCATAGTTTCCAGAACTTTTGACCATTTTGGCAGGCGTCCTCCAGACACATTCCGGCTTGTCCATATCCTCCTTGAATTGTGGTGCTCATAACGACACATAACTAACTCAGAGGGACAATGTGATCCATTCCTGACTCGCACCATTGTGTTTTACGAATTTCTCCCTAAACCTCAGATTTTATGTGTGTGTCAGGAGTGACTTCAAAAACTGCAAGTCGCTTCTGGTGTGAGAGAATTGGCCCTCTGCAAAGACATTGCCCAAGGGATGCCTGAATGTTTGATTTTTACCATCCTGTGCAAGGCTTCTCTCATGTCCCCACACGAGAAGCTGGAGCTGACAGACGGGAGCTCACCCTGCTCCCCGGATTCGAACCACCGACCTTTTGGTCTTGCTGGCACAAGAGTTTAACATCATCTGGGCTCCTAAAACCCCAGATGAGGGATCTCCTGAGGGCTTGTGAGCTTAACCATCGCTCCAAAGTTCAAGGGCTGGTCTCTTGTTCTGAGCAGCAGGGTTCCCCCTTATCTTGTCTGCATCTCATCCTCTTTCCCCTTCTCCTTCTCCAGAAACCCAGCTCTTCTTCCTCGGACAAGTCCTTTGCCGTGGGCACCATGGCCGAGACGATCCAGGGGCTGGGACAGGCCTCGAGCGCCTTCGTGCCGCGTTTGCTGCCGCTGCTGATGGGGACAGCCCGGGACACAGACAAGGAGGTCCGCAGCAATTCCGTCTTTGGGCTGGGAGTCTTGGCCGAGCACGGCGGGGAGCCCATGCATGAGTATCCTTTCCTGCAGTTGGATTGCAGGTGGTGCCATGTTGCAAGACATGGTTGTATTTTTATTGAACTGTTTCATTGATATGTCATCAGCCCGTTTCAGTTGGAATTGAATGTTTACTTTTAATCTTTTATTGTATTTATATTTGAATTGTTCAATTGATATGTCATGTTTATTACTGTAAGTTTAAATTGATATGCTAATTGCTTAAATTGATATATCTTGTTTATTATTAGTATATGTGTAGTATGGCATTGTATGCCATGGTCTGTAAGCCGCCTTGAGTCCCCCATTGGAGTGAGAAGGGCGGGGTATAAATGTAGAATAATAATAATATATTTATTATTTATTTATTTCAATTTTTTATAACCCGCCCTTCTCTACCCCCGAAGGGGGACTCAGGGCGGCTAACAAAAGGCAATGATTCGATGCCGCATGTACAATCAATAAAACAACAGTTACATCATAAATAATACATTAAAATCAGATTAAAAACTAGTTAAATAATAATATGACCAGCAAGTTAGAGAGTGGAGCATCTTTGAACTTAAGCTTATCTGTTCCTCTGTCTTGATATAAAAAGGTATTGGCGAGGGGGCAGAAACTCTGGGTTCTCTAAATCAGACATAGGCAACTATTTGAGAGCCTGGGACTGAACATCGGCATGGGCAAACTTTGGCCCTCCAGGTGTTTTGGACTTTAGCCCCCACAATTCCTGACCATTGAGCAAGCTGGCTAGGGTTTCTGGGAGTTGGCGGCCCAAATAATAATAATAATAATCTTTATTTATACCCCGCTACAATCTCCCCAACGGGGACTCGGGACAGCTTACATGAGGCCCAGCCCAACAGTGCATTACCATAGAATAATACAAAGCAAAACAGAAGTAAATAAATCATAAAAAATGCACTAAACAATAAAAAATAATACAACAAAATAAAATCATTCAGTAAGTAAATCATAAAAAATGCATTAAACCAGTGTTTCCCAACCGCTGTGACGCGGCACACTAGTGTGCCGTGACAGACCTCCTGCTGGGCTGCGAGAAAACCTCTCTGCCCCCCTTCCTTCTCCCCTCCTCCTGCCGAACTCCTGCTGCTTGGGGGAGGAGGAGAAAGGGCCGGGCGGCAGCGAAGAGAAAGAAGAAGGGCCAGGGCACCGCCTCCTTCAGCCGTTTCCTCAGCCAGCCTCCAATCCGGCATGACTCCTGCCCCTCGCTCGCTGAAGCCGCGCGGAGGAGGAGCCCCGCCCACTGAAGCCCAACCACCGCTCATTTTCCTCCTCTGTGGGAGAGCTGAAACCGGGGGAAGGGGCGGGGCATGGCACGGCCTGGCTGTGCCCCCTCCCCCCGGCTTCGGCACTCCCAGCAGCTGCTCCAGCCTTGAGGGGGCAGTGCCAAGCCAGCATTGGGTTGTCTCTGCCACCGCTGGCTTGGCACTGCCCCCTCAAGGCTGGCGAAGCTGTGGGATAGCTGAAGCTGGGGGGAAGGGGGAGGGGCGTGGCCTGGCCCCTCCACCAGCTTCAGCACTCCCAGCAGCTGCTCCCAGCAGGCCACCATCCCCCAGCCGTTCTTTACTGTGTTAGAGTGTCATTTTGTGTCATTTTGGTTGGTGGTGTGCCCCTGGAATTTTTTTAATGTTAAAAGTGTGCTGTGGCTCAAAAAAGGTTGGGAAACACTGCATTAAACAATATAAAATAATATAACAAGATAAAATCATTCAGACACAGTAACAATGAGCGGGCCATGTGTAAAAGATAAAATATTAAAAACCCAGGCTAAACAACTTGAGAGTCACAGATTATGCAGGCTTGGGCAAACTTTGGCCCTCCAGGTGTTTTGGTCTTCAACCCCCACTGGCTGTTAGGAATTGTGGGAGTTAGAAGTCCAAAACACCTGGAGGGCTAAAGTTTGCCCATGCCTGCTCTAAAGAGTCTCAGACAAGTCTTATTTCAGGTAAATAACCTGTATTTTATTACTCATGTTTTTTCCACTTTTGCAGGGTCCTGCGCCCCTTAGACTGCTGACATTCAGTCCTTTTTATGAAAATTGAACGAGCTGACCCATTCTGATTATTTTTGCAAAATCCATTTAAAACTTTGTCATTCTCTTCCCAGTGTTGCAGGAGCCAGAGTCCGATGCCGCTCTCCCTCAGACTCCCCAATTGCCCATTTTTTCTCCTTAACCTCCGCTCTTTGTTCGGCACAGACATTTCCCCAAGCTGCTGGGGCTTTTGTCCAACCTCATCTCCCAGGAGCAAAACAGCCGGGTGGCCGATAATGTCTGTGGAGCCGTGGCACGAATGGTGATGGCCAACCCTGGCGGTGTCCCCATCGGGCAGGTGAGAGTTTTGACTCAGGTGGGATGTTTGGGAATTGGAGTCATGTGGCCTTTTGCTTTCTAATGAACGTATGCACCGGGACTGTGGTGCAGCTGGCTGGGTGTCAGCTGCATTAAGATCACTGCTGACCGAAAGGTCATGAGTTTGAAGCCAGCCCGGGTGAGCTTCCGACCAATTGTGTTGATTGTTGTCGGCCTTTGCAACCTGAAAGACAGTTGCATCTGTCAAGTAGGAAAATTAGGTACCACCTAAGTGTCAGGAGGCTAATTTAACTAATTTACTTTGGCCATAAAAAAATCTCCAGCAAAGCATGCGAGGAATGTGGAAGTACTTCATCAGTGGCGCAGATGGACGGTGAAGCCACAGCTTCCCTGGTGGCCAGAAAAGTGGAATGTTAACTAGCCTCTGACTGTCTGTCTATATGTGTTGTATGTCTATGGCAGGGCTGTCCAACTGCCCCTTCCCTACGGCCCCCGCCTACCCTGCAAAAATTAGTAATTTTAAAAAATATATATTTAAAAAATCGATCTCCGGGGGACGTGGCTGGGTGACGCCAGGTGTGGCGCCGGCGCCGAGCCTGACGTCACCCAGCCCCGCCCGCTCCCTTCCTCCTCCTCCGTCCCGGCTCTCCCCCCGGCGCACCAATCGGGAACGCCGGAGGGGAGGGGGGAGGGGGGAGGAAAGAGGCGTGCCTAAATAGGAAGAAGGCGAGCGCTTCCCGTCCTCTTTAGGCATGCCTTCTCCGTTCTGCCTCTCCCACCGGCACCCTGATCGGTGCGCCGGTGGGAGAGGCAGAACAGAGGAGGAGGCATGACTAAAGAGGAGGAAGGCGAGCGCTTCCCTTCCTCCTCCATAGGCCTGCCTTCTCCGTTCTGCCCCTCCCACCGGCGCCCTGATCGGTGCGCCGGTGGGAGAGGCAGAACAGAGGAGGAGGCTGGCGTGACACTTTAGGAGGGAGGGCGAAGCCATGGAGGGCTCCCCTTGGCTTTGCCCTCCCTCCTAAAGGGTCACGCCAGCCTCAGAAGCGAAATCGCCACTTCTGAGGCTGGCGTGACACTTTAGGAGGAGGGGCCGGGGGCGGGGGCGGGGCGAAGTGGCGCGGAGCAGCCCCCCAGGTTATCAGTGACTGGAAGTCCGGCCCTAGGTCCAGTAGAAGTTGGACAGCACTGGTCTATGGCATTGAACGTTTGCCATGTATGTGTACATTGTAATCAGCCCAGAGTCCCCTGCAGGGTGAGAAGGGCGGAATATAAATTCTGTAAATAAACATTTTAAATAAATGTGCAAATACAAGTAAATCCAAAACTTGCCTGGTCCAAGACATTTTGAACAATGGATAGTTGATAGCATGGATGGTGAAAGATATAGGGATGGTGTTCGGTGAGTGGGCTTATTAACAAAAGACCCATCCCCATAAATAGGAGGCTTTTCTTTGTAGTAAAATAATATGGTTACACTATTTACAAGAACTAGGTTTCCTTAACACAAATAAAGTTCTTTATACTTCCTTCTTTGCTTCCATGCTGGGCTTCTTTCTCATGCACTTTCACTCTTAGCGAGCCTTCTCTCACACAGAACTTACACTGGAGCTTCACAATGCAGCTTTTTACACACTAAAGTTTTTGCTGAGTCATTGCATCTGTTTAACCCCTTCACATTTTTGTAATTAAAAATTAATTACCGTAATTTCTGGCGTATAACACTACTTTTTAACCCAATACAATCTTCTCAAAAGTCAGGGGTCATCTTATACGCGAGAGTCGACTTATACACCAGGAGTTGACTTATAGAGCGGGTGCAGAAACTTCCAATCCACCAATCCAGATTGGAGAATCTGTGGTTGACTTATATGGTGAGGGGAGCTCAAAAATGGCAGTGGCCGCGTCCCTGCCTTATGCAGCGACTGTACGAAAGCATTAAGGGCGACGCTGTACAACAGTGGTTCTCAACCTGGGGTCCCCAGATGTTTTTGGCCTTCAACTCCCAGAAATCCTAACAGCTGGTAAACTGGCTGGGGTTTCTGGGAGTTGTAGGCCAAAAACATCTGGGTACCCCAGGTTGAGAGCCACTGCTGTACAAGGACAGTAGAAGAAAATCCATTCACCAGGATTCATGGACTTAAAGCATCGGGAATGTGGCGCAGCAGGCTGGGTGTCAGCTGCATAAGATCTCTACTGACTAGAAGGTCATGAGTTCGAGGCCTGCCTGGATCAAGGTGGGCTCTCGACCTATTGTGTAGCCTGTTGTCGACCTTTGCAACCCGAAAGACAGTTGCATCAGTCAAGTAGGAAATTAAGGTACCACTTAGTGGGGAGGCTAAATTTAACTGATTTACGAGGCCATAAAAGATCTCCAGGAAACACGCTGAGGAATGAAGTTGCCTCTGTCTGTCTTGTGTGTTTGTGTGACTAAATGTAATGTGTATGTTGTAATCCGCCCTGAGTCCCCTGCGGGGTAAGAAGGGCGGAATAGAAATCTATTATATAAATGGGTTCACGTCATGTGATGTATACCTCAAACAAAGAAACCATACAACGCAGAAACACAATACTTGCCAACAGAAATAGGCCTCAATGAAGGTACGTTTGTAGCAAAGAACCTTTCCCCCCCAAAACCTAAAAGGCCCCCAAAACAACGAGTAAAAATAAAACTACATTTACCAGCATCCTCCGGGGCAGCCAAAGACTTACCCAGCCTCTACATTCTGAACAACATGATTGGCTGCCAATAAGGGCGGATTTGCATAACTGCTGTAACTATAGCAACGCTGGCAAGAGCCATCCAAGGCTAGGATAGAATGCTGAGAGATTTCAATTGGTGTTTGAGGGTTAAACTGCCAAAACCAAACTCTGAGGGAGCAATTCTCCAGCAAATTCCTACCCACACAACACAACTTCCAATCACAACCCATCCCACCAACCTTACGGGACCCCGTACACACAACACCTACAAACACCACAAACAAAAACCATTCCTTCCTTCCACACAGACATAAACTGACCCAAAAGACAAGCCATCTATATATATAAAAAGAGAGTGGTCGTGGTACCCGGCAAATAGGCGCGAAAACTACATGTCCAAGACCCACGAAAATCGCCAGGCCACTGACCCATACCCCGGGGTCCCTATAGGGCCCACAAAAACACCTCAAAACACAACCCACCACCCTCTAAAACACCCTCGAAAAACAACCTTTTCACGCATGCACAAACGGCGAACTGTGGCGGCCGCGGCAATGCCCCGCCCCTCCTCCTCCAACACACCCTCCCATCCCGCCTCCTCCTCCCTCCCACCCCACCTCCACGCCCCAAGATATTACCCCACCCGTGCCGCTGACGCCATGCCCACCTCCGCCGCTACCAGGCCGCTCCTCAAGCCGGGACACATGGGCACCACCTTGGCCGCCTTCTCCGCAGCGTCCTTGCCCTTCCTCGGGGACTGCCATCCGGTTCTGAACCCAGGCCAGGATGGCAGCCGCTGAGGAAAGCCAAGGACGCGGCGGAGAAGGTGCCCACGGCGCAACCAGGGTCCATGGGGCGCCTGGGAAACGACAGAGGAGACGACTACGGACAAGGAACTACACCTCCCAGAAGGCTCCGCGCCTCTCACTGGGAAACAGAGGCGGAGCTTTCTGGGAACTGAAGTCCCATGCCTCTATCCGTCTCCTCCTCCTCCTCCGACTCCCAGCCTCCCAAGCGTTTTCGGACACAACCCACGCGGCCCGGGACCACGGAGGAAGGCAAGGAGGCGACGCACCCGTCCTCCTCGCGAAGGTCCCCCTTCGGCCCCCCTTTCGGCAGGGAAGTACAACAACCAACCTCCTACCCAGGGTCCCCATCGCACCCTCCCCCCCAACTGCACACACATATATACAGTATATACACATACAAATGTATACACAGACATATATACACACACACACAAATACACACAAACGTATATATACACACACAAATAAATACAAACAAAAATATACACACATACACATAAATACACACACATATATACACATATACATACACATATATACACAGTCCATAAACACAAAAACATATATAAACATATACATACCCACCTACACATATATACACACACAAACATACACAACCACATAAACACACACACAAACATACATACACATACATACACGTACACACACACATATATATACAGTTATACACATATACATACACAGAAAAATAAACACACATACACACACATATATACACCCAAACAGACACATAAAAACACACACAAAACACATAGTCACATCACTACCAACCCATACATACTGTCGAAACCCCCACAGATGGCTCAAAGACACGCCAAGCTAGTAAAAGTATTTATAGTTTATTTAGAACAGAAACACAGCCACAGTCCGGCATAAAAGGAACCCACAAAAAACCCTGTAAACCAAAACAATGAAGACGTCCTTGGCTTTATTCCAGCTTGAAGTCTGTTGCGATGTGAAGACCCGTCCAGAAAAGGAAAGGAGGAGTGCTTCTCCAATTCCAGGAGAGCAACACAGGAAAAGCCAAACGAAACGCGGTAGTCAAGCTTGCTGGGAAACAGGAACTGCGATACAAGAAACAAGAGCACCAAATACAAGAACCAGCAACCCACCAGCAACACCTTGGCCGACCGCAGAGTCCCAAATCCCCAGGCCTTACTTTAATACCCTTACAAATCAGAGTCATCAGACTCCCCACCCAACTCTGCCCCATTCCCCTCAGCTGCAGCCCTGGGTGTGTTCCTCCAATCTTCCCACCTTTGCTGAGCAGTTAAAGGACCCCAGTCCGATTCCACATCCCCACTAGGCCAAGCAAGGTCACTCGAAAAGCCAAAAAAGGAGCTTTCGCTGGACTCAGCATTTATCACATCCCTGACATCTTGCACCAGTGCTGAGTCCAGCTTGGTATCACTCTCTTCTGAAGGTAACTCTACATCAAACCCCTCAAAAGTATCATCACTGGTAGGCTCCCTAAGTATTTGTCGGACCTTTCTCCTGTGCTCTGCCTCTTCCAAACTCTCAGCACTTGCAGCCCTTTTTCTCCCAGCTGCAGTCATTCTGCCCAAACCTCCCTCTTCCAGTGACATGTCCAACACAGAATCCTCCTCCGAGTTACTACCTGTAGCAACTACAGGCTCAGTTTCCTCAACTACAACACATACCCAGACTTCCACACATCTCCTAAATAGGGCACAGCAACGCGTGCCGGGTTCAGCTAGTGCCTTATAAAAATAACAGCATCGGACAACACACTCACAGCGCTACATACATCAAACAAAAAAGGGCAGAACAAACGCCAGAACAGAAACACACTGCGCAGTAGAGACACAGACAACAGATAAACACTACAAATCTGTGACATAGACCTTGACACAGAATGCTTCTCCCACGGACAACTCTATGTTGCGTGCTCCAGAGTTGGGAAACCACAGAACCTCTACATCAACACAGCCAACGGAAAGACAAAAAACATTGTATATTCACAAGCTCTGCAGAATGCCCACACACCGACAACTCCACAGGACTTCAACATCCCACCCATCAGAACAACCCACAACGACACAGCCATGACCCCACCAAGTAACATCATTTCCAACCCTTACATACTCAGACTTTCTCGCATCTCATAAATAGGGCACAGCAACGCGTGCTGGGTACAGCTAGTAAAGTAAATAAATAATAAATAAAATAATGCGGTCCCGATGATGAGGTGACGGGGTGCCTGACAGGGAAGGTATAAGTGAAGGGCAGAGCAACTGCAGGCGTTCAGGGCACCTGGGGTATGGAAAAAAGAGATAGAGTGGCTCTGGGCCCAGAAAAACACTGGCCCGCCCTTGTATCTTATTACCGAACCTCCTCCTCTGCCTCTCAGATCTCGCTCCTGAAGACTGCAGTGAAGCGGTGCAGGTGCGCAGGTGCGCGATCTGAGAGGCAGAGAAGGAGGTACGGTAATAGGAACATTACCATATTGAAATCAAATCTGATGCTTTAAAAATTTTTATTTAGTGTGCGTCGGAAGAGGGGTAGTCTTATCCGGCGAGTATATCCCAAACTCTATATTTTAATTGGAAAAGTTGGGCGTTGTCTTATACGCCCAGTCGTCTTATACGCCAGAAAATACAGTAATTTTTAATGTTTCTGACAGATGGATCACAGTTTGTGGTCCACACTTCGGTAGTCCCTGAGGCCTGAAGGTCTCACTAGCCTGTAAACCAGGCCTGGGCAAACTTCGGCCCTCCAGGTGTTTTGGATTACAACTCCCATAATTCCTAACAGCCTACCGGCTGTTAGGAATTGTGGGAGTTGTAGTCCAAAACACCTGGAGGGCCGAAGTTTGCCCACGCCTGCTGTAAACGCACTTCAAACCACCATTTTGAAAAGGACTACAACCAAGATTGTTGTTGGTTGTGTATTTCCCCTGTCCCCTACATAGTTTTATTTATTATGACCCATGGATTGTCATTCATTCTGGAATGAATGACAATCCATCTGGGAGAATGTATTGGGCCAAATCTGCCTCTTGGGCTTTTTCGAGATTCTCAGGTGCTTCTTGGTGGGCTGAGAGATGGGCAAATTTGTCCTTTGGAAAGCAAGAAAATCCTGCCTTTCCCCGCCTTCCTCAGAAATCCAGATTGAGTGTAGAAATAGGGATCTACACTCAACCTCTACTTTTTTTACTTTTCCTCCCAGCCCTGCCTTTCCAATCCCCTTTCCACCCCCTTCCTACCCCCCTCCCCCCCCCCTCTTTCCCCAGTCTTCCTCCCTCAATGTCTCACTCTCTTTTCTCTTTTTCTTTTTTGTTTTTTTTTACTATATGTACTGAAAAAATCTTTAATAAAGAATATTTTAAAAAAGGAATCCAGGTTGAGTGTAGAGAAGGGTGGCTGTATGTAGCACAGGAACGGGTCAATATGTATGGGGAAAACAAGATGGCTTTCCTCTATGATATACAAAATATAAACAAACTGAACAATTGGAGTGGGAAACCGTCCTCACTATCACACTTTATGGCAACAAATTCAGCTTTTGGGTAGGAGGGCCAGGTACCATGGGACTTGGCTTTCTTGTCATGCTCTTTGCTGTCGCCTCCCAGCATCTGCTGCCCGAGCCTCAGAGCGGAGCCATGCTTTGTCATGCTATTGAGATGATCGGCAGCCACACGCTTCCCGTCTCTTTCTCCAGGTCTTCCCCGTCTTGCTGCGCGGCCTGCCTCTCAAGGAGGACTTCGAAGAGTATCAGACGATATTCCGCTGCGTCAGCTTCATCCACAAGCACGATCCACAGCAGGTGAGCCTCGGTTCTTAGTCTTTGGTGTGACGGAAAATAAGATGGTTCTCTCCACAATACATCTTTTGCTTTTTGTATTCTAGGTACTGCAGCAGATTGGGGAAATTGTTCGCACCAGCAGCGCTGTCTTGGGCAGCAAAAATGTACCAGCAGGTATGGAGCTCATTGGGCATCCACCAGCCTGCTTTTCCCCATTCTCTATGTTTTTCTTTAATTTTAAAGGCACACTCCCCCCTAAACAGGGAGATTTCTGTTTAGTTGGGGAAGTCTTGCCTTTCCACGTAACGCAGTGTTTCTCAACTTTCCAAATGCCGCGACCCCTTAATACAGTTCCTCATGTTGTGGTGACCTCCAACCATAAAATTATTTTTGTTGCTACTTCATAACTGTAATTTTGCTATTGTAATGTAAATATCTGATATGCAGGATGTATTTCCATTCACTGGGCCAAATTTGGCACAAATAACTGACAATCCTAAATATGAATACTGATAGGATTGGGGGAGGGGGATTGATTTTGTCGTTTGGGAGTTGTAGTTGCCAGGATTTATAGTTCACCTACAATCAAAGAGCATTCTGAACTCCACCAATAATGGAATTGGACCAAACTTGGCACACAGAACTCCCATGATCAACATAATGTCATGAATGACTTTTCAATAACTTTAAAGCATAGGTTCTTTTTATTGCAATTTCCGGTGTGAGAGGTTATATCAGATTGCAGAAAAACATTTAAACAAAGAATGACATTGGGAATACAGACATACAGATTCTATGCAACTATATTGGATGTACAACAACTTACATTGGACTAACAAACAGACAAAAGGGAATTACATTTTCACTCAACATTCACACCGCATGTACACACATTCATCCTCATGCACCCAAATATTATTATATCCTTTTCTCCCTCCTTGGAGAAGCACTTGTTAGGCCAGGCACTGCTTTCCTGCAGCCTTTCCGTCGCACAGTTCCGAAACTTCCATAACGCCATAACTTCAAAACTCCAAAATGCATCCTTTCCCTAAGCACAATGCCAAGGACCAGATCTCTGATTTCCATACAACAGAACCTGACTCCTTGCACAAAATCTAAGACTCCAGAAGCACACTTCTTCCTCTTCCCTTGAGAAAGAAGCCCCAAAGTGTACAGAACCATGCTTTCCCATAGCATATCTGACACTCTCCGAATACACCATCTCTGCCCTTCCCATGGACCAAAGAGGCGGGTGAAACAGACTCTTCAGGTCTGCCACACTTTGAGCATTATTAGACTGAGTCTCTTATAGGAATATTCTGCTGATGTAGTCCCAAAGTTGTAAATGAATGATAGACGTCTTCCATCCTGGCTCCATCTCAGTTTCCTGGCCAGATGTTGACTCTTCTTGACTGGTGTTGACAAACACAAGGCTTGTGTTGACTTCCTTCTTAACATAAGGAATGTTGCAAACATTTCTGTTATCACTGTCGCAGTTCTTATCACAGCTTACTTTTAATTACAGTCCAGCAAGCAGGTAATTAGCCATTGCAAGTCTTAATATTTTACTGGTGCTTCCAAAAGTATTAACTCCAGCCACACATCCTTCCATTCTTGCATTCATTCCCACACATCATATCAAATTCACATTTTTATCAAATCTGCACATTGAATTTCTTATTACAAGAAAATACTGGAAGGGTTTAGTGGGCATTGACCTTGAGTTCTGGAGTTGTAGTTCACCTACATTTGGGGAGCACTGTGGACTCAAAAAATGATAGATCTGGACCGAACTTGGCACAAATGCGCAATATGCCCAAATGTGAATACTGGTGGACTATGAGGAATATAGACCTTGACATTTGGTAGTTGTAGTTGCTGGGATTTATAGTTCACCTACCATCAAAGAGCGTCTGAACCACATCATTGAGATAATTGGGTCAAACTTCCCACACAGAACCCTCACGACCAACAGAAAATACTGTGTTTTTTATGGTCTTTGGTGACCCCTCTGACACCCCCTTGTGCCCCCCCCCCCCGGTGTCCCGACCCCCAGGTTGAAAAATGTTGAGTGTGACAATGGCTGTTATAAAAAGCAAGCATGAGTAAAACCTAATCATGGTCTTTTCTTCCTTCCGGCAGAAGGACAGAACAGCCTGCTGATGCTCCTACGCAACCTCTGTGTCTCTTGTCCTTCCGAATTCCAAAAGGCCGTGCGCTCGTTGCCCGCAGAAGCTGGCGCTTTGGTCAACACAGCGGTCACGTCTTCCACTTGAAGCTCAGAAGCACCAGCGCTCTTTGTTGCCCAGTTTGTGCTGTACGAACGAGAGTTTCCTCCTTCCATTTGGGAACCAACCTGACACACAACAACGCTCCCTCCATCTTGTGTCAATAAGTTTACTATTGCCAGTTAAGTCCTTTGCACACCTTTCCGTGACCATTCACGTGTCTTCCTTCGGTGCCAACGATGGTTCGTATTTATGGGAGGTGTAAATGGTTAAGATGGTTCCATGAAGGATTATTTTCTTGTTCCACCAAGAATGGTTATGAACACGAGTCTTGTTTTCCTGCCTGTTGTCTTCCTAGACCTTTCACACGACCTTAGGCCCAGCATGGTGTCAACAGCGGCTCGGTTCGTCAGTGTTTCTCTCAATAACGTTGTCAGGTTTCTGCCTTTTTTCCTCTTTTGATAATAACCTTCCTGACTAGTAGGCCTCAGCTGCGAAGGTGCCATCAGTGTTTCCAAGCTGACCTGTTGGAGCTCTGAATTGACTGTCCCTCCATGCCATAGTAGCAACTGTGGTGTAGTATTCATTTTACCAAGGGATGCCATGCTTCCTGTGCCGGTTTTATGCCTGACCTGCAACTAGATTGATCACAATGGGCTATGCATTTAAAAACAAGCAGGCGGTTGGCTGTGTATTCCTCTTATTTGGCCTCATTTGAGCTTATAGTCATGAGAGTAGTCAGAAGACTGACTTTGGGGTTGATGCGTGGTCCGTGTCCTCTTTCGACTAACAGGAAATAGATCCTCTAGTTCAGATTTCTCCCTTTACAGTGAGACAGGGAGATGAGTCATTTTCAGGTTCTGTTTGATCTCGAGGCCCGAAGAGCTGGGAATCTCATTTATGCTCCTTGACTTTGCCAGCGTTAGTTTCCGGACATATCCATTAATGGATGCCCTAAGCCAATCATGAGCAAACTTGGGCCTTCCAGGTGTTTTGGACTTCAACTCCCACAATTCCTAACAGCCGGTTTGTGGGTGTTGAAGTCCAAAACACCTGGAAGGCCCAAGTTTGCCCATGCCTGCTCTAACCGCATGTTCCACCAAAATGCTCACTGGTCTGCGATAAGAGGTCTCTCCGTCCTACTTCATGGTCTTCCTTCCTGATAAGCCTCTTCCCATTCCCTTATTTTCAAGGTTGCCAAAAGAGACGGTGGTTTTGGCCTTGTTGTTGGGAAACTGTCTCTACCGTTCTCTCATTCAGGGTCAGGAGATAAGAGAGTTTTTGTTTGCCAAAGTTTCTCGTTTGTTTGCAGAGCTGCCAAGAGGGGTTTGTTTATTTTTGCAAGCGGTGGGTTTTGGAATGAAATAAGGACCCCTCGCCTCAGCTGGATGGGTGCCTTGGCAATGTCCAGTTTTAACTTGGAGGTTCGTTAGGTTTACGAATACTTTTGGAACAAAAGACTGAAATATATTGTGTACCTTCTATAATAAACAGAAAACATATGTTGCACTTGAACATGGTTTCCTTACATGCCAATGATGCTTTCACAAGATGGGAGATCCAGTCTCAGAGGGAACAACACCTCTTTTTTTGTGTGTCAGGCAGGCCCGGATTACCCATAAACCCACCCTAGGCCATGGCCTAGGGGCGCAAGCCAAGGGGGGCGCAGTTCACACGGACAAAAAAAAAGTTGAAACAAAACCGCAACGCACAGCATAGAGATGACTCTCTCTCGGAGGAGGAGGGGGGAGAGCGCTGCGAGGGGGCGGGGAGGAGGGAATGCCCCCCCCTCGCCATCACCCCCGTGCCCTTGTCAAGGAAGGAGGGTGCGAGGAGGAGGAGGCGGGGGGAAGCCCCCGAGGCTGCTGCCGGGCATGCGCGGCACCCAGGAACATGGCGGAGGAGGCAGAGGCGCTCACGCCCTCCTGCTGCACATGCCCAGTAGCGGCCCCGGGGTCGGGGCTTCCCTCCGCCTCCTTGCGCCCTCCTTCCTTGACTCAAGGAAGGAGGGTGCTGCCCCTGGTGCCGCTGCCGGCCCTGGGGCGGGCTTCCCTCCACCCTTGACCTTCCTTGACTCAAGGAAGGAGGGCACGCAGCGCCGCAAGGAGGAGGAGGCGAAGGGAAGCCCTGCCCCCGGTGCCGCTGCCGACCCCTGGGGCGGGGCTTCCCTCCACCTCCTTGCATCCTCCTTCCTTGATTCAAGGAAGGAGGGTGCGCAGCGCCGCAAGGAGGAGGAGGTGGGGGTGCGGTAGAGGTTGGTTTGGGGGCGCAATTCCAAAGTGTGGCCTAGGGCGCCAAAAGGGGTTAATCCGGGCCTGGTATCAGGAGTGACTTGAGAACTATAAATCTCTTCTAATGTCCTGAGTCCCCCTTCGAGGGTAGGGGACATCCTGAGTCCCCCTTCGGGGGTAGAGAAGTGGCGGGGTACAAATACCAGAAATATAAATAAAATAAAAGATGTGAGAGAATTGGCTGTCTGCAAGGAATGCCTGGATGTTTTGATGTTTTACCATCCTTATGGGAGGCTTCTCTCATGTCCCCGCATGGGGAGCTGGAACTGACAGAGGGAGCTCATCCATGCTCTCCCTGGATTCGAACCTCTGACCTACCAGTCTTCAGTCTGGCCAGCACAATGGTTTAACTCATTGCCCCGCCAAGGGCTCCTACCCTCCTTCCTATAAGAACCAAAACTCCCAACAAAGGATTCACCCAGGCAGAAAGAAGCCAAGTCTTGAAGCTGCAAAGCTTTTCAATGCTAACCAAGGTGATCAATTGCAGCATTCACATTTGCCTCAAACAGACAAGAGTTCTTTCTCCCACCATGGACATTGCACAGATATATAACCCCCCCCCCCCCCTTGCCTAGTTTCCAATAGGCCTCACAACCTCTGAGGTTGCTTGCCATAGATGCAGGCAAAATGTCAGGAGAGAATGCTTTTGGAACATGGCCAGACAGCCTGGAAAACTCACAGCAACCCACTTGGGACTCCCAACTACCAGAATTCCCCACTCAATCATGGAGAGGATTTTGATTTTTTTAAAGCAACCCAAGTTCTACGGGGTGTCTTATTAATAGCAGGGCAAATGGTTGTCTACCCTGTAATGGGATTCATGTTGGTCCTCCAAATGGATTGGAGGTCCCAGCATTCTGTGCCCTTGGCCGTGTGCGTTCTATGTGCCTTTGGATTCATTTCCAACTCCCATCCATCCCATGATTAAACCTATACCTGTGTTTTACTAAAAGGATTGGTTCACGGGTGTTTTGCCATTGCCTTTCTTGTGCAGTGGTTCTCAACCTGTGGGTCCCCAGCTGTTTTGGCCTGGGGACCCATAGGTTGAGAGCCACTGTTCTTGAGGCTGGGAGTGTGGCTTGCCCAAAGTGAACATGGATTAGAGCCCTAGTAAACATGCAAATGTGAGTAGATCAATAGGTACCACCTTGGCAGGATGGTAACGATGCTCCATGCAGTCATGCTGGCCACATGACTTTAGAGGTGGCTATGGACAACACCGGCTTTTTGGACTAGAAATGATGATGAGCACACCCCCCCCCCCCAGAGTCAGACTTGACTAGACTTCATGTCAAGGGGAAACTTTGTCTTTACTCATAGTTCAACACTCAAAAGCACTACATACTGCATTAGCTCCCAAGATAAGCTATTGAGATTAAATCTGGATAGCTTTCAGATGTGATTAGATAAGGAGGCCAAGGTCCCTAGTGACTTCCAACTCACAATAGTCTATACCAGGGGTGCTCATTAGGTAGATTGCGATCTACTGGTAGATTGCGTAGGGCGTCCTGGTAGATCGCAGGCAGAGCAGGAGGAAGGCTCAGTCCCGCCTCGCAGGCTCCCGACGCCGTCCAAGTGCTGCCGGCCTTGTGTTATCTGAGGTCCTTTCCACACAGTTGAATAAAATCTCATGTTATCAGCTTTGAATCAGATTATATGGCAGTGTGGACTCAGAGAACCCAGTTCAAAGCAGATATTGTGTTATATGTTTCACATTTTTGTAGTGGGTAAGTAGATCATTTTGACTTGGTTGTTTATAAGTAGCTCGCATGCTGAAAAAGTGTGAGCACTCCTGGTCTATACAGTCTATTTGTCCTTGTCCTTCTGGATGGCATCTTTATCTCAACTGACTAGTTGGTGCTAAGGGAATCAGGTATTTGATCAACTCCAACATGGTTGCTAGGCCTGGGCAATCCATGGTTCTAAATGGTTCTAAAGTACTTACAAAACTAAAGTTCTGGTGATGAACATTTCAGAACTCTAACAAAAGGTTCAAAATTTCATTATTATTTCATTATTAGCAATTTTAAAGACAGAACCAGTTAGGACAGGGGTGGGCAATTTTTTTTCCAAGGGGCCACACGAGAGCCAAAAAATATTATGGAGGGCCGTACCTAAAGGCGGAACTACATTCTAATCTACATTATTTATTTACTATATATTACATATCATTAATATTAATATATTAATATATCAAGAAATATTCATATATTAGTAGTATTAATATCATAATTATTATATTATAGTATATATATAGACATAATATATTGAAATTATAATATAATATATTATTTATTATATTATTATTATAAAAGTATTACAAAATAATAATAAAAACCACTTAAATTCAAGAAGACAAGGTGCAAACCAAGATGGAATGGCCCAATGGCCTAGCCCAGACCCAGACGCCGCCGCAACAGGGGAGAGCAGAGCAGCAGGCGATCGGAGGCTACAGGCCTCGGCCCGCTCTCGCCCCCAGCCATTCCCCAGCTGATAGCCCTGCTATGGAGTGCCTACCATCCCTGCTCCCGCTGCAGGCCCGGATCGCCTCCACGGATGGCAGGCATTCCAAAGCCGCCACTCCGGCCTGGCTGCTGACACAGGCCCCACAGAGCCCATGATGGGATGGTGGCAGCAGCACCCCTTCCTCTTGGCCCCGCCCCCAACGTCCTTCTCCCCGGGCCGGACAGAATCGGCTGCCGGGCTGCAACCGGCCCGCGGGACATAGGTTGCCCACCCCTGAGTTAGGAACTTCAATTTATAATGAAATTTTGAAAGTTTTGTTAGAGTTCTGAAATGTTCATCACCAGAACTTTAGTTTTGTAAGTACTTTAGAACCATTTAGAACCATGGATTGCTCAGGCTGCTCTTTAGTCCTTTTGAATTTTTCATGGGAAACCCATTTCTTATCTATCAATAAGGGCATTAAAAACAAAACACCTTTATTCAATCAATTTCAATACAATGAGCACATCTTAAAAACCGGGATGCACTAATGTTTCTCTCTCAAAACCCAAACCATTGGGAACAGAACTGCCTTTGTTATTGCAGGACCTTTTCCCTGTCTTTTCAGTTCCACAGCCGACAGAATTCCCAGGTGACACCCGTAAAGACGCAAGGTGGGCCTTGCTAGTGGCGATGGAAGCGGGGTCCTGGGCGGATGAGGATCCATCCATACGGTTCTGCTTGCTCCAGGCGCACTTGCTGCGTTGCAGAGAGAACTAGGGAAATAAAGGAGAGCATAAGGGCAGGAGAGCCAAGCAGGGACTCTTCGGTTGTACAAGAACAGCACCTTGTTTAGACCAAAATCATGGATTTGTTAGGGACCCCCAAGGACCATCCAGCTCCATTCCAACCCCATTCTGATATGTAAAGATACAGAATGGGGGGCAATGCCTGGCTCGACAGCAGTATGTGTGAAAAAGATCTTGGAGTCCTTGTGGGGAGGAACGTGAACATTAGACAATGTCATGCTGCAGCAAAAAAAGCCAATGGGACTTTGGTGTGCATCAATAGGTCTCTAGTGCCTAGATCCAGGGAAGTCATGCTCCCCATGCTCTATTCTGCCTTGGTCAAACCACAATTGGAATCACACTGTGTCAAATTCTGGGCACCACAATTGAAGGGAGATGTTGACAAGCTGGAATGTGTCCAGAGGAGGGCGACTCAAATGATCAAGAGTCTGGAGAACAAGCCCTATGAGGAAAGGCTTAAAGAGCTGGGCATGTTTAGCCTACAGAAGAAAAGGCTGAGAGGAGACATGATGAGGGCCATAGATCAAGATGTGAAGGGAAGTCATAGGGAGGAGGGAGCAAGCTTGTTTTCTGCTGCCCTGGGGACTAGAACGTAATGAAACAATGACTTAAAACTATAGGAAAGTTTGAACACTGAGTGCTTCAAAAACGGCTGTGAGTAGACAAATTAGGTCCCGCTTAAGTGGGGAAGTCTTTTACGGCACCATAAAAAGGAAAAACCAGAAAAATGCCAGTGATCAAAGGAAGGAGGAAGTCTGTGATCAATGGCTCTTTGTCATAGAGGATGGAGCGACAGCACCCCCTGTGGCCGGAATTGAGCACAACCTCCAGGACGCCGAAACTGGGAAAAATATGGACATAATACCTCTATCTGTTGTCTGTCCTGCCTGTTTAACAGCATTGAATGTTTGCCATGTATGTGTTCTGTGATCTGCCCTTTGAGGTGAGAAGGACGGAATATAAATACTGTAAATAAATAAATAACAATAAGCCGTAAAAGAGGGCACCTACCAAGGCACATGTAGAAGAAACGGCTGACCACAAGCCGGGAAGTGGTCGGGGGCACCAAGTGGCTAAACTCTATCTCTTCAACCTGTTCTAGCTTAGAGGTAATTAACCTGCAAGAAGAGAAGGTGTCTGCTTCATAGCCAGAAGTTCTTCCCAAATGCCTCATTCAACAAACAAGGGCGCCAAGGCATCATCTCTATTGGAAGCCCCAACTAAAGCAGCCCCATTGATTCACTGGTGAAGAAAAAAAGACACAATTCCATTGATTCAACAGTTTGGATTACTAGTAGCAGAGCAAGAATCATCCAGACCTCTGTTGATCTACAACTCCCAACAATTGTAGCCAATGGCATGGGATGTTTGAAGTTGCAGTTTACAGCTCTGAAGAATTTCCTGCCCCAGAGCCATCGGACTCTGGCCAAAATGATCACTGCAACAAGCTTCAAGATATCCCCCAAACAATTTGTTTCCCCCCTTTCATTTTGCAAAGCCAACCGTTGAAAAATATGGCCAATTCCAGGGCTTTCTCAGCTATCTGATGTGGAGCAGGCTGTTTTTTTCTCCTGAGCGATGGATCTAAGGAAAGGTGTTTGAGCTGTACCTGTGAACATAGTCCAAGCTGATCAGGTCCTTGTCCAAAGGCAGCTCAAAGCTGATTTCAGGGAGCTCTGGCACAACGGGAAGTCCCGCTTCCTCCGGCTCCAGAAGGATCCTGGAAAGGTGGAAACATGTCTCAGAATTTCCCAGAACTCCCCCACAAGTACGTGGCCTTCTCGGTTCTGCTCAGTCCAAAAAGGCCACATTCATGCAAAAATGGGGGGAAAGAGGGAGGGAGCAAAGCATGAAGGAAAGGGGAGGGGAGGGGGAAGGGAGGATGGAAGAAGGAAGAAAGGGGGAAGGAAAGAAAGAAAAGGGAGGTAGGGAGGAAAAGAAGGGAGAGTAGAATGGAAGAAGGGAGGAAAAGGAAGAGAGAAGGGAAGGAGGAAGAAGATGGGAGGGAGGGAAAGAAAGAAAAGGGAAGGAGGAAGGAAAGAAAGAAAAGGGAGGGAGGGAGGAAAAGAAGGTAGGGAAGGAGGGGGAGGAAAGAAGGATGGAGGAGAAAAGGAAGGAAGAAATGAAAAGAAGAGGGAGTGGAGAATGGAAGAAGAAAGGAAAGAAAAGGAAGGGGAGGGAGGGGAAAGAAGGATGGAGGGGAGAAGGAAGGAGGGAAGGAAAAGAAGGGAAAGTAGAATGGAAGAAGGAAGGAAGGGGGAAGGGAAGGAGGAAGAAGATGGGAGGGAGGGAAAGAAAAGGGAAGGAGGGAGGAAGGAAGGAAAAAGGGAGGGAGGAAAAGAAGGTAGGGAAGGAGGGAGAGGAAAGAAGGATGGAGGGGAAAAGGAAGGAAGGAAGAAATTAAAAGAAGAGGAGGGAGTGGACAATGGAAGAAGAAAGGAAGGAAAAGGGAGGGAGAGGAAAGAAGGATGGAGGGGCGAAGGAAGGAAGGAAAGGAAGGGAGAGTAGAATGGAAGAAGGAAGGAAAAGGAAGAGGGAAGGGAAGGAGGAAGAAGGGAGGGAGGGAAAGAAAGAAAAGGGAAGGAGGGAGGGAGGGAGGAAAGAAAAAGAAGGGAGAGAAGGAAAGAAGGATGGGAGGGAGAACAAAAGAGGAAGGGAGGGAAGGGAAGAAAAGGGAAGAAAGAAAGAAAAGGAAGAGGGAGGGAGGAAAGAAAGAAAAGGGAGGGAAGGAAAGAAAAGGGGAGTGAGGGAGGATAGAAAAGGGAGGGAGGAGGGAGGGAGGGAAGGAAAGGAAAGGTGGGAGGGAGGGAGGGAGGTCAGATGGAAAAGAAGACGGGAGATGAGGTGAGGGAACAAGGTAAGAAGAAGGAAGGGAGGGAAAGAAAGGAAAGGAAATGGAATCTACCTATCTTCAGAGATCACCAGGCTTGGACGCTGTTCTTCTCCGGTCGTCTCGAGAGAAATTTCTGCAACAAGATTATATATATACTGTATATATAAAATCTCTACAATTCAGTCTTGCCAAAAGGAAACAGCCTTGTGAAAAAGGAGGAATATTAACTCCTCTATGTCTCCAGGGTCACAGTCCAACTCTCAAACCACAATGCTATGCAGACTACTGTAGCGGAATTTATATCCTCCCTGAATATCTAAGCTCGTGAGCTCCAATAATATTTTTGAACCTAAAGTTCTGACTCTGTAATCTTGTACCATTTGAAAGAATAGAAGCTTATCCCAGCTCATCGCATGTAAGTTTCCACTGGTTATGAAGTTTACTTCTGGAACTCTGCTATATTTGGTGTGGAATCACCCCAACTGAGGGTTATTTTTGAGCCTAAAAGCTCAGATTCCCCAACACTTTCTATCCTTGTTGAATGGGAAAGGGTAGGCATGCATGGGAATGAAGTATCTCAGCCTCATATGAGGAGGAGGCCACCCCACATACTCACCTGAGGAGGCCGTGGGGGGCACGCTCACCTCTTCCGCTGCCCGAAACCCCTATAACAAGCAGAAATAGGAAGCACTGAGAATAAGAATCAGGACTTGATGCCTGGAGATCCCACAGAGTGGTCTTCCTCCTTTCCTAGGCAAATTAAGCCATGGCATCATGGTCGAGAGGTGGCCCAGGGTTCTTGAAGACGGAGCCGTCATCATTACATACTCAAACGATCAAAGGTCTGGACGCCAAGTCCTATGAGGAGTGGCTCAAGGAGCTAAGAATGTCCAGCTTGGAGAAGAGAAGGCTGAGAGGGGACTGAGAGCCATCTTGGAATATTTGAAAGATTGTCCCATTGAGGAGTAAGGGGCAAGGCTTGTTTGATGTTTGCGCAGTGTTTCTCAACCTGGGGATCAGGACTTGTGATAGGCCGGCCTCTCAGTCAAGGGGAGACCCCAAACGAGGAGGGGAGAGCAGGCATGTTTGGTGCTTGGCAGCATGGTGTGCATGCATGAGACCAGGCCCGGATTACCCATAAGGCCACACTAGGCCATGGCCTATGGGCGCAAGCCTAGGGTGGCGCCAGATGAAGGACCAGCAAAAAAAAAATTAAAGCAAAACCGCAACATGTGGCATGACTCTCTCTTTCTCTCTTGGGGAGGGCGGGGGGAGAGCGCTGCGAGGGGGTGGGGGAGGAGGGAATGGCGCCCCCCCTCACCATCGCCCCTGCCCCCTTGTCAAGGGAGGGCGCGAGGATGACGAGGCGGAGGGAAGCCCCGCCCCCAGGACCGCTGGCGCCTAGCGGGCATGTGCGCACTACAGGAGGGCGCCTCTTTCTCCTCCTCCGTGTTCTTGGGTGCCATGCATGGCGAGGAGGAGGAAGAGGCACCCTCCTGCCGCGCGCACATGCCCGCCAACGGCTCCAGGGGCGGTGCTTCCAAAGTGTGGCCTAGGGCGCCAAAATGAGGTAATCTGGGCTTGCACGAGACGAGGGAGAACGTGCAAAGCTGGAGGGAGGCTCGTGCCAGAGAGTCCCTTCAAGGCATGGGGGTTCTGTGTGAGAAGTTTGGCCCAATTCTATCGTTGGTGGGGTTCAGAATGCTCTTTGATTGTAGGTGAGCTATAACTCCCAGCAACTACAACTCCCAAATGTCAAGGTCTGTTTTCCCCAAACTCTACCAGTGTTCACATTTGGGTATGTTGAGTATTTTTTAATTTATTTACATCATGTATATTCCGCCCTTCTCACCCCGCAGGGGACTCAGGGCAGATTACAATTTACATATACAGGCAAACATTCAATGCCATAGACACACAACATATACGTATAGACAAAGACACAGAGGCTATTTAACATTCCAGCTCTTGGCCACCAGGGGGAGCTGTCACATTCCTTCATTCTTCACACTTCCTGGAGATTTTTATGGCCTCATAAATCAGTTAAATTTGCCTCCCCACAAAGTGGTACCTAAATTTCCTACTTGACAGATGCAACTGTCTTTCGGGTTGCAAAGGTCGACAACAAGCTACACAATGTTGGTCGGGAGCTCACTCCGACCAGGTCAGGCTTCAAACTCATGACCTTCTGGTCAGTAGAAATCTTACGCAGTTGACTCCCAGCCAGATGCGCCACAGTCCCGGCCTATTTGTGCCCAGTTTGGTCCAAATCTATCATTCTTTGAGTCCACAGTGCTCGCTGGATGGAAGTGAACTACAACTCCAAAACTCAAGGTCAATGCCCACCAAACCCTTTCTGAATTTTTTTTAAAAAAAATTTTATTGAGTTTTTCACAGGTATTGGAGGGGAATAAGTTGTGGGGGAGGGAGGGGATGGGGCGAGGGAAGAACAGGTATCTGGGAAGGAAGGCTGGGGGGGGTCAGGATGGAGCCAGGACCTGGGTGGGTTCGGGGGAAGGGTGGGTGTTGTGGGGGGACCCAACCGGGGCGAGGTGTGAGGGGGGGGGAGGTTGAAAGCAGTCTCTAGGGGAGCCCAAAGTCCTTTCTCTTCTGGTGTTGGTCGGGTGTAGTTGGGTGGGTGCTCTCCTTTCTCCGTTGTAGTTTCTTCCCGGACCTATGTTGAGCCCCTCTCAGTTTTACATTGTTGAATGGATCAGTTTGCCCGTCAGGCGCCTTCTTGCAGGGCAGTCAGTCTGCTGTTTTCCTCTCTTAATTTTTAGGATCCTTCAATTCTTTGGTAAGAGTGTCCATTTCTGTTGTCCGTTCCTTGTCTTATAGTATGGTCGTATCCGTCCCTTTCATCTGCCATGGCCTCCTTTCTAGCCGTACTCTTTGGGAGATTTTAGACCTTCTTCATCCGCCTCTGGATCGTCACAACTTGGGGGGCCATATTTTGTGAACATCCCTGGAAAGTAAGGATGGTTTTTCTTTGAGGTGTTCATTCTTTTTTGTTGCGTTGTTCTCCTCCGACTTCTCTCTCTATTGAGTTGCCCCCCACTCCTTTTGGCTTTATTCTTATTTGTACCCCGAGTGGGTCTTTTGGACAATGAATCAACCTCCTGATTCTTTTCCTCTTTTTCTTTTTGGGGAGTAGAGGCTTCGGGATTCTTATTAGTCATTTGAGTGACTCCCAATGTGGCTTCCACCCTTTCTTTGCAATAAAGTTCTCTTTCTCCTGATGCTTTCTGCCATTTAGTGACCCCCTCTACTCTCTTCTCTAGATCTTCATGTACTGCTGCATTTTTTTTCCCTTGACCTCAGGGGTTTCTTTTCCATCCTCATAGGTGATTGTTGGCTCCAGCCTTGTGGGGGTCGCTTCTTTGGATGAATCTAGCCTTGCGTATTGCGGCTGTTGCTGCATGAGTTCAAATTGCTTTTCTTGTCGGGCCATCATTAGATCGATCTTCTGTAGACACCCATCCTGTGCTTCTCCTAATTTTCGTAGTTCATTAATGATGTCCTTTAGGGTTATTGTTTCCTCCTCTGACCACCTTCCTTGCATTCTCTCTTGATCTTTTACTTCTGTGTTTGATTCGTTTAATGTTGGCATACTCTATTGTCGGTTATTCCATTCGCTGGGAGGATTTGTTCTGCTCTTTGGCAGCAAGGATCCCTTGTTGCATATAAGGGAGGCCTTGGAAATTCCTACTTCTCTGATCCCTCTATCACAAGTGCGCCTTTTCCCTCCCACAAGATGGCGCTCCCGCCAAAAAGCTCTTCTTCTTCCCTGTTCTCGGATCTATGGCAGCTTCTCCGCCATTTTGGGTCCTCTGGGGTCCTTTTATTTCTCCCGGATTGGCTTTGCCTGAGGAATTTGGCTGCCCCCCCCGGGTGAGGTCTTCCTGTGGGGGGGGTTGTCCCTCTCTGACTTCCCCAGCACTCACATTTGTTCGTGCCCGTCTCTTCTTCCTCTTTTGGCCCCGATCTTGGTGGGCTGGGCTGGGCTGCTGGCAGTTACTGCGGATCGTCCCCGCTTCCCATCCTCGACCCGCTTGCCGCCACGGCTGAAGGCCGGACTCACTCGAACTCCCCTCTTGAGGAGAGGGCGTCCCTGGAGTCAGCGGCACCTTCCCTACGGCCGCGATCCCTTTAGACGTGGCTTCGTCTCTGGGAGGGGGCGCAAATCGCCCTCCGGTCGAGGAGACAGTTGGCACTCTGAGGAGCCTCAGAGTGTCCGTCCTGCCGCCATCTTTGCTCGCCGAGAACACCCTTTCTGCATTTTCTATGGCTCGTTGGTGGAGTTCAGAATGTGCTTTGATTGTAGGTGAACTATAAATCCCAGCAACTACAACTCCCAAATGACAATATCAACCCCCCGCAATCTCAACAGTATTGAAATTTGAGCGTAAAGAGCATTTGTGCCACATTTGGTCCAGTGAATGAAAACGCATATCAGATATTTACCTGACGATTCATAACAGTAGTAAAATTACAGTTATGAAGTATTATTTATTTATTTATTTACAGTATTTATATTCCACCCTTCTCACCCCGCAGGGGACTCAGGGCAGATTACAATGTACTAATAATATAATATGATATGATATATGATATGATAAATAAATTAAATATCAATGAAAATAATTTTAGGGTTGGGGGTCATCAAAAGATGAGGAACTGTATTAAGGGGTCACAGCACTAGGAAGGTTGGGAAACACTGTGCTATAGACTAGGACTACACTTTAGAAAGAACTTCCTGATGGCAAGTGTTGTTTGGCAGTGGAATATGCTGCTTGACAATCTGGTGGAGTCTTGGTCTCTGAAGGTTTTTAAGCCGAGGCTGGATGGTCATCTGTTGGGAGGGCTTTGAATGTGTCTTCCCATGAAGTTGGACTGGATGGCCCTCGGGGTATCCTCCAACTCTATGATTCTATCACTCTAAGCACCAGTGGGTGCTACTTTGGACATGGCTCAGAGGAGCTATTCTAGGTCCTGAAATCCTAAGAAGTCCTGCCTGAATTCTCTATTTTATGCAGGATCTACAAGTCACTGCTGTTTAGCAACTCCTTACCTCCAATTCACTGAGCATCTCTGCCCTCTGCACCATTTCTTCCTCCTCCACTCTCTCAGTTTGTCGCTCTAATGCTCTTTGCCGGGCATAATCCATGTGCTGGAGTTTGGCCCGTTGGGACCAGAGATCCTGGAGGCTGGGATGCATCCATCCTGGAAAGAAGGGAGAAACGGAGCAAAGATAAAGCTGGACATCTCCAAAAGGGAAGTGCTTGGCACTTGGGCAGGAGGGGGAGAGGAGCATCTCCATGCTACGAAATCCCGGGAGTTGTAGTTTTACGAGGTTCATAGTCTTCTTTCCCAAAGGGGGCCAGTGCCTTACCAAACTATGGCACTGAGAACGGAAAGTTAAAGCGGTTACAAACTGCATTAATTTACAGTGTAGATCAGGCATGAGCAAACTTTGGCCTTCCAGGTCTTTTGGACCTCAACTCCCACAGTTCCTCAAAGCTTCAGGCCCTTTCCCTTTCCAAAGCTAGTGTCTTCCTGAGGTGAATAGACTGACGCCTGTTACAGATCAGTGGGCCAAAGCTAGTGTGGTCCTGACGAGAGTGAGTAGGCCGAAGCCTGCTGGAGTCAGCAGGCCAAAGCTAGTGTTCTCCTGAGGGGAGTAGGCTGAAGCTTGTTAGAGTCAGTGGGCCAAAGCTAGTGTCATCCTGAGGAGAGTGAGTAGGTCAAAGCTAGTGTCGTCCTGAGGTGAGTAGGCCGAAGCCTGTTGGAGTCAGTGGGCCAAAGCTAGTGTCGTCCTGAGGAGAGTAAGTAGGCCGAAGCCTGTTGGAGTCAGTGGGCCAAAGCTAGTGTCATCCTGAGGAGAGTGAGTAGGCCGAAGCCTGTTGGAGTCAGCGGGCCAAAGCTAGTGTTCTCCTGAGGTGAGTAGGTTGAAGCTTGTTAGAGTCAGTGGGCCAAAGCTAGTGTCGTCCTGAGGTGAGTAGGCCGAAACCCGTTAGAGTCAGCAGGTCAAAGCTAGTGCCGTCCTGAGGTGAGTAGGCCGAAGCCTGTTAGAATCAGTGGGCCAAAACTAGTGTTGTCCTGAGGTGAGTAGGCCGAAACCCGTTAGAGTCAGTGGGTCAAAGCTAGTGTCATCCTCAGATGAGTAGGCCAAAACCCATTAGTCAGTGGGCGAAAGCTAGTGTCGTCCTGAGGTGAGTAGGCAGAAACCTGTTAAAGTCACTGGGCCAAAGCTAGTGTCATCCTGAGGTGAGTAGGCCGAAGCCTGTTAGATTTAGTGGGCCAAAGCTAGTGTCGTCCTGAGGAATGTGAGGTACACCTCTGTGTGAGAGAAGCGTCGTGTGAGAAAGCTCCAGTGTGAAGGCTGCTTTGTGTAAAGCTACTGTGTATTTATTTGTGTTACGGAAACCTTCTTGTTGTAAATAGTGCAGCCATATTATTTGACTACAAAGAAAAGTCTCCTATGGAAGAGAAAACATTTGTGTATTTCTGTTGTTTTTCTCACTTTGGGCTACTGGTGCGGGGTCACGCTGCTGCTGCTAAGTTACTCTGCTGTGCATTATGAGGAGGGTCTTTTGTTAATAAGCCCACTTGCCCAGAAGGAAGGGGCCTGAAGGTGTTAGGAATTGTGGGAGTTGAAGTCCAAAGTACCTGGAGGGCCAAAGTTTGCCCAGGCTTAGTCTAGATGTATCCTGAGAGGGAAAATTTAGTAGCATAAGACTTTGTGGCATCTGAAGAAACAGATAAATCCACTTATATTCTGTTTTCTTAATAACCAGTATTTTCGAGGACGCTACCATATCCCTTTGCATGCTGTTTTAACTAGTGTTTCTAAACCCCTCTTAATTATTTTTACTTGTATGCTTTAGATTCTTGTTAATTTTGAAATAATATAAATACATTAGATATTATGATGGATATTCCGGGACTGTGGCACAGCTGACTGAGAGTCAGCTGCATTAAGATCACTACTGACCGAAAGGTCATGAGTTCGAAGCCAGCCCGGGTCGGAGTGAGCTCCCCACCAAAATTGTGTAGCTTGTTGTCGACCTGTGCAGCCTGAAAGACAGGTGCATCTGTCAAGTAGGAAATTTAGGTACCACTTTGTGGGGAGGCTAATTTAACTGATTTATGAGGCCATAAAAATCTCCAGGAAGTATGCAAAGAATGAGGAAGCGGCAGTTCCCCTGGTGGCCAGAAGCTGGAATGTTAAATAGCCTTTGAGTGTCTATCTATATATGTTGTGTGTCTATGGCATCAAATGTTTGCCATGTATATGTACATTGTAATCCGCCCTGAGTCCCCTGCGGGGTGAGAAGGGCGGAATATAAAGGATGTGTGTGTGTGTGTGTGTATATATATACATACATATATGGATGGAATAAAAAGGGAGGGGTCTCACCATAGGTTGCAATTCCTAGAAGATCTGCTGCCGTTTTCTGTCTCTTGGCTGGCAGCAGAACCATTTTCTAAATAGTGGAAGGGAAAAGAAACAGGGCATAAGTTAGCTCACGTGGAAGAAAGGGAGGGAAAGAAGACCTTTTGCATCAATTTTCCATCTGGCTGCAGACTCCTTGCATTCCTGCACTTAGCAGAAAGGAATTCTTCCAGTTTTCACAAATGAGAAAGCTTTTTTTTAAAAAAAATCTAAATCACTGTGTGGGGAAAATAACAGCCTTCCCAAGGCTTTGACATTCTCGATCGTTTAAAACTCTCCAGACCTAATTTTATCTCCTGGAAAATAAAAGCCAAGGAGAAGTAGGTGAAGGAGACAGAGAAGAAAGAGGAGAAAAGAAGCTGGAGACAGAAGAGGAGAAAAAGAATGAGAATGAAAAGGAGAAGGAAAAGAAGAAGAAGAGAAAGGAATAGAAGGAGGAGAATGAGTAGAAAAATGAAAAGGAGGAGGAATAGAAGAAGGTGAAGAAGAAAGAAGAGAAAGGGAGAGAAGGATGAGTATAAGAATAAAAAGGAGGGGGGAAGAAAGGGAGAAGGTGAAAGAGCGAGAAGAGGCGGAAGAAGAGAAAGGAAAAGAAGGATGAAGCAAAGAACAAATAGAAGAATAAAGAGGAGGAGGAAGAGAAGAAAATGAAGAACAGAGAGGAAGAGAAAGGAAGAGGAGGAGGAGAATGAGTATAAGAATACAAAAGAGGAGGAGAAAAGAAGAAGATGAAGGAGAGACAAGAAGAGAAATGACAAGAAGATTGAGTAGAAGAATGAAAACAAGGAGGAAGAGTAGAAGGTGAAGGAGAGAGAAGAGGAGGAGGAAGAGAAAAGGAGAAGGAGGAGAAGAGAAGAATAAGTAGAAAAATGAAAAGGAAGAGGAGGAAGAAAAGAATGTGAAGGAGAGAGAAAAGGAAGAAGAGAAAGGAAGAGGAGAAAGAGAAAGGAGAATGAGAAGAATGAAAAGGAGAAGAACCCAGGCACCTACCAGGGGCTGACACTGGGTCTGTGTGTTGTCAATCTGCTCCTGGAAGTCTTCCCGGGAAATCTGGGTGATGTCATCTATGTAGCGGAGCTGCCTTCGCCGGCGACGGGGTCGAGTCGGAGACGGTTCATATTCAGGCAAAAGAAGCTGAGAGGACAAGAGTTCAGCAGCAGTATGCACTATTATTTCATGTGTTCGCTATATTAATAATAACTTTTCGTCCTACAAGTCCAGGGCAGCAGAAGGACTTTCCTCCTCCTCAGTTTTATCCTTGCAGTAACAGTCATGTAGGCAGTGGAAATTGGGCTTGATTGGACCAAAGTCAACCAGTGAAGTTCGAGGCTCAGTGAGGACTAGAGCCTTGACAAGCTGGAAGTCCAGAAAAGGGCGATGGAAATGACCAAAGGTTTAGAAACCAAGCCCTATGAGTAGCAACTTAGGGAGCTAGAGATGTTTAGCTTTGAGAAAAGAAGGCTGAGGGAATGGAAAAATGAGAGCCAAACTCTCCGAGGTGCTGAACTCTGACATCAAAAGAGGATCAGGGCACAAAAAGGGAATGAATAAACAATACAAGATGGCTGCTGCCTGCAAACTGTTTGACAACATTGGCTGCCTTTAGAGCTATTATGTAATGACAAGGTGAAGCCCAATCAGGCAGGAGAAAGAGGGTTAGAATAGTTCGTCACCCAAAGCATCATCTCTCTTTGAATGCCAATCCTGACCCCTCTGTGATGCTCTTAGGGCAGTGTTTCTCAACCAGTGTGCCGTGGCACACTAGTGTGCCATGAGTGATCATCAGGTGTGCCGCGAGAGAAGCTCTCTGCCCCCCTTCCTTCCCCCCTCCTCCTGCCAAACTCCTGCTGCTTGGGAGAGGAGGAGGAAGGGCCGGGCGCCGCCTCCTTCGGCCGTTTCCCCAACCAGCCTCCAATCCGCCATGACTCCCGCCCCTTGCTTGTTGAAGCCGTGCGGAGGAGAAGCCCTGCCTACTGAAGCCCATCCACCGCTCATGCTCCTCCTCTGTGAGAGAGCTGAAGCAGGGGGGGGGGTGTGACGCAGCCTGGCTCTGCCCCCTCCCCCCGGCTTCAGCACTCCCACAGCTTCGCCAGCCTTGAGGGGGCAATGCCAAGCCAGCGGTGGCAGAGCCAGCACAATGCTGGCTTGGCACTGCCCCCTCAAGGCTGGCGAAGCTGTGGGAGTGCTGAAGCTGGGAGAGGGGCGGGGCATGAAGCGGCCTGGCTCTGCCCCCCTCCCCCCCAGCTTCAGCGCTCCCACAGCTTTGCCAGCCTTGAGGGGCAGTGCCAAACCAGCGGTGGCAGAGCCAGCACAATGCTGGCTTGGCACTGCCCCTCAAGGCTGGAGAAGCCGTGGGAGAGCTGAAGCCGGGGGACGGGTGCGGGGCATGGCGTGGCCTGGCTCCTCCCCCTCCCCTGGCTTCGGCACTCCCAGCAGCTCCTCCCAGCAGGTCACCATCCCCCAGCCATTCTTTACTGTGTTACAGTGTCATTTTGTGTCATTTTGGTTGGTGGTGTGCTCCCGGATTTTTTTAATGTTAAAAGTGTGCCGCGGCTCAAAAAAGGTTGGGAAACACTGTCTTAGGGATGTTCCTCCTCATCTTCTTCCCTTGAGTCCTGTTTCCACCTTCCAATGTGTAGCTAGCTGGGTTAGATCAGCACCCTGAGTATTTTTCCTATCTTAGAATGGAAAGTATGAATGTTGCAACTGGCCACCATGATTATTTATTTATTTATGTATTTTATTTATATTCCGCTCTCCTCACCCCGAAGGGGACTAAGAGCGGATTACAGTACACATACTTGCAGACAATCCCTGCAGTTCAACATAAGACATATAAACATGTGACATTTATCACAGTACAGTACATACATTTTGACATATTACACACATATATGGACGAACAGAGGCAAACTTTCTGGCCACCATCATCTCTCAGCGTTTTCCAGCATCCCTTTGTTGTTTCGTCCGCATTCCTCGGCGATTCCTGGGTTCTTTTTAATGGCCTCATAAATCAGTCAAAATTTGCCTCCCCACTTTAATGTGGTATCTTTATCTCCTACTTGACAGATGCAACTGTCTTTCAGGCTGCAAAGGTTGGCAGCAGGCTACGCTTAAAGGTCGAGAACCCACCTCGACCCGGGCAGGCCTCGAACTCATGACCTACTGGTCAGAGAGATCTTATGCAGCTGACACTTAGCCAGCTGCGCCACATTCCCGGTAGCATTTTATGGCCTTGCAGCTTCAAGGCCTGGCTGCTTACTTCCTGGGGGAAACCTTTGTTGCGGGGTGTTAACTGGCCCTGATTTATTTTTTGTCTGGAATTTCCTGTTTTTTTAGGGTTGTTCTTTATTTACTGTCCTGGTTTTTGGAGGTTTTTTTAAAAAAATACTAGCAGCCAGATTTTGTTCATATTCATGGTTTCCATTCAATGCTAATCAAAGCGGCCAATTGCAACATTCACACTTGCTTCCAACAGACAAGAGTTCTTTCTCCCACCCTGGACATCATTCCACAGATATACAAGCCCCACTTGCCTAGATTCCAACAGACCTCACAACCTCTGAGTATGCCTGCCATAGATGTGGATGAAACTTCAAGAGAGAGAATGCTTCTGGAACATGGCCAGACAACCCAGAAAACTCACAACCCAATGACTACTACTGGGAACCTTAGGTAGTCCTAGAATCAAGCTTAGTTTCTTTCTCCAGACTACTGGCTTATATGTGTCTTAAATCATGCCCTTTAGAGCAGTCCTGGGCAAACTTGGGCCCTCCAGATGTTTTGGACTTCAACTCCCACAATTCCAAACAGCCTACCGGCTGTTTGGAATTGTGGGAGTTGAAGTCCAAAACACCAGGAGGGACCAAGTTTACCCAGGCCTGCTCTAAAGTATTGCACTAGGTCAATATTATGTCTCTTAAGCTGTGCTGTCCTCCTTTTCTCTCACCTCGGGACTCGATCGGGGCAGACGCGCCAACCTGGGGCCGACGGGGGGCGAAGAGGGAGGCGGAGGCATCTTTGGTTCTTCTGGGATGGGTGTCATCTCTATAAGGAACAGACAAGCTTTGGGGTTAATAAAAAAAACAACAACGCTCCTGATGCCACAAAGAACATCCCAGATGTATTGTCGAAGGCTTTCATGGCCGGAATCACTGGGTTGTTGTGTGTTTTCTGGGCTGTATGGTCATGTTCCAGAAGCATTATCTCCTGACGTTTCGCCTGCATCTATGGCAGGCATCCTCAGAGGTTGTGAGGTCTGTTGGAAACTAGGCAAGTAGGGTTTATATATCTGTGGAGTGATGTCCAGGGTGGGAGAAAGAACTCTTGCCTGTTTGAGGCAGGTGTGAATGTTGCCATTGGCCACCTTCATTAGCATTTAATGGCCTAGCAATTTTCAAGGTGTGGCTTCCGACTGCCTGGGGGAATCCTTTGTTGGGAGGTTGTTAGTTGGCCCTGATTGTTTCTTGTCTAGAATTCCCATTTTTGAATGTTGTTCTTTCTTTACTGTTATGATTTTAGAGGGTTTTTTTAATACTGGTACTTGGTGTCTAGGCTTTGTAGCAGGCTTTGAAGCTACAAGGCTATTCAATGCTAATCACGCTGGCCAATTGCAACATTCACACCTACCTCCAACAGACAAGAGTTCTTTCTCCAATCCTGGATATTCCACAGATATATAAACTCAATTTTCATAGTTTCCTAGTTTTCACAACCTCTGAAGATGCCTGCCATAGATGCAGGCGAAACGTCAGGAGAAAATGCTTCTGGAACATAGCCATGCAGCTCGGAAAACACACAACAACCCAACGTCCCAGATTTCTGAATTCGATAAGGAACAGGATGATAGAGAGTGTGAAGCATTAGAACTTCTCACTTGATATCAACTCCCTGAATCAGGCTTTCCCATCCTAAGAAGGGGCTCTATCTCTAAAAAGTTACTTTTTGGGGATATTATGACTACTATCACCAGGATATTCCCGCAGTAGCTATGGCACAAAGCTCAAGCCCTGACATGAAATTCAGCCCGCATAGGCTATCTTTGTAGATAAAGCTCTAAACCAGGGTGCTCATTAGGTAGATCGCGTAGGGCGTCCTGGTAGATCACAGGCAGGGCGGGAGGAAGGCTCAGTCCCGCCCCGCAGGCTCCCAACGCCGCCCAGGTGCAGAAGGAGGTTGGACTGGATGGCCCTTGGAGGTCTCCTCCTATTCTAGGAACCCATTATTATTATCAGAGGCTGAATGGCCATCTGTGAGGAATGCTTTGATTGTTTTTCCTTTATGGCAGAAGGAGGTTGGACTGGATGGCCCTTGGAGGTCTCCTTCTACTCTAGGAACCTGTTGTTGTTGTTACTATTATTATTAGTAGTAGTAGCAGAGGCTGAATGAATATTATCATTATCATTATGAATAAATTCGGGGGCTTATTATACTCACATTTAGTTGAATTCAGTCTTAAAATATATTGTATGGCTCTCACTGAAATAAATTTCCAAATATTTTGCTTTTATGGCTCTCGGAGTAGTGGGTAGGTGGATCATTTTGACTTGGTTGTTTTATAAGTAGCTCACATGCTGAAAAAGTGTGAGCACCCCTGCTCTAAACTGATAAAGCCCTAAACCAGTGGTTGCAATGCAGGTAGGTCCCCTAGATGTTTTGGCCTTCAAGTCCTAGAAGTCCTAACAGCTGGTAAACTGGCTGAGATTTCTGGGAGTTGTAGGCCAGAACACCTGGGGACCCACAGGTTGAGAACCACTGCCCTAAACGGTTCCGGCCCAGCTTACTTGTCTGAACGTATCTTTCCTTATTAACTATCTAGGAGTTTAAGATCATCTGGGGCGGCCCTGCTCTCAATCCTGCCTGCATTGCAAGCACGATTGGCAGGGACGAGGCCCTCTCAGTGTTGGCCCCCCAGCTATGGAACTCCCTCCCCATGGGTATTAGATCGTCTCCCTCCCTCCTTAATTTCCAAAAAAGGGTAAAAACTTGGCTCTTTGAGCAAGCTTTTGGGAATGCAGCAGAATAGGTATCACGAAAGTATGAATGATAAACATGGATTGGACAGATGATGCTACTGGAAAATGATTTCATCAAGATGACACCGGTGACTACAAGTTTTAATGGTTGTTATATATGTTATATACTGTTATGTTGACTGTTTTTAATCCCACTTTTATGAATGTATAGCAGGGGTGCTCATTAGGTAGATCGCGATCTACTGGTAGATCGCGTAGGGCGTCCTGGTAGATCGCAGGCAGGGCGGGAGGAAGGCTCAGTCCCGCCCCGCAGGCTCCCGATGCCACCCAAGTGCTGCCGGCCCTGGGTTACCTAAGGTCCTTTCCACACAGTTGAATAAAATCCCATGTTATCTGCTTTGAATCAGATTATATGGCAGTGTGGACTCAGAAAACCCAGTTCAAAGCAGATATTGTGTTATATGTTTCACATTTTTGTAGTGGATAGGTAGATCATTTTGACTTGGTTGTTTTATAAGTAGCTCGCATGCTGAAAAAGTGTGAGCCCCCCGATGTATAGCATCGAACGGTGCCAATCTGTGTCGCCGTAAGGCTGAGAAAGGCGTGCTATAAATGTCGGTAAATAAAATAAACAAATAAGATCAAGGATTTTGCAAAGTGGGTGTTTTCTGCTCTTGTGGGGGACTGAATTCTGAACTTTTGGGTAGAAAACTCAATACAGCCCTCCTTGAAGTCTCTTTCCTTTCCAGAGGAAGGGAACGTATCTGAAACCTCTCCTTTTGCTGTCAGTTCGGACCACTCACCCAAAGGCAGCAAAGGAGCTTCTCCCAGAAGCAAAGCATCCTCTGTCAAGACAAGTCCTGTGTCCTTTGCAGCCAAAGACACCTCTTTAATGCTGCGGAATTGAAGAAGGGAGGAAAAGTCACAACGATTTATATTTTATGGTAAGCATGTGCCAATTTGGGCCCCCCAAGTGTTTTGGACTCCAACTACAGCCGGTAGGAATTAAATTAAACCCGGTAGGCTGTTAGGAATTGTGGGAGTTGGAGTCCAAAACACCTGGAGGGCCCAAGTTGGCACATGCCTGGTCTATACTGTGGAATTAATGCATAATTACACTATGCAACACATATTTTGTTCCTGGAATATAAATGTCATTTCCTAATTGGCTCTATCATAAAATAATTGTGTTTGCTGTTTCAGATATTTATGTTTTAATGGGTTGTTTTAACTTTTGTGTTGTATGTTTTGATTCTGTTGTAACCGCCTTGGGTTTGTGCTCAGAAAAAGGCGGGATAGAAGTGTCTCAAATTAATAAATTAAATTAAGTTTATTAAGCTGCATATAGGGGTGTGTGTGTGTGTGTGTACACATATTTCTATAGGAAATTGTATGATTATTATTTTTAGGTGGGAAGAGTAATTTCAACAAGAGTATTCCTGGTACAAGGGGCATATGGGGAAATGACTGTGTTTACAAACTCTATGGCTGAAAAATGTGTGTGTAAACACACACATTTCTATAGGAATCCCTATATATATGTGTGTGTGTGGAGACAATTGAGACATTTAGCAGCCTTGAAAGGGAAAGCTCCAAATCTCTTACCCAGTGGGAGGCGACAGCTCCAAAGACAGAAAGGGCTCTTGCTGCCTGGCTTTCTCTGCAGACTCTAAAAGAGACACAGAGGTTTGAGTGGGAGGTCAGGGACAGAGAGATGTGGAAGCAGAAGAATCAAAACAGCTGGGGAGGAAAGCAGCCCATGTCCTTGGAAGTTTTGGCAGCACTTCTGAGAAGCCTACAATTAAGGAAAGCATTCTTATTTGACTTCTTATCTTTTCCTGAAGGGCTGAGACTTGTTGGCAAAACCCTGCTTTTTTTTTCATGTCAGGAGCGACTTGAGAAACTGCAAGTTGCTTCTGGTGTCAGAGAAATGGCCGTCTGCAAGGATGCTGCCCAGGCAATATTGCCCGGATGTTTTGATGTTTTACCATCCTTGTGGGAGGCTTCTCTCATGTCCCCAATTGAGGAGCTGGAGCGCTTTCCCCGGATTCAAACCTCTGACCTGTCGGTCTTCAGTCCAGGATTTAACCCACTGCACCATCGAAGGAGACCCTGTTATCTTGGCAAAGGAGGTCGAGATGAACAAAGAGCCATTAAGCCCAGTCTTATTTCCTAGGATGTCTCTTCCTTGCAATGAGGCTTTCTCTCCTCTACAACAAAGAGATTTTATCTGTTTTCCAAATTAAGCCTGTCTGATGACTAACCAGAAAACAAAGCATGCCAAGCACAATGCACAGTGTTGAAGAAAGGCCCAGGTGCCACGCATCCCTTGATTGAGCCCTTCTAAATATGTTCCAAGTGTTGGACTATTTGGCATCTATGGCAGAGCAGAGTGCAGCATAACCAGAGCTATATATGAGCTTTTTCTGGTCAGAAACAGGATTAAAAATAGGTAGAAGGTAAAAAAAAATAAGTAGTAAGGTTTTTTTGGTTGCAGATAATACATCTCAGATAGAAGAGTAGGAAAAATAAGTGACTAACTTTGGCACAAGAGTCCCTGAATGCTGACTCTTGTGTTTGTGTGTAAGTGCAAAAATTAAGATGCAGTCTTATTTATTTATTACCTGCCAAGGAGAAGCAGGTAAAAATAAAATATTAATTAAAAAGTTATTATTTGAAACACAACAAGATGAGTCCACAGCAAACACTATCACTCTGCTGGCTGTTGTATTGGATCACACATTGGACACTTCCAAAGTGCCCAGGACTGTGTGATGTATTGGCGAATAATGCGTGCAGATCCAAGTAGGGTGGTGATTTTTGCAACACCAATTGTTTTTGAGTGCAGGCCAAGTTCTTGATGCACTGCACCCAGTGTGCCGATCACCACTGGGACCACCTTGACCGGCTTGTGCCAAAGTCTTTGCAATTTGATCCTTATTCACTCTGTCTTTTGCACTTTAAGCAGATTTCTACTATTGACTTCCACCAATGTTGGTTCTTGACTGCCTTTCCCATAATCCACCAGTGCATGTTTCTCTTCCTATAATCTGCCATTTGTTTCACTTGCAGAAGTCTTCTGCCTCCTGGGCAGGGAAAGTCAGTTGACATCACTACGCGGTAAGAGAAGATTTAAAAAGGAACGCCATGATGTAATGGGTTAACTGAAAAGATATGTAAGGCTGATATAGTAATATAATATATTATAATATTAATATATTAATGATGTTCTATCCTAATAATACAATATATTGTGTACACATATAATATTGATAATACTATAATGTAATACAATATAATACTAATAATAATACAATATAAGAATTATATTTGTTATATTACATGTCTCTCTCTCTCTCGGCATTACTTCGCGAACAAAGATTCTTAGGAAGGACTCATCCCACGCTTTTTACAAGCGCGTTGATGACTAAAAAGGCCAATCTGAGATAGGCAAGTTCAGTTGCAGAAAGCAAAGCAGAAAGTCTCCTTGGGTGATGTTGTTTCCAAGTTGCGGTTCTTTCTGCGTTGTCCTTTCTCTTCGAGACCCATTTGGCGTGTCTTCTCGAAAGAGGCCGCAGCATTGTGGAGAGTGCGTCTCCATGCCTCCCAATGTGAGGCCAGGGTGAACCATTGTTGGTGATCAATCTGGCCGAGCCTGAGATGTTGTTTCAGGGAGTCCTTACATCTCTTTTTGGGGGCGCTGACCCGTGGCGAGTATCTTTGGGAGGCGGTGGTCCTCCATCCTAGAGACATGCCCTGCCCAGCGCAGCTGAGTTCTCAATAGCATGGCCTCAATGCTATATTACATGTAATATTACTAATAATAATACAGTATAGTGGTATAGTACAATATAGTAATACATAATACTAATATTCTGCTGTGCTAATAATATAATATATTGTATACACATATAATATTGATAATATTATAATGTAATACAATAAAATACTAATAATAATACAATATAATAATTATATATTTCATATTACATATAATAGTACTAATATTTCAGTATACTGGTGTAGTATAATATGGGAATGTATGTTACTAATATTGTGCTATGTTAATAATATAATATATTGTATTTGCATATAACTTGTAAGCCGCTCTGAGTCACCTTCGGGGTGAGAAGGGCGGTATATAAACGTTGTAAATAAATAAAATAAAATAATAATGTGTTGGAAGCTGATTGGCTGCTGTCTCTGGCTTGCTGCTGAGACCAACGGTTCTAACTGTCATTGCGGTCTTTCACTTTGAACAGTGAAGAGAGTCCTGGCTGCCAACGATCTTGAAGCTTGATCATTTTAAGGCATGAGGCATATTTAAAGACTATTTTGAAAGATTATTTTATTCCCTCTGTGAATTCAAAACAGACTGCTGTATATATTGTTGCCCTGTTTGAATTTTTGAACTGAACTAAATATACTGTTACTTGTCACACAAGCCTGAGTGACAGCTTATTATACTGCAGGGTATATTTTGGTTTAATAACTGTGGTAATGCTTCTGTTTATTCCCATTTACCAAACCCCACTGGCAGGTATCATGAGGAGTGGATTGTCATCAGTTTTCTTGTTTTTCTATAATAAATTTTATCATTATTATATTATTATTGGGGAAATACGGTAGCACTGACTACACTGTCCTCTTCCCTGCTGTAGATACCAAATAAGAGGCACCAGATGTCCCTGGATCTCAGTTAAAAAAAAAAAGTCCCTAAAAGGAAGATGGATAGATGAACCTGGTTTTTCAATGCTAATTAATCCTTTGGCTCTGCCCAGGCCTTGCTTGTCTCTTACCTTCCTTGGCACGTCTTCTCCGGGGCGATGCGAAGGCATCCTCTTCGCCCAATGCCACTTGAAAGCCCTCTTGTTCCACCAACATGTCGATCTCCTGGGCGGTGATTTCAGGGAGGTCTTGCTCCCCCTGCAAGTCAGGGGGATAAAGGAAGCCCCATGTAGAGAGATCTGACAAAGCTCTTCATGGGCCCCATTTCCAAGATCCCATTTGGGCTGAAGACTCACCTCGATGGTCAGCAACATGATGGGCTCAGCCTCCTTGAGCGTGATGGCGTCTGGCGAGATGGTGATGTGCGGCTCAGCTTGGGAGCAAAAGGGGCCAGAGGTGTACATTGAGCACCATGGCTTCATTGCAGAGTTCCTACCTAAAACCCTTTTTACTCCCATTTAATACTCACTTTTTGGGGGCTAAATTACTTTGCCCAAATTAGGGTGTGATTGGTAACTATCCTCCCTTGCATTTGCAGTAACAAATACTTGCACCACTTGCTACTTCCACATTTTTCTCTGTCTTCACTGTAGAATTAATGCAGTTTGGCACCTCTTGAACTGCCATGGCTCAATGCTATGGAATCATGGGAGTTGTCATTTAGCCAGCACCTTTTGCCAAAAAAGGCAAAAACTACAATTCCCACTATCTCTTTGTAATTCTTTCTAGAAGGTTCCGAAGACTATTGCGCACGCGCAAGAATATCACATGTACGTATTCACAGTGACCACGACAGGGTAAAACTACAATTCCCACTATTCTATCGTACTGAGTCATGGCGGTTCAAGTGGTGTCAAACTGCATTATTTCCACAGTGCAGATGCACCCACCACCTCTTGACTCACTTGTCCTCCGACGCTGGGGAGAAAGAGAGGCTCTTGGAGGGGTTTTCTCTGGAGTCGGAGCTTCTAAGATGTAGCGGACCTGGAAGGAGGCAGATCAAAGGGTGGGATGTCACCTATTTGCTGGCTCCATCATGGGAACAGGTAGTTATGAGACATGGCGTGGAGGGAAGGCAGTCTTACGTGTGGGATGGCGATGGGGCTGGGAAGCATGGGCTCCATCAGGCCGAAAAATGGGTCGGGGGCTTCTTCCAAGGCTTCCATTATGGCCATCTGGTCGGGCACAAGCAGCCCCGGGCTGAAGGTGAGGGGAAAAAGCAATGATGAAACCCACAAAACGACAGGAGATCGGACCTGCTAAACAGCAAATGTGCAGGCAGTCCCCAAGACACAAACATCAGTTCTGTAGGTTTGTTCTCAAGTTGAATTTGTATATAAGTGATAACTAGCCATCCCATGCCACCTGTTGCTGTGGCGCAGTCTGTGTATATGTGTTTTGTGTGTGTATATATTTGTATATGTGTATATATGTGGTATTGTGCATGCGTTGTAAATTTTTTGGGCTTTTTAAGTCCCTTCTGCTGTGTTTTCAGTGTTTTTATGAGTGATGGTCATAAGTGGCTGTGAGGGAGACATAGCTTTAAAAGGAATTTTCATGGATGCTTCCAAATGACTGTAAATCCCATATGTCCTGATTTGCAGGGGGCTTTGTTTGCAAAAATACTGATGTTTGGAGAATGAGCTGTTACAGGGAGGTGAATACTCTCAAGGATGAATTCATCAGAGTAAGAACTGGATAGACAGTACAGTGTTCCTCGCTACTTCATGGTTCGCTTTTTGCAGACTCGTGTTTTGTGGGTTTTCGCCTCCCAGTTTATGAATGGTTGCCGTTGCCCAGAGTTGGCATTCTAATCCCGCCTCCTGGCAATGATGGAGTATGGAAGGGGGAGAGGCAGCCAATCAAGAGAGATTGCAAAGCAAAGCAGAAATTGCTAGCAAAAAAAAGGTGCACAGTGCTTTTAAATCTCTCCTCGCTTCTGCCTCACCCTCGGAATGCGATATACAAATATAATCATCATCATCATCATCTTGATTTATACCTGGCCACCATCTCCCCAAGGGGACTTAGGTCAGCTTACATGAGGCCAAGCCCTTCTAAAATACAATACAACACAGTAAAATACAAAACAAAGTACATCAGAAATAATAATAATAAATACAATTACAATAACAAATGGAATAATACAGGAAATTCACACAATAAAAAACGAATAGGATGGGCAGGCCAAGTGGACAAAATAAAATTATAAAACCCTGGATGAGATAGGGGTAGGAGATAGCAAATGAGGGGGGGGGCTGAAAAGATGAAATAGTGGGAGCAGGCTTTCAGTTTAGAATGGGGGGAAAATATAGCATCCCTACTTTGCTGATTTTCACTTTTTGCGGGTGGTCCTGGAACGTAAAACCCGCGATAAGTGAGGAAACACTGTACTCCCTAATTTCGCTGCCGCTAGAAATCTGTGCTTCAAACAGAAAAGCAGAGAAGTCCGATCCATGGACACTTTGCAATTAAGCGTACAGGGTCAGAGGCATGAAAAGTGCCATGGTCAGCTATCACCTGTTGCCTTCTTGTTTGTTAGAGTTATAGAGAGCCAATGAAAATCTGTATTAGCCAGCTTAGACTAATAAAATAATTGATCTTTGTACACCAATGAGATTAAAAGTGATAAAAGCCTTGCAAACTCCATTTTGAGGGTGCGATAGACCTTTTTGTGCAGTGGGCACCCCACTGTCAATGACAATTTGCAGCCGACTCATTGAATCGATGAAACCTAACTTCGGTGATCGCTTCCAACATTGTTCAATGGGTCTGCTCTACTTGAGACAAACACAGGGATTGGAGACTGGGGACCCCAAAAGAGAGGCATTTGTCAAGATGTCAAACTAACTGGACCTCCCCCCCCCCCCCCCCAAATTAAGACTTACTGCTCCAGATCTGTCATGTCAATACGGATCTTTTGTTTCGTCCGATGAAGCCGTTCCAAGATATGCTGGATTTCCTCTGAAAGAAGGAAGGAAAAATCCACACAAGGTCAGGTTAGGGGCTAAAATCCAAACAGGGTCAGTTTAGGGGCTGGAAATCCAAATAGGGTTAACAATAAATAGAAACCACACATTAGCTATATGGACCAGAGTAATAGCAAATTTAAACCACCCTCAGATGAAATTAAATTTTGGTGAAATGACTAGTGGAAAATATGTCCATTACGCAATGTAACACAATTTTTGTTCCTAGGTTATACATGTAATTTTCTGATTTGTTCTACCATAAAAACATGAGAAAAGTTTATTAAACTGCCAAAACTTTGTTTTTGCGGGAGGGACATCCTGCAGCACATTTTGCTCTAGTTTTAACAGAAGCTGAAGAGATCAAGAGAAGGTGGTGAGACTAGACAGAAGATCTCTATAGGAAGGATAATAATATCTAGGATAGCTTTAATGGTGTGGTGAGTGAATTAGAACCAGACATCCTGAGGAGTGAGGTTGAATGGGCCTTAGAAGCATTGCTAATAACAAGGCAGCAGGAGACAACGGGACTCCAGCTGAACTGTTTAAAATCTTGGAAGACGATGCTGTCAAGGTGATGCATGCCATATGCCGGCAAATACGGAAAACACAAGAATGGCCATCATATTGATGAGTTGCCAGATGTACAAGCTGGGTTCAGAAAAGACAGAGGAACAAGAGACCCAACTGTCAATATCCGCTGGATAATGGAGAAAGGCAGGGAGTTTCAGGAAAACGTCTATTTCTGCTTTATTGACTATTCTAAAGCCTTTGACTGTGTGGATCATAATAAATTGTGGCAAGTTATTGGCAATATGGGGAGACCAAATCACTTTGTATCTCTCCTGAGGAATCTGTATAATGACCAAGTAGCAGCAGTTAAAACTGACCATGAAACAACAGACTGGTTCAGGATTGGGACAGGCGTATGGCACCCAACCTATTCAACATGTATGCAGAACACATCACGCAACATGCAGAGCTTGAGGAATGCAAGCCTGGAGTTAAAATTGCTGGACGAAACATTAACAACCTTAGATATGCAGATGATACCACTTTGACGGCCGAAAACAAGGAGGAGCTGAGGAGCCTTCTAATGCAGGTGAAAGAAGAAAGTGCAAAAGCTGGGTTGAAGTTAAACATCTGAAAAACAAAGCTGATGGCAACCAGACTGATTGATAACTGGCAAATAGAGGGAGAAAACGTGGAGGTAGTAACAGGGTTTGTATTTCTAGGTGCAAAGATGACTGCAGACACAGACTGCAGCCAGGAAATCAGAAGATGTTTCCTTCTTGGGAGGAGAGCAATGACCAATCTTGATAAAATAGTGAAGAGTAGAGACATCACACTGGCAACAAAGATCCACATAGTTAAAGCAATAGTATTCCCCGTATTAACCTATGGATGTGAGAGCTGGACCGTAAGGTAGGAAGGAAGACAGACGTTTTTGAACTGTGGTGTTAGAGGAAAGTTCTGAGAGTGCCTTGGACCACGAGAAGATCCAACCAGTCCATACTCCAGGAAATAAAGCCCAACTGCTTATTAGAGGGAAGGATAGTAGAGGCAAAGATGAATTACTTTGGCCACATCATGAGAAGACAGGAGAGCTTAGAGAAGAGAATGATGCTGGGGGAAATGGAAGGAAAAAGGAAGAGGGGCCAACCAAGGGCAAGATGGATAGATGGTATCCTTGAAGTGACTGGCTTGACCTTGAAGGAGCTGGGGGTGGCTATGGCCAACAGGGAGCTCTGGTCTGGCCCGGTCCAGGAGATCACAAAGAGTTGGAAGCGACTGAAAGAATAAACAACATCTCATAGAGTCTCAATCCATGAATACAACCTAGTTTGTGGCAGCTGCAAAAATGAAGTTTCGGGAGTATAGCAACTACTTTCGAAGCAACTACCGCACAACTAAACAGGAAATAACACTTTCAAACCAGGAACAGCTGCTCCAAAGTGGTCCTACCAAAAAGGTACTGGCATTGGCGGATGTAGACCAGGATCACTCCGTATTGGAGCTGAGCGGAGAGATAGAGCGAGAAGCGAGGCTTGGGTGCACCGGGGACGGGTGGCGGGACCCGAACCAGGATGAATTCCATGATGTCCTCACTGCAGAGAGAGAGAGAGAAATCGGGATTGTTGCCTGAGGGTCTATTTATTCCAGACATGGGCCAACTTGGGCCCTCCAGGTGTTTTGGACTTCAACTCCCACAATTGTGGGAGGTTGAAGTCCAAAACACCTGGAGGGCCCAGGTTTGCCTTGGGCTGATCTACACTGCCAAATAAGGTCTGTCAGTCATTGATTTGATGACAATTTTGAAAAAGCCTTCCTTTAGCTACTGATGCTCTGCTAACCAGTGTCCACCTTAAGGACTAGAATCTTCCATTTTTTTAAACTGATGGTGTGGAATTATTGCAGAATACCAAATGCCCTTACAAGTCCCTTAAGACAGTGTTTCCCAACATCTGTGATGCGGCACAGTAGTGTGCCGTGACGGAGCTTCTGCTGTGCCGCGAGAAAAGCTCTCTGCCCCCCCTTCCTTCTCCCCTCCTCCTGCCGAACTCCTGCTGCTTGGGGAAGGAGGAGGAAGGGCCGGGCGGTGGTGAAGAAAAAGAAGGGGCCGGGGCACCGCCTCCAGCCATTTCCCCAGCCAGCCTCCAATCCGTCATGACTCCTGCCCCTTGCTCGCTGAAGCTGCGTGGAGCCCCGCCCACTGAAGCCCGTCCACCGCTCATGCTCCTCCTCCTCCACGCGGCTTCAGCGAGGGAGGGGCGGGAGTCATGGCGGGGAGTGGTGCCGGGGACAGGGGCCAAGACTCCCGCCCCTCGCTCGCACTGCCCCCTCAAGGCTGGAGAAGCTGTGGGAGAGCTGAAGCCGGGGGGAGGGGCGGGGCATGGCACGGCCTGGCTCCGCCCCCTCCCCCCAGCTTCAGTTCTCCAACAGCTTCTCCAGCCTTGAGGGGCAGTGCCAAGCCAGCATTGTGCTGGCTCTGCCCCGCTGGCTTGGCACTGCCCCCTCAAGGCTGGAGCAGCTGCTGGGAGTGCTGAAGTTGGGGGGACGGGGTGGGGCATGGTGCGGCCTGGCTCCGCCACCTTTCCCGGCTACAGCTCTCCCACAGCTTCTCCAGCCTTGAGGGGACAGTGCCAACCAGCATTGTGCTGGCTCTGCCACCGCTGGCTTGGCATTGCCCCCAAGGCTGGAGAAGTTCTGGGAGAGCTGAAGCCAGGGAGAGGGGGCGGGGGTATGGTGCGGCATGGCTCCGCCCCCTCCCCGGCTTCAGCACTCCCAGCAGCTGCTCCAGCCTTGAGGGGGCAGTGCCAAGCCAGCATTGTGCTGGCTCTGCCCCCACTGGCTTGGCACTGCCCCCTCAAGGAGAAGCTGTGGGAGAGCTGAAGCCGGGGGAGGGGGCGGGGCACTGCATGGCCTGGCTCCTCCCCCTCCCCCAGCTTCAGCACTCCCAGCAGCTGCTCCAGCCTTGAGGGGGCAGTGCCAAGCCAGCATTGTGCTGGCTCTGCCCCCACTGGCTTGGCACTGCCCCCTCAAGGAGAAGCTGTGGGAGAGCTGAAGCCGGGAGGGGCGGGGGGAGGGCTTCAGCACTCCCAGCAGCTGCTCCAGCCTTGAGCACTGCATTGTGCCTGCCCCCACTGGCTCCCCTGCCCCCCCCCATGGCTTCAGCACTCCCACCAGCTGCTCCCAGCAGGCCACCCCCCCCCCCAGCCGTTCTTTACTGTGTTAGTGTGTCATGTTGTGTCATTTTGGTTGGTGGTGTGCCCCCGGGGTTTTTTTAATGTTAAAAGTGTGCCGCGGCTCAAAAAAGGTTGGGAAACACTGCCTTAAGAATCATCAGATGTTCCCTTTTCTCCTTCCTCTTTTACTGGTTTTTAAAGGAGGGAGGCAGGAAATTGTACAACAGGGACTCTAAAACACAAATCTCTGCACTAGTCAAAGGTTGGACTTGATGGCCTTTAGGGTCTCTTTCAATTCCATGACCCAAATATGTGCCATGGGTTACTGTTTATTTCCATTGACAGACTAAGAGGCCGGTTCCACACAGCCATATAACCCAGAATATCAAGGCAGAAAATCCCACAATATCTGCTTTGAACTGGGTTATCGGAGTCCACACTGACATATATTCCAGTTCAAAGCAGATAATGTGGGATTTTATTCGGCTGTGTGGAAGGGGCCTTAGAAGCAAAGGGACATTTTTTTTGCTGAGGTAGGGCCCTTCTACACTGCCATATAAAATCCAGATTAGCTGGGTTGTTGTAGGTTTTTCGGGCTGTATGGCCAGATTATCTGCTTTGAATTGGATTATATGGCAATGTAAACTCATATAATTGAGTTCAAAGCAGATAATGTGGATTATCTACTTTGATAATGTGAATTATATGGCAGTGTAGAAGGGGCCGAACTTGTAATCCCGTCCCTACGCCCCCCAACAGATAGTAGCTTTTCCAAGTTGCGCTGCTGTCAGCTCTGATTACTTTTCAAGACTGAGTCCTACTATTTTAACTCAATTTTCCTGGCGCCCTCAGTGGCGCAATGGGTTAAACCCTTGTGCCGGTAGGACTGGAGACCGACAGGTCAGAGGTTCGAATCCAGGGAGAGCACGGATGAGCTCCCTCTGTCAGCTCCAGTTCTCCATACGGGGACATGAGAGAAGCCTCCCACAAGGATGATAAGACATCAAAACATCCCCTGGGTAACGTCCTTGCAGAAGGGCAATTCTCTCACACCAGAAGCGACTTGCAGTTTCTCAAGTCGCTCCTGACACCGAAAAAAAATTACTAAATTTTCCTGGGATAGGATTTCATGTCAACCAAATAGAAAATTGCCTATTCTACTGCAGTCGACTTTCCTCATTTTTATTTTAAATATTTTAATTAATTTTTCAAAATCTCCAAGATGTCTTTTTTGTGAAGAAACAACTCACCAGGTTTGTGGGACGTTGACTTTCAAGTACTCTCGCTTCATCAGCTTGGTCGCACCAGTCGCTGCCAACCTGGGAGACATGAGATAATCAACGTTGTTGTTGCTGCTATTAATACACATGTTGGTGCCACAAATATTAGACCTGTTTCTAGGTATATTCGACCTGCCGATTCCAAAAATGGCACCAGTTTTCCCTTATCAGCTCTATTTTTTGAGATACAGAACATATCTACTAGTCCTCACCCCATAGAAAATCATATCTAAGAAACTAGAGCTGATGCAATTTTCAGAATCAGGGCCCCCAATAACCCCAATAATGAGAGAGGGGAGAGAGAGGGGGGGGGGAGAGAGAGGAAAGAGGGGGAGAGAGAGGAGAGGAGAGAGGGGGGGAGGAGAGAGGAGAGAGAGAAGAGAGGGGGAGAGAGAAAGAGGAGAGAGGGGGAGAGGGGGAGAGAGGGGGAGAGAGGGGGAGAGGGGGAGAGAGGAGAGGGGGAGAGAGGAGAGAGAGGAGAGGGGGAGAGAGAAAAAGGAGAGAGAGAAAAAGGAGAGAGGGAGGAGAGAGGAGAGTGAGGAGTGAGAAAGAGGAGAGAGAGAGAGGTTGGTCTGTGTTATTATTATATTAATATGCATACAAATTCATAGACATTGCATATTTGGTCAAGCAACATTAGAGTGTGGTCAAGATGGTAAGATGGGTTATTCCTTATTGGAATTTTTGCCAGAATTGTCCCCATTTTATTTATTTAGTGTCAGAAGCAAATTGAGAATACAGTTATAATGCATACAAAAACCACAAACCAAGCTAAAAACTTGTCATTATGCTAAATTTCCTTTGACCAGAAGCTGGCCACTTTGAGTGCCTCTGGTGTGACTATAAAAAGGACCTCCATTGTGCATGTGGCAGGGCTGAAACTGCATTGTAGTCTGTGGTTTGCTCTTCTCACACTTGCATGTTGTGGAGCAGGGGTGCTCATACTTTTTCAGCATGCGAGCTACTTATAAAACAACCAAGTCAAAATGATCTACCTACCCACTACAAAAATGTGAAACATATAACACAATATCTGCTTTGAACTGGGTTTTCTGAGTCCACACTGCCATATAATCTGATTCAAAGCAGATAACATGGGATTTTATTCAACTGTGTGGAAAGGACCTCAGATAACCCAGGGCCGGCAGCACTTGGGCGGGGGGGGGGGGGGAGAGCCTGTGGGGTTCGACTGAGCCTTCCTCCCACCCTGCCTGCGATCTACCAGGACACCCTATGCAATCTACCAGTAGATCGTGATCTACCTAATGAGCACCCCTGTTGTGGAGTCTACTTTGTAGCCCCATTTCTGAAGGTTGGCTCTGCACCTCGTGGTGCCAGAGCGCAGTCTGTTCAGTGCCTCCCAAGTTACCCAGTCTCTTCTGTGTGTCCAGAAGGGAGTTTCACATCTGGTATCAGCCACAGATTGAGGTTTTGGCTTTTAACCTGCCATTTTTGGACCCTTGTTTGCTGAGTTGTTCCTGCAAGTCTCTCTGTAGAACTTAGGAAGCTATTCCTTGATTTAAGGCATGCTGGCTGATATTTTAACTTCGTAAAATGTATTCCATACTGGGCATGCATACTCAGCAGCAGAGTAGCCAAGCGCAAGGGCAGATGTCGTTACTGTGTCTGGTTGTGATCCCCAGGTTGTGCCGGTCAGCTTTCGTACGATGTTATTTCTAGCACCCAGTTTTTGCTTGATATTCAAACAGTGCTTCTTGTAAGTCAGAGCATGGTCCAGAGTGACTCCCAGGTATTTTGGTGTGCTGCAATGCTCCAGTGGGATCCCTTCCCAGGTCATCCTCAGTTCTTAAGATGGATAGCACACGTCTGTGTTTTAGATGTATTAGGAATCAGTTGGTTTCCCCTGTAATAGGCAGTAAGAGCACCTAAAGCTACAGAGAGCTTCTGTTCAACATTTCCAAAGCTCCGAGTCCCCATTGATTTCCTGTCAATTATTCCAAAGAGAGAGAGAGAAACAATTACCAAATTGTTGAAAAGCATCCAGTATGACGCTGGAGAACGTTGGGATAATAAAACATGTTATTTTTCTGGTAAAACTTTCAGACACCACTAAACTTCTGTGATGGGAAGAGAGCGCTTTCTTTGCCACAGATGGCGACCCCTTTTTTTTAGGCAGAAGGGACTATTTATACTGTTTTCCTTGGGTTCGCTTTAATAATTAAGTTTTAATTATTGAGTCTTATTTTAAACGTGTACTATCTAGTTCTGTATTTTAGTTGTGCTTAATTTATTGTCCTGCTTTTATTGTTATTTGATATTTGATATATGTTTAAGATGTCATCGCCCCAAAGAATAATTTGAATTATTTCATTGCGAAATGGACTTACAATCAAGTCAGTGATATTCCCTACAAGAGTTAATTCAGATATATGGTGGGCTTAATGTATAATATTGAAAGGATGTAGTGATAATATTGAAAGTATAGTGTATTACTATTGAAAGGATAGAGTGATAAGATTGAAAGTATATTGCATTACTATAGAAAGGATAGAATGATAATATTGAAAGTATAAAGTATTACTATTGAAAGGATAGAATAATAATGTTGAAAGTATAGTGTATTACTATAGAAAGGATAGAATGATAATATTGAAAGTATAGTGTATTACTTTTGAAAGGATAGAATAATATTGAAAGTATAGTGTATTACTATTGAAAGAATAAAATGATAATATTGAAAGTATAGTGTATTACTATTGAAAGAATAAAATGATAATATTGAAAGTATAGAGTATTACTATAGAAAGGATAGAATGATAATATTGAAAGTATCGAGTATTACTATTGAAAGGATAGAATGATAATATTGAAAGTATAGAGTATTACTATAGAAAGGATAGAATGATAATATTGAAAGTATAAAGTATTACTATAGAAAGGATAGAATGACAATATTGAAAGTATAGTGTATTACTATTGAAAGGATAGAATAATATTGAAAGTATAATGTATTACTATAGAAAGGATAGAATGACAATATTGAAAGTATAGTGTATTACTATTGAAAGGATAGAATAATATTGAAAGTATAATGTATTACTATAGAAAGGATAGAATGACAATATTGAAAGTATAGTGTATTACTATTGAAAGGATAGAATAATATTGAAAGTATAATGTATTACTATAGAAAGGATAGAATGACAATATTGAAAGTATAGTGTATTACTATTGAAAGGATAGAATAATATTGAAAGTATAATGTATTACTATAGAAAGGATAGAATGACAATATTGAAAGTATAGTGTATTACTATTGAAAGGATAGAATAATATTGAAAGTATAATGTATTACTATAGAAAGGATAGAATGACAATATTGAAAGTATAGTGTATTACTATTGAAAGGATAGAATAATATTGAAAGTATAATGTATTACTATAGAAAGGATAGAATGACAATATTGAAAGTATAGTGTATTACTATTGAAAGGATAGAATAATATTGAAAGTATAATGTATTACTATAGAAAGGATAGAATGACAATATTGAAAGTATAGTGTATTACTATTGAAAGGATAGAATAATATTGAAAGTATAATGTATTACTATAGAAAGGATAGAATGACAATATTGAAAGTATAGTGTATTACTATTGAAAGGATAGAATAATATTGAAAGTATAATGTATTACTATAGAAAGGATAGAATGACAATATTGAAAGTATAGTGTATTACTATTGAAAGGATAGAATGATAATATTGAAAGTAAAGAGTGATAATATTTAAAGGAGAGTGATAATATTGAAAGGATAGAATAATATTGAAAGTATAGAGTGATAATATTGAAAGGATAGGGTGATAATATTGAAAATATAGAGTGAACAAATAGTTTCCTCAAATGGAAGATGTTTATTATTATTAAAATTATTATTACAAGTTGTTGTTATGATCTAGAATTCATTTAATATACATTTGCAAGGAGCACATCGATATTATTGGAGAGGGGAGAAAACTATGACCAAATTTCATACGAACCGCAATTAATTATACAATTTTATGAATTAAGTAATAGCTGCAGAGATTAATATTCAAAATATTAATCAGAAGCAAATTAATAAGAATTAGAAAGAGCAGGTTTTTATAAAGCTGGAAGCAGCAAATTGTTGACTAATTCATGGGAGAGAGACCTATAATTGTAATTAAATAGACTAAAATCTGACAGCAAAGAAAGGCCTGTCTGACACCCTCTTCCACCTCCTGACAACAAGTGAAACCCTCAAAGTAACACCTGGGAATAGTATCGTTCATTCCCAACCAATCACTGTTGCCTTCTGGAATGCTGACCAATCAAATCTTTTCCCTCCTTTGCACACCTCAGCCAATCAGGGCATGGAGACGTTTCTCTATCTTCAAGCTTGGTAACAGAAAGTGTACTTCTTCAGTTCCAACCAATCACACTGCAGCATTCATTCCTTGCTTCCTTAACTGACCTATAGGCTGTTAAACAACCGGTTTAAAGGGCCAGTCACATGATTTGAGCTCTTTCTAGGCACCTCCATATGGCAGTGTAGATGGGGGCCTCATGTAACACAGCTGAATTGCATTATGTGAGTCTATACCAGGCCTGGGCTAACTTGGGCCCTGCAGGTGTTTTGGACTTCAACTCCCAGAATTCCCAATAAGTCCAAAACACCCGCAGGGCCCAAGTTGGCCCAGACCTGGTATAGACTCATATAATGCAATTCAGCTGTGTTACATGAGGCCCCATCTACACTGCCATATAGTTTCAAATGGCATCCTATGCCAGTGTGTAAGTGGAACCAAAAACACAGGGATAAAGGATCCAATACCATTGACACACCTTTTGTTTTTGTTACTAATGACAGGTGTCCGTAAGGTTTGTTTTGTGTGATTTCCAACATATATTGCAATATGCTTCAAAGTTTTCCTTTAGAGTTGTAGTTTGAGACATCTTTGGCAGAGAAGGCCGGCGCACGGACTCCACAGTCCTGCTAGAACTAATAAAATTTATGGAACCCGCCATTGTACATAGGTGTCTATATGCCTTCATTCATTCATTCATTCATTGGGTTGCTGTGAGTTGCCGGAGCTGTATGGCCATGCTCCAGAAGCATTCTCTCCTGACATTTTCCCCACATCTCTGGCAGGCATCCTCAGAGGTTGTGACGTCTGTTGGAAACTGAGGCTTATATATCTGTGGAATAATGTCCAGGGTGGGAGCTAGTCTTTGAAGCTGCAGCCAGTCTTTGAAGCTGCAAGGCCATTGTCTGCTAATCAAAGATGCCAATTGCAACATTCACACTTGTCTCAAACAGACAAGAGTTCTTTCTCCCACCCTGGACATCCAGAGATAAATAGATGCGCGTGCACACACACACACACACACACACATATATATACACACACCACCTCCATAGTTTCCAATAGACCTCACAACTGGATTGTTTTAAGTTTTCCAGGCAGTATGGCCATGTTCCAGAAGCATTCTCTCCTGACGTTTCATCTGCATGTATGGCAGGCATCCTCAGAAGTTGTGAGGTCTGTAAGATGCAGGCGAAACGCCAGGAGAGAATGCTTCTGGAACATGGCCATACAGCCCGGAAAACTCACAGCAACCCAGTGATTCCGGCAATGAATTCTGGCCTGCCCGCCTGCCCGCCTTTCCTTCCTTTTATTTCCTTTCCTTTCCATCCTTCCTTCCTTCCCTTCCTTCTTTCCTTTCCTCCCTTTTCCTTCCTTCCCTCTCTTCCTGTCCTTCCTTCCTTCTCTTCCTTTCCTCCCTTCTCTTTCCTTCTGACCTTCCTTCCTTCCCTTCTTTCCTTCCCATCCTTCCTTTCCTCCCTCCCTTCTCTTTCCTTCCCTTCCTTCTCTTTCCTTTCCTCCCTTCCCGTCCTTCCTTTCCTCCCTTCCCATCCTTTCCTCCCTTCCTTCTTTCTTTCCTGACCTTCCTTCTTTCCCTTCCTTCTTCCCTTCCCTTCCCATCCTTCCTTTCCTCCCTCCCTTCCCTTCTTTCGTTCCTTCCTTCCATCTTTATTTCTTGGTATGATGTCGCATAATTGTAAAATAAAGTCTGTACAACTCCAAAGTCGATGCACATTGGGAAGGCAGAAACCTCAACAACTCGGGGAAACTGCCCAGCATTTGAGATGAGCCAGAAGCACAATTGCACCGTCTCTTTCAATCCATAGCAGGAAATAAATCAGTTGGGAAATGTCCTGTTTTGCTTCCCATAATTCAGCCAGGAAGATAGAACAAAACTTTTCTTGAGTTACCAGGCTACAAAAATGTTATGTATAGTTTCAGCAAACGAGTATGTATTTCTTTGTAGATCACAGATACAATTGTAGAATCCTAGAGTAATGGGCTATCCAGTCCAAACCTATTCTACCAAGCAGGAAAATCCCATTCAAAGCACCCCTGACAGATGGCCATTCAGTCTTTGTTTAAAAGCCTCCAAAGAAGGAGCCTCCACCACACTCTGGAGCAGAGAGTTCCACTGCTGAACAGCTCTCACAGTCAGGAAGTTCTTCCTCATGTTCAGGTGGAATCTCCTTTCTTCTAATACACATTACTAGACCATACACAATTGAAAGGGTAGACCTCTATGCTGCAGCAATCACAACACGAGTTATAGCGAAAAATATCAATGTATATTTCCAATAATCACAGTGTTATACAGTCTCACAATATCACTATTAGATGCAATGTGTTTCATATATCACTAGACACAATTTAATACAGAGCTCTAGCTATCGGTAGCTAGGCTATAGTGACGCTTCGCATAGAGTCTGAGTATCCCTATATGCGATCCGGAGGTAATTCACTCACGGATCCAGACCAAGTGGTGCGGGGAGCCTTGGAAGTAGGAAGAGCTGGCAGGCTGCTGGGTCGGCAGGCACCTACGGCGAGAGGTAAGCTCGATGCCAAGGGGGCCGTTTTGCGTATCCATGCTTCCTCAGGGCGCTGGGGTCTTCTAGCCACTCCTCCCCAGGGTGTCGTCATCAATTCAAGACACAAGGTCAATACGAGAGGTTGCTGGGTATGGAATTGCATACCGTGAACATAATGCTACATAGCCAGTTTACAAAACAATGATAATACAGTCGTAAGATTCACAGAACATATAATCAAAACAGTCAGTACATACCGCGTTAGCGCGTTTCCATACATATCGCTGATGCAAGTATCCTCCCGGGCTGGAAGCAGCACCGGGCTAAGGGGTTGGTTGGCTTTAATAGCACATGAGCTAATCTAAAACAGGTGAAGTTACAACAGCATAGTTTGGACAGATAGGGTTTCATTTAAGCCGAACGGGGACTCGCACGACAGTAATAAAATCCACTTTCTTTCAGTTATCAAAAGCACCTTTTGTTTATCGCAATGCGGGGGAAAGTGTACCTTTTCTAACCCTATTATTTTTAAAGTCAGCGGATCTAATTTCATCTGGACACAGTGCTGGTAGAATTCTGACTCTGTCGAGCCGCATCTTATTCTAAAAAGGTGCTCCATAATTCGGGTTTTTAGGCATCTCGAGGTCATGCCAGTGTAGTATCGATCACACCCACAGCTACATAAAATAGCGTAAATTACTCCAGTGGAAGTGCAGATTATTTCATCCCTAAGATATAACATCCTGCCTGTTCTTCTGTTTTGGATGAAATTATTGGGTAGGATTAAGAGGCAAATTGGGCAGCCTCCACATCTTTTCGTGCCTGGGCGGGGTGCCTGGGGTTTAGGTCTTACTACATGGTTGCTGTGTATGAGGTACTCTCGCTGATTTTTGGTCCGCTTGTAAGCAATACAAGGAGGGGTTTCTAACCCCGGTATGGAAGATACTAATGGCCAGAATTTGTTAGTAGTAGGAAATGGTAGGTTATGTCAAACTCAAAAGTGACAGGTGGCCACGCCCACTGTAGGCGGGGCTAAGGCGGGGCTTCCGGCCAGAGGCGGGACATCCGGTATAAGCTCCTCCCACCAGATGGGGCTAAACCACACCCACAATATTACATCACA